>JAJPUD010001547.1:0-55674 GCA_023553655.1 Myrmecobius fasciatus | reverse complement strand
CACTTTGCTAAAGTTGTGAATTGTTTCTAGTAGTTTTTTAGTTGAGTGTCTAGGGTTCCCTAAGTATACCATCATGTCATCTGCAAAGAGTGGTAATTTGGTTTCTTCATTACCTACTCTGATTCCTTTTATCTCTTTTTCTTCTCTTATTGCTAAAGCTAACATTTCTAATACAATATTAAATAGTAATGGTGACAGTGGGCAACCTTGTTTCACTCCTGATCTTATTGGGAATGGTTTGAGTTTGCCTCCATTACATATGATGCTTGCTGATGGTTTTAAATAGATGCTACTGATCATTTTAAGGAAAAGCCCATTTATTCCTATACTCTCTAGTGTTTTTAATAGGAAAGGGTGTTGGATTTTATCAAAGGCTTTTTCTGCATCTATTGAGATAATCATATGGTTTTTGTTAGTTTGGTTATTAATATAATTAATTATGCTGATAGTTTTCCTAATATTGAACCAGCCCTGCATCCCTGGTATAAATCCTACTTGGTCATAGTGTATTATCCTGGGGATGACTTTCTGTAATCTCTTTTGAGATTCTTAATGCAATCATCCAGGTAAGCCTTCTGAAAGGGAGACCAACTTAATTCTGCCTTTGTGGCTTCATCTGGGATTGTTTTCATAATGTCAGGATCTGGGGACTGTTCTATTTTTTCTCCGTAAAAGCTTTCTATGGTGAGAGCTCTCTTCTGCTTCTTGCTCATGATTTAAAGTTGGGATATTGGTCAAAACCAGAGAAAACTGAAACGATTTATATTTGCCCTGGGGCAGTTTGCCGAGTTGACTTCCGGTCTGAGGCTGGTCGGGCTAGATTCGCACTAGGACCACGTTTTCAGCTGCTCTCGATCCACCCTTTACCAAAGGCAGATCTGCCAAAGCACCTGCCCGCAAGCAGAGCAAAGTGGCCCAGGCGTCTCCCAGGGGCTTCCTGGGTGCCTAAAATCCGTCCCTCTATTGCAGCCCTGACTTCCGCCCCGGCTGGAGTCTGATTGCGACCAGTGGTCGATTTCCCCTGAGGCTAACCTTCTCCGGAGTTCTTTCAAGGTAGATTTTTGATAGAAGTGCGTTGTAGTCCAAATGTTTGGCGGGGCCCTCACTCAAAAACCAGTTGGAAGGCTCACTTTGTCTGGGTTTGAGGGAAGGTCCCAGGAGTTCACAGAGAAAGCTGTCTGCAGTTCGCCATCTTGGCTCCACCCCCGACTTTCTGTGATCTCATTGCTAATATCTTATTTAAAATTTTTGCATCAATATTCATTAGGGAAATTGGTCTATAGTTTTCTTTCTCTGTTTTCACCCTACCTGGTTTAGCTATCAGCACCATATCGGTCTCATAGAAGGATTCTGGCAGTATACCTTCTGTCCCTATTTTCTCAAATAGTTTGTGTAGTATTGGAATTAATTGTTCTTTGAATGTTTGGTAGAATTCACATGTAAATCCATCTGGCCCTGGAGATTTTTTCTTAGGGAGTTGGTTAATAGCTTGTTCTATTTCTTTTTCTGATATGGGGCTATTTAAATAATTTATATCCTCTTCTGTTAACCTGGGCAATCTATATTTTTGTAGATATTCCTCCATTTCATTTAGATTATCAAACTTACTGGCATAAAGTTGGGCAAAGTAACTCCTAATTATTGCTCTAATTTCCTCTTCATTGGAGGAAAGTTCTCCCTTATCATTCTTGAGACTAACAATTTGATTTTCCTCTCTCCTTTTTCTTATCAAATTAACTAAAGGCTTATCTATTTTGTTGGTTTTTTCATAGAACCAACTCTTAGTTTTATTTATTAACTCAATAGTTTTCTTATTTTCAATTTTATTAATTTCTCCTTTTACTTTTAGAATTTCCAATTCGGTATTTAATTGAGGGTTTTTAATTTGTTCTTTTTCTAGTTTTTTAAATAATAAGCCCAATTCATTGATCTTTTCTTTCTCTATTTTATGGAAGTAAGCATCTAGAGATATAAAATTGCCCCTTATAACCGCTTTAGCCGTATACCACAAATTTTGGTATGTTGTCTCCTTATTGTCATTCTCCTGGATGAAATTATTGATTGTGTCTATGATTTGCTCTTTCACCCATTCATTCTTCAGGATTAGATTATTTAATTTTTAATTAACTTTTGGTTTATTTTCTCCTGGCCTTATATTACATGTGATTTTTATTGCATCATGATCTGAAAAGGATGCATTTATTATTTCTGCCTTTCTGCATTTGATTTTGAGGTTTTTATGCCCTAACACATGGTCAATTTTTGTATATGTTCCATGGACTGCTGAGAAAAAAGTAAACTCCCTACTGTCTCCATTCAACTTTCTCCATAGATCTATCATACTTAACTTTTCTAACAATTGGTTTATCTCCCTAGTTTCTTTCTTGTTTATTTTGTAGTTTGATTTATCTAATTCTGAGAGAGCAAGGTTGAGATCCCCCACTAGTATCGTTTGGCTGTCTATTTCTTCTTGCATCTCTCTTAATTTCTCCCCTAGGAATTTGTGTGCTATTGCACTTGGTGCATATATATTTAGTATAGATATTGCTACATTATCTATGGTACCCTTTAATAAAATATAGTGTCCTTCCTTACCTCTTTTGATTAGATCTATCTTGGCTTTTACTTGATCTGAGATAAGGATTGCTACCCCTGCTTTTTTTTGTTCACCTGAAGCATAATAGGTCCTGCTCCAGCCTTTTACCTTTATCCTATATGTGTCACTATGTTTTAGATGTGTTTCTTGTAGACAACATATTGTGGGATTCTGGTTTTTAATCCAGTCTGCTATCCGCTTCCGCTTTATGGGAGAGTTCATCCCATTCACATTCACAGATAGAATAACTAATTCTTTATTTCCTGCCATCTTATTTACCCAAGTTATGTTTTCCCCTTTCCTTTCCCCTTTCTCCCTTCCCCCCTCCTCAGTACTTTGCTTTTGATGACCCCTTCCTCCAAACAATACTTCACCCTTTAGATCCCTCCCCCCTGTTTTTACTCCTTTCCCCTGATTCTTCTATTTCCCCTTCTATTAGTTTATCCCTTTCTTTTCCTCCTTTCCCTCCCACTTCCCTCTAGCAACAGACAAGTTTCTACGTGAAATCAAGTGTCTGATATACACTGTTAGAGCCCAACCTGATGAGAGTAAGATTTACACAATGCTCAACTCCCTCCCCTCTTTCTCTCAATTATATTAGGTTTTCTTTGCCTGTTCAAGAGATTTTACCTTGTTTTTACCTCCTTTTTTTTTAGATCTTATTTTTACCACTTTTCCCCTCTTTTCCCCAGTATGACAACCTTTCCCCCTGTAGTTCTCTTTTTCGTATTATCAAAGTAATATCTAGTTAATTATACCCCCAAACTTTAAGTATGCCCCTAGTAGAAATAAAGTTCTCAAGAGTCCTTTCCTTTTTACCTTTTTATGCATAGTTCTGTGTTTGGATGTCGAATTTCTTGTTCAGATCTGGTCTTTTCATTAGAAAAAGGTGAAAATCACCTATATCATTGAATGACCATCTTCTTCCCTGGAGGATAATGCTCATTCTAGCTGGATAGGATATTCTTGGCTGTAATCCATGTTCCTTTGCCCTTCGGAATATCTGGTTCTAGGCCCTTCGATCCTTCAATGTGGAGGCTGACAGATCGTGTGTGATTCTAATTATTGATCCTCAGTATTTGAATTGTTTCTTTCTAGCTGCTAGCAGAATCTTTTCCTTGGTGCTATAGTCCTCAAATTTAGCCATGGTATTCCTTGGGGTTTTAATTTTGGGGTCTCTTTCAGGAGGTGATCGGTGAATTCTTTCAATGGTGATTTTGCCTTCTGATTCTACAATCTCAGGGCAGTTTTCTTTCAGGATTTCCTGGAAGATAGTGTTTAGATTCTTTTTTCCATCATGGCTTTCAGAAAGTCCAATCATCCTTAGATTGTCTCTCCTAGATCTATTTTCCAAGTCAGTTATTTTTCCTAGGAGATATTTCATATTTTCTTCTAATTTTTCATTTTTTTGTTTTTGTTTGACTGATTCTTGAAGTCTTATTGAGTCATTCACTTGCATTTGTTCAATTCTTATTTTTAAAGTGCTGTTTTCTTCAGTTACCTTTTTAAGCTCCATTTGTAACTGGCCAATTGAATTTTTTTGTTCATTGCACTCTTTTTCCACTTCACTAATTTTATTTTTCAATAGATTGGTGTCTTTTTCATATCTCTTTTGCAGGGCATCATATCCTTCTTGCAAGATATTGTACCCTTCTTGCACTAATTTCAATTTATTTTCCCAGTTATCCTCCAGCTCTTTTATTAGGTTCTTGAAGCAATCTTCCAGAAAGGCCTTTTGAAAAGGGGACCAGTGATGGTCCTTGCTGATTTCCTCTGGAATTTTGTCTAAAGGAACCTCTGGATCTGGGGTCTTCTCTTCTTTCTCTTTATAAAAGCTGTCTATGGTGAGAGCTCTCTTTTACCTCTTCATTTTTTTTTTTTTAGACAGCATGGATATCTCTTTAAGGTAGGGGAAAAAATATGGTGGCTGAAACAGCCGGCTGAAGATTTTGCCCTGGGGGGCTTCGGCGAATTAATTTAAGGTGCTGGGCCGGTGGGGGCTAGGACTAAGGTCGAATTACTCCTTAAACAAGGCAAGTTTGCCAGAACACCTGCCCCCAATCAGGGCAGAGTGTCCCGAGTGCCACAGATAAACTCCACGTGATTGGAATTTGGAGTTTGGAGTTTGGAGTTTTTTGCCAGGATGTGCTGAGCTGAGCTGAGTCCCACCCTCACTTCTGGCCTACACCGGAGTTCTCTGACACCGGAGTCATCTGTTTATCCCTCTGTCTGAGCTAGACAAACATGATGTGAAGTTTTTCAGAGATATCTGCAAGCAGTATCCAAATATTTCCTGATTTGTTGACTTGAAGATCAGTTCAGAGGCTTATTTTATTGTGGATTTGAGAGAAGTTCGGAGGAGGACGCAGAGTCACCTTTTCACTCTGCCACCTTGGCTCCACCCTGGTTGGGTTTTTTCTATGTAACTTCTTGCAATAATTTTTTCTATGACCTATGACTTTAGTTACTCTGAGGTAACTAAGTGATTCTTTCTATTTTTACTTTGTCCTCAAGTTGTAATAGATCTGGGCAGATTTTGTTTGTTATTTCTTTAAATATTAAAAAATAAAATTAAAAAACAGTAAGTTCAATAAATATGATAAATGTTTCTTGTATTAGATTAAATTGCAAATCATTTCTCCTTAGCTTTCATTTTATATTATTTTGCTTCGTCTCCCTTTCCTTATCTCCTCTTCTCTCCCCTTCTCCCTCCCATAGTTTTTCTGGTTCATTGTTTTCTTCTCTGAGGTTCTGCTAGTAGTTGTGATATTATTCTCATTTTCTGGATTTTGCTTTTGTATGATTCATGACTCATAATATTTCTTATAGTGGTCAATGTCTTATTCTATTTACTTATATTTTTAGTCTTAGTTATTGATTTGAGATTTAGTGCTAGGGTCAGGCTCCGTTATTTCCAACACTTTTGTAGGGAGTCATCAGGCCCTATTTGGTCTTGACCTTGCCTTCCTAAATTTCTGTTATTAGCTTCTTGGTGGATCTGTAGTCAAAGTCCTAACAGGCTTCAGGGTTACCCACCAGAGGTCTTTGATTAGCTGTCCCTGATCAGAGTAGTGAGTGGTATTCTGCACCCTCTCAGGTTATCTTTGTAATAGTGCTTCTTCAGTCTCTTGGAGATTTCCTAGTTAGAGTATTGTCTCTTTTTGTTCCTCCTGGGCCCTTCTAGTTAGGATGGATCATTTCAAACTAAAAGTGCTATGTAGCCATCATACTATTGCACTACTCTCAGAGATGAATGACACATTTGGGAATTATAGGAATTCAGTTTTTGGTTGTGAAACCATTATATTTTTTGAGGCATCAGCAACTATCATGTTTGATGAAGATGAAGTGGTTTCCATGGTAGATAAATTGTCCCAATGGACCTAACCACCCATTTCTAGAACCACTAAATTCTGATACCAGTTAATCAAAAGGTATCTTGATACCCAAGAATTTATTGGATAGCTTTTCAGCAACTTGTTTAACAAAGATAGAAAATTCTCTTCCATTTCTACTCTCTCTCTCTCTCTCTCTCTCTCTCTCTCTCTCTCTCTCTCTCTCTCTCTCTGTATTTACATATTGAAGACTTTATTTGAAGCCACAGTTACTGTAGCCAGTAAAACATTTTGGGCATGCTAGTTCAAAGTAAGGACAGTAGAATGAAATAGCTTTTTTAATGCATTGCTCAATTTCAGTCATTTTCCTCTAGAAAACTGTTCAGTGCCTTTGCCTATATTCTTTTAGTTCATGGGCTTTTACCCACTGTTTCTAATTCTTCTTGGAGATGTTCAGACAGAGGTTATGATACTCAGAAAAATGGATTCTTGGACTATGGTCAATCAATGGGAATAAACTCTAGAAAGCATTAGAAAGAAGAGTTATGCCTTTTAAAAGTAGAGTCAGCTGACCATTCATATATGAAGATTATTGCCATGGGAGTTAGTGCTCTCTTTTAATTTTTGGGAAAGTTCCCTCTTTTGGGGCCACTATTGTGCACTTACCCATCTGTCCATTAGAATAGGGCCAGATCCCTCTGTTGGATCCTCTCTTGCTGATTTCAGATGATAGTAAAGGGTCAATTGTTCTTATGCCTAGGCATTTGAATTCCCCTTAGGTCAATTTGATATGATTTGTGCACTTGCCCTGCATAGACCAAGGGTTCAAAAGTGGAACCTTACCCTGATTGATTGAATTTATGCTGCAATTGTTGGCCATGTATTGCATTGCCTTTGATACATGGATTGGTATTTACCCAGCTCAGAGTGTTAATTTGGTGCTAGTGGCAAGCTGGGCTTCTTTCCATTTTCCCTTTGAAAGGAATTAGTAGGAGGAGAGGACCCAACTATGTCCAGGCTCTTGGTCCCCAGTCTATCTACAAGCTAGAATGAGTTCTTCTTTCCCTTTCGTCTGTCTCCTTGAGGAATTGGTCTGTTTCCCTCCTCAGTTTTTGTAGCTATAGGGCAGTTTTTCCTGTGCTGGTCTCCTACATTTATGCTTGATAGGTTATGCTTCATGGATTCAATCACGGGATTTAACCTACAAGGGTCCATGATTCTTGGGTGATTGGATTTCAGGCACCTGTATTACATCATGGAACTCTTCCTATTAATTAGGAAGCATCCACTCCAGATGCATCAGGCCAATGGACTAGAGCTTGACCTAACTAAACCAATTTGTGTGGGTGGGAATTGGTCTTTTCTGCTCTGACTCAAAATACGTCCTTATGATTACAATTTTTGAATAATTTATCTAGCTTACTGACTTTCCAAGGCTTAGAAGTCATTTTGTTTGCTCCTACCTTCTTAGCAGTTCTAAGAAGTCCCCAGGAATAGGAAGGATAATCCTTTTATTTTCCATGAGGGAGAATTTTCTTTATCAAATAGGCTTTAAGGTCTTGAAATAATCCTGCAGGACATCTACCTGAGTTATACAGCAACCTGATCTAAATGCTAACATCTTATGAGAAATTAGTAGTAACAAAAATAAGGCATATGTATGTATTTGTCTGATTCAGGGTGGAAAGAGGAGAAGGTAGATAATGATACTTAGAGGTTTTGAGAGGCAGCTAGTGAGCACTGGAGGCAGGAAATCCTGAGTTCAAATCCATCCTCACATGCCAGCTAGCTATGTGATGCTAAGCAAATCACTTTACCTCAAACTGTATTACTTTCCTCTTCTCTAAAATGGGGATGATAGTAGTAACAACCTCACAGGGTTATTCTGAGCATCAAATGAATTAATATTGTAAAGTGCTTTGCAAACACTAAAAATATATAAATGCTAGATGTTATTATTCTAACTATTATTTTGAGGACTGGAAGAGGGGAAAGTTTAGAATTCATTTTGTATATTACCAAGTTTCTCAATGAAAGAAAAGCCTAAAACATTCTTATTACACTTTGAGGTTGAGGTTGCAGTCCTGAAGGAGAAGGATAGAGTTTGGAACAGTAAAAACAATTTCCCAGCACTTTTAAACATTTTAATGTTTAATTTAAACAATTTTAAATATTAAAATGTTTATGTTTAACCTATGTCAGATTGCTTACTGTCTTAGAGGGGGGAGGACAGAGAGAGAAATTTGGAACATGAGGCTTTGCAAAGGTGAATATTAAAAACTATCTTTACATGTATTTTGAAAAATAAAATACTTTAAAAATGAACTGAATCAGCTGAATTAACCATATTTAACCTTCATGAAATCTAGTGGGGTTAAAAGTCAAAATTAGGCTTTTTTTTTCTGAGTTCACAGATGACCTTCTTGCAAAATCCAATGGATTTTTCAGTCTTCATTCTCTGAAGCATTTGCAGTATTGACTTCTCTTCCTCTTTCCCACAGTCATTTAGTCATCAAGTCCTAAATCACAGGACTTAAAAATCACAGAATTACAGAATGTTAGCATTGTAAGGGAACTTGAAAATCATCTCTTGTAATTTTGTATTTTACAGAGAAGAAGAATGAGAAAGGAAAGGACTTGCCCACAATCACATAGTTTTAAGTGGCAAAGTCAGGATTAGAATTCAGGTCTTTTAGCCTCCAAAAGTTCAATGATCTTTCCAAAATAGTTCAATGACTTTTCACTTACAGCTCTTCTCTCCTTTCTGTTCCTATGGCCACCATTAAAATTTATAAAATCAGAGGAAGATTTAGGCACAATAAATAGCGTGCTGGATCTGGAGACAGACATACTCATCTTCCTGAATTCAAATATGGACTTAGAAACTTACTAACTGTGTGACTCTGGGCAAGTCACTTAACCTTTTTTTTGCCTTAGTTTCCTCATCTGTAAAATGGGACACAGGAGAAAGAAATGGCAAACAGTCCCAATATCTTTGCCTGTACTTTATTTCTCTTTTCTCTAAATCTCCACACCATTGTGTGCTTTAAAAAAAACAAAACAAAACATATTTATTATATTCCTTTAGGGCAATAATCCTGCTTTATTACACTAGGTATTCCTGCATCATACCTTAAATATTGTACATTTAAGAATTATTAAATGAATTAAATGAATGCATGGATTAATCATGCTATAGTGGATAATTTCAGTTATATGCCACTATCTATCACCCTGGAGAAAAACATGTTCAATCATTTATATGAATCCATTCTTGGGTTTTAAAAACATTTTCCTTTTTTTAATTACTAAATCATTTTGACACATAATTTTCCCACAAACATTTAAATATTGCCTTTACAAAGTTTTGTTTTAGTAAAATCTTTTGGCTGATGAAAGAAATTATTATGAATTGTATTAGTCCAGCCAAGGAATCTTTTCATATTAAAATTACTATTTTTCAAAGGATAGAAAACATTTCTTTTTCTTTTAGGTGTGGATATTTTTGGACAAATCACAGTAGAGCTTTAAAAGATTGTTGTTAGGTTATACTTTTGAGTTTCAAATCATCTGCACCTGATTTTAGCACAGTGAGCTACAAAGAAAGATTTTTCCTTTTTAAATGGAAAAATGATTTTCATTTGGTTCTGTCTGACACTGCTGGTGCCAAAGATTTTCCACTGACCCATCTAGAATGTTGCCCCTCAAGTTTAAAAATTGAAGAATTTAGAAGATGGTTTGCAATAAGAAAGCTTTTCTTTTTTCTCCAGAATTTATTTATTTTTTCTATCTGGGAGAGTTTCCTATTTTTTTTTTCTTCTCTCTGATAGTTTCAAAGTCGGGTTAATCATGTTATTTTCTGCCACATCTTTAGTGTTGATGAATTTCAAGACACTTACAATTCATACTTTCGGTAGGGGGTTGGACCAAATGACCTTTAAGAGCCCTTCTAACTCTAATTTTATCATTCTATGAATTGTTTACCTGAAAATGTTTGACCCCTGCTAGGTATTATATATCTATTTAATGTCTTCACTTCATTACAAGCTCTGTATAAACTAAAAAACTATCCCTAAGATCACGAATGTGTTTATTTTCTTGAATGCTGCTTTTTCTTTGTCTGCTAACCCTTCCTCTTACATTTCAAGAAATAGTTACTGATTCATTATTATCATTGACATTTCCTCTGCTTTCATTTGTTTCTCTACCACTGACTGTTTCCTCAATTTCATTATTATCAAACAGCTCTTCTGTGATAGACTGCTGTTCCTCATCTTCATATTGATTAATTTCATTTTCACATGCATCATTCTGATTTTCAACATCTTCAGTACAGTCTTCAGAAGATGAGTCATTTGCAAAAGACAGATTTTCATTACTAGAGTCATCTTCAGAGTCAGGATGTGATGGTCTGTTCGCAGGGATATTGTTTGCTCCTCTGTGTCTTTCATTATCTCTTGGAAGGGATGTGCCTGATGTACTAGCTTGGTCATTATCCAAGTAATTAAAATCAAATGTACTTATTTTGTAGATTAAACAAGTACATTTTTTATTATGATTGTTTGCCTTTGAAGCTTTAGGAATATTTTAGGGAAGATGTTACCATTAATGTTATTTTCTACTTAAACATTTGCTCAGAAATACTATAATTTGAAGGGAATAAATCATAATATACACTAAAATGTCACATCTTGGTTTCATGGAAATGCAAAATCTCACTGTTTACCTTTTTTTCTGAAGATGATACAAAATATATGAAAAGATTCAAGTGATTATTGTCATTCCAATGAGCACTAATAGCTATCAAGTGTGCTGTCTTACATTGTTAGTTGTCTTTTCTGGTAAATATGTCCAGAAGCAGGGAAAGGGATTTGTGTATCCTGAACAAGGTTTGAGAATCATGCCCTCCTGCCTTTGAAAATCACTTTCAAATAGTGTTATTGCTCACTAGAGGTTTTAAGTCTTCCTTATAGCACATTTGACTTGATATATCACTAAATAAATACCTCTATGCCATGGAGAGGAAAATTTTCTCCTAATTGGTTTCCATGACTCAAGTATCCCTCCTATCAAACCTTTCCTTAACTTAAATAAATTTTCTTTTAAAAAATTGTTCTTCTTTTTTAGTTTTTTAAAATTTTTATATTGAACTAAATACAAAATAAGAAAGAGCAGAATAAAGAAAAAATAGAAAAGGAAAACAAAAAAATTGCTATGTGCCCAGCAGAAAATCAGTGTCATGAGCAAAATTTTCAAAGCACGGATCTGACTATGTCATTCTTTGCCTTAAAAAGTTCCAATGGCTCCTTCTTCCTTCTAGTATAGGTTCTTAAACTAGAGTTTATAAATCCCCCCAAGGGATCCATGGATAGATTTCAATTTGTATGTGAATTTGGATAGGAAATATGACATTTTTATTTCTATATAATTGGTTTCCTTTGTAATATTGTGTAATTTATTTTGTGCCTTTAAAAACATTATTCTGAGAAGGGATCAGCAGATTTTATCAGATTGTCAGAGGTCTTCATGACAAAAAGAAAAAAAAGGTGATCCTCTGCTCTGGAACAAACTAAAAACTGTTTGCCACAATTAGGTTGCAGACTCTCATTCCAGATTTATTACATATTCATTCATTCATTGATTCAGGCAAATTGTCAGTCAATCAACATTTATAAAGTGCCTACTATGTGTCAGAAATTGTGATAAGTGCTGGGGATACAAAGAAAGGCAAATGACAGTCCCAGTCCTCAAGGTGACTAGCTTATGGGCTCTTCCTCTCAAATGAAATCCCACCTCCCTGTTCCCATCCTTGCATCTCCCTATGCCTGAAATACTTCCTCTGCTTATCTTTGCCTCTGAAAATTGCTCATACCTTTGAAAACTTAACTCATATGTTACCACCTATATTGATGAAGCCTATATTGATCTGTCCATCTTCTAGTTTCTTCCTGGTCTCTTAAAAAATCTTTTATTTACTTTGTATAAATGTTGTTTTTGCTTATACATATACATGCTACTCCAGCTCTTCCACTGGATCAAGCATAAATTCTTCAAAAACAGGGATTGTTTTGTATTTCTGCCTTTTGCCCACATAATGCTTGGCATATAGTAGGTGATTTATAAGTGTTTGTCCACTGATTAATCTTAAATATGTGCATTTATAAAAAAGTAATCATTTAAAAATTCCATTATTAAATCTTGCTGAGTTTTGTATTCTAAGGGACATACTTTCTATTTTCTCTATTTTTAGTATTGGACCCCTATTTCCCAGAGAATAGAGATTATATCTTATACTTCTTTGCATATGCCTTAGTAGATGGTTATTAAAAACTGGTTGTTTTATTTTATATTGAAGTCAGTAGGTAAGTAGTTAAGGGAAGTAAAAAAAGAAGCATCTTTTTCCTTGGATTCATTTTTAAAAATTCACTGTTTTCCAAATGCTTGTTTCAGCAAGATTGTGTTATTAGAATCTTTTCTCTTTGAATTTATCTTTTCTGCTTGAATGTACTCAGTGCTTAGAATGGTATCTGACACAGTAGGTGCTCAATAAATGTTATTGATTGATTGATCAATCTTTATTTTATATGTCTTTTCAACACTGAGTTTTTGGCCATAATGATTCAATCTTTTTTATCTTTTAATAATAGCTTTTTATTTTCAAAATACATGTAAAAATAGTTTTCAACATTCACCCTTGCAAAATCTTGTGTTCCAAATTTTTGTCCCTCCTTTTTCCCCACCACTTTCCCCTAGACAGCAAGCAATCCAATATATGTTAAACATGTGCAATTCTTCTATACATATTTCTACATCTATAATGCTGCACAAAAAAAAAATCAAATCAGCTGTGAACGGATCCAACCATTCTGGAGAGCAATTTGGAGCTATGCTCAAAAAGTTATCAAACTATGCATACCCTTTGACCCAGCAGTGTTTCTATTGGGCTTATATCCCAAAGAAATCATAAAAGAAGGAAAGGGCCCCACATGTGCAAGAATGTTTGTGACACCTCTTTTTGTAGTGGCTAGAAACTGGAAACTGAATGGATGCCCATCAATTGGAGAGTGGCTGAATAAATTATGGTATATGAATGTTATGGAATATTATTGCTCTGTAAGAAACGACCAGCAGGATGATTTCAGAGAGGCCTGGAGAGACTTGCATGAACTGATGCTGAGTGAAATGAGCAGAACCAGGAGATCATTATTCATGGCAACAACAGTATTATATGAGGATCAGTTCTAATGGACATGACTCTCTTCAACAATGAAATGCTTCAAACCAGTTCCAATTGTTAGGTGAAGAGAGCCATATACACCCAGAGCGAGGGATGTGAAATGTGGACCACAACATAACATTTTCATGTTCTCTATTGAGGTTTGCTTGCATTGTATTTCCTTTATCGGATTATTCTTTCTTGTAGATATGATTTCTCCTACACAAAAAATGATGCAATAACTATACATATATTCGATTTCTTAAGTATTCTAACATAATTAACATGTAGTGGATATCCTGCCATCTAGGGGAGGGGTGGGGAGTAGGGGGGAAAATTTGTAACAGAAAGCTTTGTAAGGGTTAATGTTTAGGAATTACCCATACATATGTTTTGCAAATAAAAAGTATTAATAAAAAAATCAGATCAAAAAGGAAAAAGAATAAGAAAGAAAACAAAAAGCAATCAAGCAACAACAAAGAGGCGAAGATACTATGTTGTATTCCACATTCAGCCCCCACAATCCTCTTTCTGAATGTAGATGGCTCTCTCCATCATAAATCTATTGGAATTGGCCTGAATCATCTCACTGTTGAAAAAACCAAGTCCATCAGAATTGATCATTATATAACCTTATTGATACCATGTACAAAGTTCTCTTGGTTTTACTCACTTCACTTAACATCAGTTCATGTAAGTCTCTCCAGGAATTTCTGAAATTATCTTGCTGATCATTTCTTATAAAACAATAATAATATTCTATTACATTCATATACCATAACTTATTCAGCCATTCCCCAACTGATGGGCATCCACACAGTGTTCAGTTCCTTGCCACTACAAAAAGTGCTGCTATAAACATTGTGGGTCCTTTTTTTATGATCTCTTTGGGCTACAGACCCAGTAGAGACATGGCTGGATCAAAGGGTATGTGCATATTGATTCATTCTGATTATTCTTTCTCTAATTTTTTTTTTTACTAAAACATGTTATAAAATAAATCTTTCCCCACTTAGGCTTTTTGGGTATAAATTTATTTCTAAAAGAAATAAATTGTTTACTTATATAATTGCTGTCATTTTATTATTTCCTTTTTTACTTTTTTTTCATAAATGGGTGGGGGAAATGAGTATCTTTTCTGGGATGATGTGTATGGTAATATCTGTACTTACCGTTAAGTTTAGAAGGATGAGGAAGAGAGCCTGGGTCTACTCAAGGTTATGTAATTTAATAAGAACATCAGATGATTTTAGTCTGCCCTCTCCAACTCAGTATTTGAAAAACAAAACAAAACAAAACAAAACAAACAAACCTCACTATATGTCATTTTAAAAACTCATTTAAAAATGGAACACTGCTGATGGAGATCTCTGTCAGTCCCTCTCACATATGGCCTCCCAGGAAAGTTATCCACAATTGAAGCTACTCTGTGGATGAATCCTCACTTAAAACCATAGCTTATGAACACTCACTGATGTGTTTACTTTTACCTGTCAGCCAAAGGACACATTAGTTCAGAACAAGTGACATATAATGAAGCAGTATAACAAATAAAATGGCAAGAAGAGATTTCTCCATGCAAACATAGAGTCTGCTTTCCCATGGGTTACTATACTTTCATTAGGTGAGGATATATATGCAGACATTTTATGGGATCAGGGAACATGAATGGAGGGCAAATATATAGGGGGTATAGTTAACTGTTGTATGTACGGCCCAGAAAATTCATACCTCTAAATCTGTAAGGCTAGTGACTTTGTCATTTGATGTCATTACTGGTCTCTGTCAGTCTTTGCTGGGTTCTGTTTCTATTCTTCCCAAATTTCAATGTCTCTGTTGGGTGTGTAGTTTAAATCTGAGTCATCATGTTTCCACCTATTTCTATTGGCTATCTTTGCTTATCAGACTGCTTTTTGCAATTTAACTGAGCTGCATTCAGTTCTTTAGAGATATCTACTGGCTGCCTTCTATACACTAAGGAGTGGTGGTAACAAAGCCCCTTCCCGATAAAGGCAGATGGAGCAGTTTTAGTGCATCGTGTTTGAGTTGTGAAATATTATTTAGCAAGATCAAGTCCACAAAAGCCAACTAGAATGTTTCAGTTTGTTGTTTTGGCTGGCTAGGTCTGATTCGGATCAGAAATTCTAGTCTCTGGATTTTCTGCACTCTGTGCAAAGGCTGGAGTGCAAAGGCAAAACTCACTTTGTTTCTCAGATCCTCTTTGATTAGTAAGAAAATAAGATTGAATAGGGATAGAAGTTAAGAAAAGAATTTAAGGTCATTGTCTCTGTCCTCCTGACCTTCTTGAGGGCAGAAATTATGCCACTTTTCATCTTTCTATTTCTAAAACTTGTTTACTTACTTTACCCATACCTCCAGTGGAAAACCTGGGTCCCAAACATCAATGTCTCTCTTACCTTTGTTTAAACTGAATATCATATTTGCATTAGCTACCTTAGGGCTATTTGAATTCATTAGCATTGTGCTTTGTAAACCTAAAAATGAAATGTGAATTTGAGTTATCTTTCAAATAAAGATCAATTTTATTGGTAAATTTTCTATAACATTGGAATTAGTTGGAAAATGTTTTTTTCTAGGCATATGAAGAAAACTTAAGTAGAGAAACAAAATATTTATATTCTATCCCTGTTTGGCTTAGATTTATCCATTTTTTTTTGTATAGCAACATCTCGTCTAAAAACTGTCTAAAGGATGTCATGAGTGTTCAAAATGTAATCACAGAATCAAAATTTTAATAACATATCATGAGAAAGTAAGATGTAGTGGTAAAAGAGAAAAGAAATGTTTTCAGCTAAGACAACATGGCACAAGAGAAATTGATTTTTTTGACTCAGAGAATCTGGGCTCATATTTTACCTCTGATGTTTACTAACTACATGTCTCTGAGCAACTCATTTTACTTTCTCAGTCTTTGTCTAACAATGAAGGTAAGGTTTCTGCAACCTCTTCCAATTGTAGATATAAGATATGACATTGCTCTACAAGGTTCGAGAGATCTATCAAGAAGCCACTTTACGCTATTGAGGAAGTTGTATAGAACTTTGTTCTTCCAACATTGCCTCTCACCTTGGCAATATTTCTTTTGACTGAAAAATTAAAAATTCATTGATGACATTTTTTTCTACAACATATTCATTTCCATACCTCCACTTAGTGACTAGGTGAGAAGTGAGTTTTCTCTAATAACAAAGATTTTTAAATCTTTGTGACAGTGTATGCAATATTCCATAACCATATTTTTCTAACTCTGCAATTGAGAGGGAGGATCCTATGGTTCTATGAAGTCTTTCTTTTATTGTGTTAAGAATTCTTTCTTTTTTTCCTTCTTTTCCTTCCCTTCTTCTCTCCTCTTTTCCTGTCCACTTTTTTTTTGTTTTTCACATCGTGGAATAGAAGTCTTCTGCAAAAATCCTCCAGAAAGACTTTAAATTGAAGTATTTCTTCATTTTTCTTAAAGTCTGGAGATATTTTGGTTTTAGGTTATGCCAACAAATTGTTCCTCAAAAATCTGCCTTCTCTTCTGACAAGGTTTTTCTATTACAAAATTTTTCAAGGCATGACCCCTGCTCTAAAGTCAGATTTTCCAAAGTCATAAGTAGTTTATTTTTTTTAGTCCATCATGACTTTGCATTTCAAACTCTGTAACACTGTTATCACTTGATCCTTGATGCTTCCTTTCTGTGACCTTCCATTGCTTATCATACTTGACTTATTTCTTTCAGTTTGACCCAGAATGCCTCATGTTGCAGAAGGACAATACTCTTTGAAGATATTTACAGCAGAGATTCCCCCACCCCCATCAATTAAATGGTATTTAATTACCAAATCTTATTTAGAAATATTTTTTTTTATGGAAATTCAGGACAGAGTGCTTGTCTCCTAAGGAATTTCAAGTGACTGACCAGTGGGCTAGTGACCTTTTTCTCAGTGTGCAGGCTCAGGTACTTATTTTTTTTTGGTGGGGGCAGAAGGGAGTAAGGATAGTCTTCAAGGGGAAAGAAAAAAGGAAAATTACTTTTGATGGCTCCCTTCAGGACCTCTAGTTTGTTTAACTGAATACACTGTTCATACTCTTGCTGACCTTCTAACAAGGTAAAGGGATCTTTGGCCTTTAAAGCAAGATTCTAGACAAAGGGTCACTCAATATTTTTGATATCTTTTTTTCCCCCTGAAGCATACATTTCAGAACTTTCAATAATATTTTTTTCTGTATTTTTTTTCAAGGTTTTAGTAGATAATAAAAACATGGAATAGGGTTCCTTTTCTTTCTTCATCCAAGAGTACAATTCTTAATCTATTCAGAACCAAAAAATAGTACTATTTCTGATGTCCTGAGTGATCCAGTTTGGTTTTTAAATTACCTTTCTAGGCAATATCATTCAGTTTAAGTTTCCTAGTATACTTACTAGTGTAGTAGGAGGAAATAAGAGTTTTAAAGAAAAAAAGCACATCCCAGAGGATTTCTCAAATTCCAGTATGTATTCATTGGGATGAATTCAGCATCACTGAAACAAAATTAGAGAATTAGATGCATTTCCCTTATTTGAAATGCCAGGTGCATCTCCTGATATCCTGAGATAATTCTGAAGTCTTTAATATATTTGAAGCTCTCCCAGGTTTTTTTTTTTTTTGAAAAGCTAGATTTGCTAGCCCAAGGAGATCACAGTTGACAGGAAGAGATTCTTTCATTTTTACGTCCATTTTTAGAGTGGGAAAAGTAATATGAGTGTGGAATTAGTTCATAATAATAAATTTTTGATTACTTAATATTTAACAAGTTTTAGATGAATTATTAGTTATTAGATCCATGATGGATTATTTAAGGAAGAACAATTGGAAATGTTTTCTGTACTTCAATCAAACAAATATTTTTTGATTACCTTCAAATGAAGTTTTAGAAATACAAAGATGAAAAGTGGCATAATTTCTGCCCTCAAGAAGCTAATACTCTAGTAGGTTAATTATAATTATCTACAGATAATTATAATACTCATTTGCAAATGCATAAGTACATAAGAAGGGTTAAGTAGTTAAAGATAGAGGGATCATTTTTAGCTGGGGAGACTGAAGAAAGCTATATGGAGAAGATGATACCTAAGCTGATTTTTGGAGATTACAAATATATTAAAAGATACAATTGGAATAGGGATTCTGATCCAACAATGGGCCCACTCCTAATAAAGGGTAACGAATGAGGATAGGGTAATATTATGAACACCAGTTAGTTAATTTTAACATTGAAGAACATTGTGAGATCTGGCCAGAAAGGCAGCACAAAATTACATGGTAGCCTTGAATGTAATACGAAAGAGTTTGTATTTGATAAGTTATAGAAACCATGAAAGATTTTTGAGCGTGGGAATTATGTGATCAGACTTGGACATTAGGAATATTACTTTGGCAGCATATGAATGATAAACTAGAGAAAGGAGAGATCATGATGGGAGGCCAGTTAGCTATAATATTATAACTAGACAAAATAAAGTGAATATTAAAGAGATTTTAGAAGTTGAATTGATAGGACTAACTGAATATGTTAGGTGAACAGAAAGAAAATTACAGTTTACTGAGATTCCTCTCCTGGGGCACCAAGAGGACAATAGCACTATCCATATAACTGGAGAATTTAAAAAGTGAGTAGGTTTTGGAGGTTCTCGAAAATAATGAGTTTAAATGTGAATTGAATTTGAGGTGTAGTTGGGAAGTCCAGATGGATATATATGTATATATATATGCACATATATATACATATATATATATATTAGGGAGTGGAAATTATGAGTTTAGAGATGAGGTATGACCTGAGGACTCAACATTTGGGATTTATCTGAATAAAGGTAATAATTGAAGACATGGGGAGGGATGATAGTAATGAGGAGAAGAACATAGAGAGAGAAGAAAAAAGTGTCTGAGATAAAGCCTTAGAGGTGAAGAAAACCAAGGATTAGCCAGAGAGATAAGAGACAAAATAAGGACAGTATTAAGGGAATTAAGCTCATAGAGTCCAAGTGTTAGGTTCTTCCATAACTTATCACTTGCTATCATAATTCAAGATGGTGTAATCTACTTGAAAATTTGAATCTGGTTTTCAGGAGAGTGTGAGGTGGATGCAGTGCTCCCCAGAGATGCACAAGCGGCAACATATAGAACATTTTCTCTTTTCAGAGCTTTTTTCTATCTCTAAGTTCATTCCAAATCTAGAATAGATGTTACAATAATAGTAGCTTTAATGAATCTTTAACATAGATCAAGCTTTAATGAATCTTTAACATAACTTTATGCTAGGTATATGAAAAGATGTCTCAGAAAAGGTCATAGTGTTTTTAGGTGGATGTCAAGGATGATGCAATGGGTCCAATATGCAGCCAATTGGGTACAGGGAGCTAGGGAAAGTGTGATATAATAGAAATAATGCTGGAATTAACTTCTGACATAGAGATACCATGAATACCTACCTTTTAGGGCCATTTTTAGGATCAAATGAAATAAGATATGTGTGGAAATTATACCAAATGTTATAGCTTGGTGTATATCTGAATGTTGGGTGTTCTTGGACACCACTCTTGCTTGATTTGTGTCCTCATTTACAAATTAAATAATCTCTGAGGTCCCTTTGACATATAGCACTTTCTATTTCTGGGGCAGCTAAATGGTATTGTAGATAGAGTATCAGGCCTTGGGTCAGGAAGACATCCTCTTGAATCCAAATATGGCCTCAGACACTTAGTAACTGTGTGAGCTTGGACAAGTCACTTAATCTTATTTGCTCAGTTTCCTCATTTGTAAAATGATTTGGAGAAGAAAATGGCAAACTATTCCAATGACTCTGTTAAGACACAAGTGAAAAATGACTGAACTGAGTAACACTTCATACTTCTAGTACTTCATAATATCAATGAAAGGGAAAGAAACTCTTAAGTTGTTTATAGCTTTGTAAAAAAAAGGAACTTGGAATTTTCCTATTATTTAGAATATTTAATATAATTCATTTTTTTCTCTTTCAAATGATTTAGGATGATTTGCAATGAATTGTATGAGAAGCTCATAAAGCTACATAAAATAAACATCAGAGGCAGCAAATAAACAATGGACTATTTTTATTTGCAGAAAAAAAATGTGACCCTTATTTCTAAGGAGTAGTAAGACAAATATAAATACATTCAGCAAATGGTAAAAAATATAGGGACCTTCCTCTAAGGCTTGAGCAGGGAGTCACTGGCCTGAAGGATGTGACAGGGATTGCTAAAGGCAGGCACTCCTGCTGTCACTATTTTAGAAATTGTCACTGTCAAAATGGAGCACATTCATTATTCAGGTACAAAACTATAATTAAGAACATTGGCCAAGAAAGGGGGAGGGGAATTGGACGGTTCAGGGAGTTGGGAGTTGGAGAGAGAGCATTTCTCTTCTAGGTCACTAGTTCAAACTTAGCCCATATCAGTAATGACTGACAGTCATTAATATATGACGGCTGTTTGATGGCCTAGATGAGTAGGTGCCCATATCAGAAAAAGTCACCATTGTAATTGGCATTAATTGGCACTTTTGTTGGCAGCGTCAGCCGAGAGGCTGAAGATTGAATAGTCTATAGTGAGTGAATTATCCTCTCATCCTGAAAAGTGGGCCTCCCAGGGCAGAGATGAAGCACATTATCGGGGCATTGTGGGAAACCTGATGCTGCTTCTGTGGCTTCAGCTGCTGCCCAAGCGACACAGGCTCTGCAAATAGAGGACTTCAGTTTGTAGTTCTCTTAGCCTGGCACCTTGTTTGATGAGGACTGAATCCCCTTAAAATAGAGCCTTACCAACTTGAACAATGGCTCCATGCAAAGCAAAAAGGCCCAAATGGTGAAGATAATGAATGGTCCCTCCAGGGCATCATCCTTTCCTGGTTTGTTTCCTGCTAAACCACATTTAGCTTGAGAGCTGGACAGCTTTCTGTGTGATCTGCAACAATAACTGATTTTAGCTGATGTTAAAAAATATATATATATATATATATATAATTTTAAAATGAAAAAATAAAATAAAAACATAATGGGCTGTAGTAAAATATTATCACAGGCTGCCACCATGTTGACTCCTTATAGCAGAAAATTAAAGGTCTGCGCTAATCATTTTTTGCTCTCCATTGATTTAAGGACCTACTTGCATTATAATTTAGAGTCAACTTTTCATCTCTGCATAGTTACATAATTTGTAAGATGAATCTGGCAGCTATCTCCGCCATATCAATGAAAATTTTTTCTTATGTACCTCTTTTTGGCCGAGCTCCCTCATAATTAGCTTCTAGGTCAAAGTAACAATTATTTAGGATTAAATTTCTGGGGATGACCAATTCCTAAAAGGACATTTCACAGCAGTGGTACCATTTCTTAATTTTTTGCAAGCATCTTACTTTTAAGCTGAAATATGAAATGTGCTTTTTGAAATAACATTTTAGAATTCATGTACTTGTTTTCTTTAATTTCTCTACTCTCACTTTTCTGTTCCAGTTTTCAAAGCAGATCAATAAAGGCAGGTCACATTGAAAGGCAAATATGAGTAATGCTTTTTTTTTTTAGAAATTTAAAAATGCACTTTAAACATTTGATAAAAGGATTGCCTAATTAAATTTTTAAATACTTTAAAAATTGTTTTGATTAAGCTTTGAAACAGAGAACATTTTATTTCTCCCTTCTAATCCCCTGCATTATTCAAAATTCTACAGATGATTTTAATGAAAATGTTTGTGTTCTTTATTCTAAATCAACATTTTATCAGCTTTTTTTTGGTTATTTGTATTTGCACACATTTAAAGGAAATGCTGATTCTGGAATAATTTTTCTTCAGATTTTCTTTTCGTCTGAGTCTCATCTTCCTAGTCTTTCTATTGGAGAAACAAATGTTGAAGTTCCCCTATAGGTGGTGCTCTTGTACACATCTTGCATCTTGAAATTTGCCTCTATAGAATAAGTTCAGCAAGCAAGTTTAATGGAAGCTGCTTAATAGTATACATTATATATCATAAATTCTTCCTAATGATTCTGCCCAGATAAAGAGCCATGAGCCCATTCCTCTGTGATTGATATGCTTGTTTCATCCAAATTACCACCATTTGGTATATTATGACTTTTATTAGCAATCTAAGAATTTTAACAAGTAAGATCATGGCTCATCCACACACAAAGTGTGAGAGAAATTCAGATGTTTCAGTTTGCTCCACAACTTTAGAGATGGTATCATTTATACTTCCCATTTTAAAGAAAAAATCCTCAAGATATTAAAAGAAGACAGAGACCAGAGAGAATAAGGTACTCTCTGAGAAAGAAAAATAACTGTTAGAATATTCCACACCAACCCAAAGGAAGGATATTATACAATTAAAAGGTGGCATAATGATTTGATGAGCTTCTGTATGTGAAAAATAATAACACAGATTAACGAACTGTTACCATTCATTAGGGGAAGGAAAGAAAACATAGAAAAAGTAATTTCTGAAAAGAAATTGACTAGTTTAATGAGGGTCAGGAGGTGGAGAGCTCTGTGTATGTGTGTACGAGAGAGATAGATACAGAGAGACAGAGGGAAGGAGGAGGGAGAGAGGGGAAAAAGAAAAGAAAGATTTTTTTTTATAGCTGAAGCAAGTCACTAGGGTACTCACGTTATAAGCTTGTATCTTTGGGCTACAAGGATTAAGGTGTTTGATTCACTTCGGTGTCCATGTAATGAAGTTTAGGACCAGTTTCCAGCAACAATGATTTGATAATTGATTAAATATGAACAGCAGTTCAGCCATAAAAACTTTGTATGTTGGCCATGCATTTAGACCCTCTCAAAAAATGCTACATTTGAAGACAGAAACAATAAGTATTGTTCTGCTCAGCTCTCCACACTATTTTGTAAAATTTTAGGGTAAATCAGTCCTCTCAGCTTCATCCATACCTTACCTCAATATACTGGAATTATATACTTAACAAGATTTTTCATTCAATATTTCATACTCAGAGATAGTTCCTTGCGTTTTTTTCCAAACTTTTACATAACAAGTTAAAAATAAACTTTGCTATGATTTAGTAGCTTGAACAGAGATTAGAACTTCAAAGATAATAGAAAACACACTGTACTTATTGAACTTGGAATTCTTTGAGAAGGTCTAAAAACAATTTAAATGTCACTGCCATCTGTTTACCTCTCCTTGTCCCATATTTTCTGGTATGCAAGGAGCAATGCTTCATTGTACCACTTAAAAGACTTACTTTTCCACTTAAAAAAAGCACATGCTTATGCTAAAATAACCCCCCCTCTCCATGGAATGTCAGTCCTATCCTAATTCCATTTAATAAAATTCTATCTCATCCCAACTCAGTTTATCCCATCTCATCTCATTAAATCCAATCCAACAAGCACTTATAAAGCACCTACTATGTACAAAGTATTTAGCTAGGTGTTGAGGATAAAATAAAATAAAATAAAATGCCTTCAAAGAGTTTACATGCTGCTAGCTGGTTGGGGGAGGAAGTGGGGAACACAACAGGAAACAGATGAATGTATATAAGATAATTTGAGGCAGGAAAGGACATTAACAATTAAGGAGATAGGGAAAAGGCTTCCATAGGAGGTGGCATGTGAGGTGAGCCTTGAAGCAAGCTGGGGATTGTTGAGTGGCATTGGTGAGCAGGAAATTTGACAGACAGTCTTTGCAAAGAAACAGAAGACAGGATTTCAAACATCACATTCTGGGAACAACAAATAGGCCAGTGTGACTGCAATACCTACCACAGGATGGAGAATAGTGTATAAGAAATCTGGAAAAGTAGACTAGAGCCAAACAAACAGAGAAGTTTGTATTTTATCTGAGAGACAAAAGAGAGTAACCTTGCAAGTGTAGTGTAAGTATTAAATTCAGGTCCTCCCAGTGACAAACTTGGTCCCAGAAGATTTTCTTAATCTTTTTGGAAATAAAATCACCAGCTTTCTAGTTCAGGCTTGTTCCTGCACTCCTCTGGATCAAATACTTGCTTAATAATTGATGAGATGTGCTTAATATCACAAACAAAATGGAAATAACTAAACTTATCTTCTTTAATGATGTAGAAGCTAAAATAACAGCCCTTTGTTTTTCCTTCCCCTTAGTACGAGTCACAGTTCTCAAGAGCAAAATAGAAATGACACGTATGCTCCAAAGAATGTGCTCTTCGTCATCTCCATGATTCCCTTGACTTCAGTATTTCAGCCATAGGAGCTGTTACTCTGGCAACACCTAGCATGTGAATATCCAGATTAATGGTCATCACATTAGCTATGCAAATGTTATCAGGGATTTTGTATTTGTGTGGGTTAGGATATACCTATATGAAATCACTTTTAGATCAAGAGCCCTCTTTATTCCTTGCCTTTTTTTTTTTTTTTTCTAATCACCGCCCTGCTTCCCAATCTTATGACTGCTGCCTTATATAGCAAGTAAGGGATTCCATTGGGAGAAATAGAGTCCAGGAATTGTACTTGGGTTAGGTGTCCTACCCTTGCCACTAATTTACTAGCTCCCTAAGTGACAAGTTTCTCATCTGCTTGAGCCTCAGTTTCTTTATCTGGAAAATAAAGAAGCTAGACAAAGTGCCCTGTGATTATGTGCCTTTGGATGAGAACTCAGATTGAAAAATCTATTTAAAAAAAATACATGTGAGATAGAAAGGCTTAGAAATAATAAGTCATATTTATTTTAAACTTTTAAGGGTGTGTTAACATTATTTACTTTGAGGGAAAGAGTTAGTTAGTGCAACTCACTAGAAAGAAGAAAAAGTCAAAATAAGAATACATAAATCTACTGTATTTATATTTGTGCTTAGCATAAAATTTCTATCTATAGAATGGAAAGAAAGGAGGGATTGAGCAGGGAGTCAGCTCCCCTTTAGGTCTTCACAATCTCATTTCACTATTTAATTTGAAATATTTTGAATTTTTAGAAAATTAGGTATATTGTTATTCCAACTAATAGAAGTACAAAAATGTGTTCTAGGGTCTTATAAAATGATTTGTGGATTAAGCACCTCTTTCATTTATAGTTGAAAATTGTTTATTATTTATAATTTATAGGCTCATAAATTCATAGATTCAGAGCTTCAAGGAACTCCTTTTTCTTGCAGATGATAAAACTGAGGTCAAGGGGAGATAAAGGACTGTCCCAGGTTCATAGAACTAATAAGTGTCTCTGATGAGATTTGAACTCATGTCTTCCTAATTGCAATCTATTTCCAGGCAACTTTTTTTAATTTAAAAATTTTTGAGGTATTTTCCTTTTAGCTTTCTTTCATATATTCCTCTTCACCCACTAATTATAATTGATCCAAATTCCTTGGAACAAGACGTATATCAGAAGGGGATGCTGTGATTCATATAAAGTACATGTACACTGGAGTTAAAAAGATCACATGAAGTCTTTTATAGATTGAATTGTGAGTGTGTGTGTGTGTTATATAATATATATGTGTATTTTCATTGTTTTAAAACATTATATTTCCATAAACAATAAAAAAGGTAGTTCCTCATGAGAACAGGATATTTGAATTCATATGAAGCCTTCCTACTCTAATGGCAAACTCTCCCTGAGAGTTCTTGGGTAGAGATAGGAGAGCTAATATAAGTTAGTTCCTACTTGGCCAAGCTAGCTGTGTCAGCAATGTGTCTCAGTCTCTCCAATTTTTAGAAGGGGATAATAAACCTTGCCAACTCTTTGCCTCACAAGGATATTGAGAATACTAATGAGATAAGGCATTTTTAAAATCCTCACAAGAAAGCTACTTTACACATACAAACCAATTGGGCAATCAAAAAATTTCAAAACTGGAAAAGACCTTAAAGACTTTCTAATTTAACTGTTTAATTTCATGGAGGGAAAAACGGGGGTCCAAGAATGTTAAGTAACTGGTCTAGTGTTATACAGCTAGATAGGAGCAGACCTGGAGAGTAAAACCCCATTTAACTCCCATTCTTAATTTTTTTCCGTATACCTCACTGGATCCCATATACTTTGCAGCACTTTGTGCTAGTGTTGACATAGGTTGTAATAATCTTAGTGGTCTCCAAGTAACATGATGATTACTACCTCAGTTTCTTCATCTGTAAAATGGGTATAATAATAGCATTGAACTACCAAAGCTGCTGTGGGGTTCAAATGGTGTGATATATACAATGAAGCACTACATAAATATTAGCTCTTGCTTCCAAGGATATCTAGGACATCAAATGAATATTTTGGCTATGCTCTTAGTACCGAAACAAAAACCTCTTATGTAAAAAATTCCTTTGGATTTGGAAGTACATTTAGATCAGTCACTATTATCTTAGAAATGGAGGCAGGTACATTAACCATTTTATATCACCAGAATAATGATAGATTGAGTTTGTATGAGATAATTACATCCAAGCATATTACTTTTGAGCCCAATTTTCCCTCTCATATATCTATATCTATATTTATACCTATATCTATGTATATAATATATTTATCTTATTAGGCAAATATTTATGGGTACACTAACTAACCTATCTCAACATTGACACTAAATTCCACTATGCCAGGGATGTCTGACAGCTATCAGTTAAACAAGTATAGGATATCCTGATATATCCTGATACAAGACCAAGGTCAGAGTCTGGGATCACAAAAAATGTTGACTTTGATAATTAGACATTAATTAAATATTGTAACTGGAAACTTTCTCTGGCAGAAAAAGTTGACTTGAAGCAAATGCTATGTGATAATAAATATAACTCTCTCATATAATTGGAATCCATTGTGACTTTTCAGAAACTTCTTCTTTGGAGAACCTTGCACTATTTTTTTTTTAAAGTAAATATAGTAACCTTGTGTCACTGAGGTTGCATGAACCTTCTCTTTTCTTTGGAAATAGAAATAGTAACCTTTAGTGTTATTCCTCATTCCCTCTTGACTTCTCCATGGCCTTATTCCATCAATCATCCCCTTTCATGCATCTTCAATCTCTCCCTCATTTATTGCCTTCTTCCTTTCTTCCCACAAATAAGTTCATGTTTCTTCTATATAAAAATAAATTCTCCTCTGACCTTGCTGTCTCATTCAAGTTATTGTTCTTTCTCTTTTCTCTTTTATTACCAAAGATCTAGAAAGTATAGTCAAAACTCAATGGCTTCAACTCCTTATCACCTACTTTGCATTTAAATTGTCTTAGGGATATTCTGAAGATCACCTGGCAGGATAAGACACTAGATACTGAGGTCCTTTTTCCAACTAAATTGTCAAGCATTCAAATTCTATTGCAGAGAGTACAACTCAGTTGGACTGGAAATATTGCTGGAATGCCAAATGCATATTTTCCAAAAAACTATTTTATGGAGAACTCACAATGGACAAGAGCTCACAAGGTGGTTAGGAAAAGCAATACAAAGATATCCTCAAAGTCTCTCAAGAACTTTAAAATTGATTGTATGACACAGGAGACACTGATACAAGACTGTGCAGCATGGCATGTCTATGAGAGAAGGTCTTATGTTCTAGGAGCAAATCAGTATTGAATTAGCTCAAAAGAAATGTGAGATGTTCAAAGTCAGTAACCTGACTCTAACATATTTATGTCATTTTGGTTTTCTTCAAGAACAAAGGACAACTAACCAACCAACTAACCAACTCATTTTGTAATTTTCCTTTGCAATATAGCTTTCTTCTCTACCACTTCATTAAAACTTCTATTTAGAGAGTGGTTCATGATTTCCAGTTGCTAAAATCAATGGCCTTTTTCCAATACTTGCTTCTCCTTGACTTTTCTGCAGCATTTGACCATTGCTTTCTTCTTGATATTCTCCTTTCTCATGTTACTTTCTTGGTTTTTCTTTTAGTTTTGTTATTACTCCTCATTTTCCCACTTCACTGTGTATTCTTTTACCTCTTAAATGTGACTTGGTTCTTTGCTATTTCCCATTTTTATATCATTGCCATTTCCATGTTTTTGGTCAAGTTGATCCCTGGACCTGAAATAAATTTCACTTTCATCTTTGCTTGTTGAATTCTTTTCCTTCAAGATCCATTTTAGATGTCACATTCCCCATGAAACTTTCACTGAATCTGAAAATGATTCATTGATATTTTTTTCTTCTAGTACCTCTTTATTGCTTATGTCTTTTTGCACTTCTATTATCAAATGAATTCTTGAAAAATATTTTTTAGGAATTGACTTTACCCTTTTAAATTTGGAGTAGAATTTAGTATAGCCCATAGATGCAAAGATCTAAGATAGATTTTGGTCAGGTTTTTTTTTTTTTTTGCCTTTTTAGAAATCCGATAGTATTGATTCTCTTCAAATATTCCTAGAGTACTTTCTCTTACTATCTGTTTTGCTCTTATCACATTTTATCTTAGGTCATACCACATTGTTTACCTATTGTACCTTTTCTATTAGATTCTAAGTTCTTTGAGGGAAAGGTTCATGTTATTTTTCATGTAAGTATCCCCTGCTCTCTGCCCATAAGTGCTTAATAATTATTTCATGAATTCGATTTCACTGAGTCCTGATGCCAATTCATTTATTTGAAAGGTAGATTATGAGGGGGAGGTATATTTTTCTAATACATTGATAAAATTCTATTAATGTGGGATGAATCTAAGAATATTGTTTCATTAAAAATCAATGTGGTTATTGATCAGTTATTTCTTTGATAAAAGAGAACCATCACATCAAACAAAATAAAATGGAAAAAAATTTCTTTGTTTTGTTTCTCCTGTTTCATAAAATTCCTACACTGAAATGAATTATTTTTATCATATCTTTCTCTCGAGATAGTTTCTCATCTAAGGTAGGACAAATACAGTATTACTTATGTAGCAACTAGTATATAATGAGCTTCTCATTCTAGAGGAAAAATATACCTGGGAATCTTCTATATTCTGAGGAGACTCACTTTGTGAAAAAAATTAGTCTTTATTTAGTATTTTTTAAGGTACTTTATAGACTTATTCTTTAAATGTCAGCAGCAAACATAAGATTTTCTGATACAATGTAATAAATATGAGTCTCTAGTTTGTGGGCTTGCTTAGATTTGCATAATCGTTTGAGTGCTAAAATAAAATAGACATTCTCTAAAACAGCCTAAGGGCAGATATCAGGTGGTTTGGTGAAAATGAACCTTTTTTTCTCATTTTGAATCTGGTTTGAAATGAAGTAATGAGCCAGCAAGTATTCAAAAAGTACTTGGACTTCAAGATAAACCTTGAAGCACCGTAACTTGGAGTTCTGGGGAAGCTTTATTTTGTTTGAAAAATTCAATGACAAAATAGAAAATATTACAAATAGCAATCAACATGACAAATTTCAGAAGATAACCTTCCCTTTCCCCACTAAACAAAACAAAACTGTAGCAAATCCATTTCTGTTGAAATGGTATTTATTGTATCCTTGCAAATAGTTTCCAAAGAATCATTTGGCTCACAAAAATTCTTTGTATACAGAGTTCATCATAATGACTTGTGTATATACATATATACAAGTTATATATATATATATGTATGCATACATATATATATATATAATGATAATA
The DNA here is from genome assembly GCA_023553655.1 of Myrmecobius fasciatus. NCBI lineage: Eukaryota > Metazoa > Chordata > Mammalia > Dasyuromorphia > Myrmecobiidae > Myrmecobius > Myrmecobius fasciatus. The sequence goes on along the minus strand of JAJPUD010001547.1, from coordinate 25,959 downwards.
AACACTTCTATGCGTGTTAAGGTTTGCAAAGCATTTTATAACTATTACTTCATCTATCTTTACAACAGTGGAAGTTAGTCATTATTACTCCCTTTATACAGATGATGATTATTACTCTCTTTATACAGATGAGGAAACTGAAGTACATAGAGATTAAAAAACTTGCCCTGAGTTAGTCAACTAGTAAGTCCAGAGGTCAAATTTGAACTCAGGTTTTCCTGATTCCAAGTCTATTCTACCACTAGCTACCTCTTGTTAACCTATGATAGAAATTATTTTTATATTACTTCACAACAGCTTATACCTGTGGGTAGTTATTTCCCTTGGCAGAATACTAAACTCCATGCATCTTATTAAAGTTGTATTTGTAATTCTTAAGAAATCTAATATAATCAGAATAGATTCATTTTGGAATTGTTCCTCTAAAGCTTTAATAGCCAAGTTCCTAAACATTTCTAAATGTAGAGCATTTAAACCTGCAATTGTGAACCATTTGTTCAACCCTTGAACATGCTATTTTTCTATTTATTAAAAAATGACAACTCTGTAGGATTATTCAGTGATTAAACTGGTGAAAGAGGCATGCATCTAAGAAACAATGTTCTTTTCTAGAGTCTTGCTTTTAGAATGAGTATATTATAAAAATCACCCACAGAAAGGCCTTTAATGCATCTATTGTAAATTCTTTACAAAAGATGTTTGGAAAGATGTGAATAATAAGTGAAGAGAATCAGGCATGGATGGGTTGACTTCTTGCTGGTGGAAAATTGCTAGTTGCTCCTTCAATTAAGTTCCTACTATGTGCCAGGCACTATGCTAGGTGTTGGGGACACAAAGAAAGCTAAACACAGTTCCTGCTCTCAAGGAACTCACAGTCTAATGGGGGAGACAATATGCAAACAGTCATGTGCAAACAAGCTATATGTAATCATGTGGCTCTGGAAATCAGTAAGGTCATAGATTTCCTGATTTATTGATGGGTAAAGGGAAAAGCAATGAAGCAGTCAATGACCTAAGAAACTCCTAAAGTTTTTCTCTATTTCCTTTCTTGCAAATTCCCTAAAGTCTGTCTACTTCATGTTCCCATAAGGCCTTTAGAAATCAGCAGTGAGAAAAAGGAAATGCAACATGTTCTGTAGAAGAGAGAAGAGGAAGTAAATACAAATATTTTAAAAAGTTGTTTATTATTAAATTTATAACACCATAATAATGTAATCATGGGTGAAGAGATTTAAATTTTATTTCTGTATGAAGAACAATCAGCTTATTGATGTATGGAAGTTTGTTCTGAATATCCCAGAAAATAAATTTGGTAGAAAATATAAATCTTGAAAAGAACTTTATACTTCCCAAAAGATGCCTTTCTGGATCATTGTTTAAAATTATGTCTGTTTTCTTGATGAAAGTCTCTTCGCCCTAAGTCTGCTGATCTCCCTTAGTACTAACATGCACAAGATATTGAGTCTTGACTAGCTTGCCTTTGCAAGCATGACTTTTCCACGTGCTGAAATTTGATTTTGCCTCATATTTTACCTTGAATAAAGAGACCTGAAAATCAATCCTTATGGCTTGTGATTTAGTTTCTTCAAATAGAGGTCAAATATATGAGAGTGGGGGTTGTAGCACAGGTGATCTACAATGTCAAGGTAGTTGTTTTAAGCAAACTGTTTAGAAATCCTGATCTTAATAGAATGCACAAGCCTGATGTATTCTATTAGTCTTCCATATCTCACAGGCATTAGCCTTTTCAAGATTAGCCCTGTGGAGAATTTCATTTCAGTGTTTTCAGCAGTAGACATACATATTAAATGGCCATACTGATGAACATATGGCCTTTTAAACATCCAGGAAAGTGGCACTGTGCTATGTTGGAAAGAAGACTATGATAGGGTGTCAGGAGACAAGATTTATTTCTGTCTTTGCCACTAACTAGTTTTAAAAAATCTCTAACAAACCATTTATCTTTAGGCCTCAGTTTCCTATTGATAAAACATGGGAATTTGAATCATAAGAACAATTTTTAATTTTTAGTGTGAGGATTTATATTTTGGAAATTGGCAAGTGCTACCAGTTAGGGCTGGGTTTATTTTATTGTTGATTAAGTTTAAAAATGTGTTGTCTATACATTTTCCCTCCTAAGTTGATTGTTTACCATTTACCACTACGTTCCTAGACTAGATGATCTCTAAGCTCCTTTTCTGCTTTAATAATTTGAATAAAGTTATATTTGTGGAGAACTGAAAGCAAGTCTGTATATCATATGTTCTAGTCTATATCATATTTGCCTTTGTTGGGAAAAGCACTGTACTGCCTACTCATCTGAAATATGGACACTGTCATAATTATGTTAACATATGCTATAGCATAAGCTATTCTTGGATTCCAGATGTAGCTAGGTAGTGCCATAGATTGATCACTGGTCTCCAGTGAGGGTGACCTGAATTCAAAGCCAACTTCTGTTATTTATTGGTTGTGTGACCCTAGGAAAGTCACAACTTTTCTGTATCTTAGTTTCCTCATTTATAAAATGAGGGTAATATGAGCACCTACTGCTTAGTGTTTTTTTTAAAACAAAATGAATTAATATTATAAAATGCTTATTACTGTGGTTGGTACATAGTAGAGACTTAATAATTACTTTTTTTTCCTTTTTTTCTTCCTTCCTTATTTCCACCTTCCCTCTTTCCCTTCCTTCCTTTCTTTTTTTATAACCATCCTTCTTTCTTTCTTTCCTTCCTCCTCTCCCTCCTTTCTTCCTTCCTCTTACTTTCTTTTTCTCTTCCTTCTTTTCTTGTTTCTTTTCTCTTTCCCCTTCCTTCCTTCTTTCCTTGTTTCTTCTCTTTTTTTCCTTTCTTGTTTTGGGATTATCTTATCGGGTTGAAAACTCTTAACACAGATGTCCTTGTAATATTTACATGACTAAACCCTTTAAATGGGGTAAAAAATGGCTGTTTTATATCAAATCCCACTCTGTTGAAAATAGTGCTATAGTGAGGATCCAGAATAGCACTAATAATGCAACCATTCCTTCTTCTCTAGAGTGTTGTATACATTACTGATTAAAAAATACATCACAATGTAGTTTCCAAATGCTTGGCATGTTGTTCTAATTAGTATCTGCTTAGCAGGGTGAAATGAAAATTAAAAATTCAACTTCCTTCCTATGGGGATTCAATGTATAATTCCCCCCTTTCTTCTGCTTTTTTTTTTAAAAGACTAATAACTTCTTTATTCTTGAAAAACAAATCAAAGTCATATTCTTATAAACATAGAGTAAAAAGAAAAAAGGGAAAGGAAACAGAAACTTCAGCAGATGTTTCTATACAGAACCACCCAAAAAGATCAGGATTTTTGGCTCCTTAAATAATAAATAATGATTAACCACATGTGAAAAAAAAAAACCAAAACCTAAAAACTCCTTTGTATCCATATGCATCATTGCTTTTTGAGAGAAGATTTTGGGGAAAATAATGATGTGGATATTTTTGGTTCTTTTTAGTACATCTCCTTAGTCATCATAGATTATTGTAGTACATGTGAAAAATAGGTTGGGTGTGGTGGTGCTCCCTTGTGATCCTTGCTATGGGGAAAGCTGAAACTAATGGGTCAATAAGCTCCAGAGTTTTGAGTTTCACTAAGGCCAATATGGTGAGCCCCAGGGAGTACAGGCTACCTGACTATCTAAGGAAGGGCAAAATAGCCCAAGTGTAGAACAGAGTAGATCAAAGCTTCCCTGCTGATCAGCAATGGGATTAAGCATATGAGTGGCAGTGGTACTTCTAGACTAGGTGAGATAGGGAAATTCAGTCTCAAGTATATGAGTGCATTTATGTATAGTAACTTCCCACTTAATAAGCAATTCTAATTGTCAAGATCCAGGTGTTTACATAATAATTGTCCTTCTTCCCCCTATATTTTTTCCACTTACATCTTCCTATTTAGTTTTTATTTCAGAAAGTATAAGATATAAACATAAGGTTTGAATGAATAAGGGTGTATGTATATTCATACACACATATTATATAATTCTCTTTTAAGAGGCATTTATATGTATATACACATGTATATGCATATATATTCTTCTCTTTAAAAAATTAAAAAAACACATGGATGATATTATAGAAAAACCTTTTATGTTTTTCTAAATGCATTCTCCCTTTTCCTTTTAAATGTTGTTTCTTATTTGTTTGCTTTGAGAATGGGGCCATCTCTCAGTAAACTTTTGTGGTGCACTTTTTTTTTTGATAGAGTTGGGTTTATTAAAAACTCAAATTGGGAATACACACATTTCATTGGTACTCTATCTCTAGGGTCTTAGATTTTTGATGAGGGCTAAGCTTCCATATTACTGGCACCAAAGTTTTTGTTAAAATTTTTTTTTATTAAAGTCTTTTATTTTTAAAACATATGCATGGGATAATTTTTCAACATAGAACCTTGCAAAACCTTGTGTTCCAAATTTTCCCCTGCTTCTCCCTATCCCCTCCCCAGATGGTAAGTAATCTAATATATCTTAAACATGTTAAAATATATGTTAAATATACATATTTATACAATTATCTTGTTGCACAAGAAAAATTGGATCAGAAAGGAAAAAAATGAGAAAGAAAGTAAAATGCAAGCAAACAACAACAAAAAGAGTGAAAATGCTATGTTGTAATCCACACTTAGTTCCCACAATCCTCTCTCTGTGTGTAGATGACTCTCTTCATCACAGATCATTGAAACTGGTCTGAATCATCTCATTGTTGGAAAGAGTCACATCTATCAAAATTGCCAGTACAATAATCTTTTGGTTCTGCTCATTTCACCTAGCATCAGTTCATGCAAGTCTCTCCAGGCCTCTCTGAAATCATCCTGCTGGTCATTTCTTATAGAACAATAATATTCCATAACATTCATATGTCATAATTTATTCAGCCATTCTCCAACTGATGGGCATCTACTCAGTTTCCAGTTTCTTGCCACTACAAAAAGAGCTGGCACCAAAATTTTAGTAAAGACATGAATCTCCTCTAATAGTATCTTAATTAAAAAAAAATCACTTTCATACTCTCTTCTCTATTGAAAAAGGAAGAAAAACAAAAATAACATAGTCAAGTAAAACAAATTTCTACGTTAATTATGCACCCCCACTTCCCAAATGCTTTAATCTGCGTTGCTGAGTTATTTCAGTTGTGAGCAATTCTCTGTGACCCCTTTTGGGATTTTCTTGCAAAGATACTGGAGTAATTTGCTATTTTCTACTCCAGCTCATTTTGCAGATGAGGAAATAAAAGCAAACAGAATTAAGTGGACTGGCCCAGGGTCACACAGCTATTAAGCGTCTGAAGTCAATTTTGAACTCAGGTCTTTCTCCCTCCAGGACCAGCACTCTATCCACTGAGCTGCCTAACTGCCCATTTCAATTTGTATCTGAGTCTATTATCTTTGGAGATGAGTAGCATGTTTCAAGAGTGATCCTCAGGAATTGGAAATGATCATTGTGCTAATCAGAGTTCCTAAGTATTTATCTTTACAATGTTATTTTATACATTATTCTTCTGGTTTTCTTCACTTTACTTTTGAAGCAATATGCTTATTGCATCTTTATTCAGCTGCTCATTAGTATCTACTTCTCTAACTAGGTCTTACAATTTCCTTTTGGTTATAATGTGATTGCTTTATGAACTAAGATGGTCTTTCCTGTCAAACCCCATTCTAGGCTATCACGGTTCTGCTAGTCATGGAAACTCGGGGATTCCAAGGTAAGAACAGTGCTTCTTAGTTCTAATTTTATGGGTAAAAAGTTGGAGAGGTTTTTTATTGCAAAAGAATATGGAATTTGCTGGGATTTTTGGCCTTAGTTCATAGAATTTATCAAGGTCTTGTTTCTTTCAGGGATTGCCATTAATCAAGAACAGCAGAGTCTGTGATCTGCAGGTAAACTTCCAGTTTCATCATTGCTTTCTTTTTTCTAATATTATATTGGCGAATATTAACATGGCAAACCATCTTTTGTGTGCTTGTTTTTGTTGTATAAGACTAAATTTGATTATTTTATCTATTTTAAAAACTACTCTAAATGGGCCTAAATACATTAAGTGATCAAGGAACAAAGATCAGGGGAATATGTTTGAGAGATTTTCAGACACAGATTTTCACATGGAATATTTACTCCAAATATTAGACCTTCCCTGTCCTTTGTTCTAGTTCTGAGCATAGCTTCAAAAGGTCTTTTAGCTGTTATTTTTTTTTAATAGTCCTGAGTTCTTTCTCAGCTTCATCCTTCCTGAGACTATTCTACTAGGCTTGTGTCACACTTTGGCAGTAACCCTTTTGTTTATATCCTTTAAAGAACTGAATTTATATTCTTGTTATACTGATTTTTTGACCAAAGTGATATCTCTATATCTTGTCTTAGTTCAGATCACATGTGATCATATTGCTAGAAATTCATTCTGTTCTTAAATCGATTTGTCTTTAGAGTTACTGAACACAGAATTATACCTGTATTTTGTCTGTATTTCTTAAAATATGTATTCTAACATCCCTTGCCTAAGTGCTCCTTCCTTGGCTACTATGAATGTTCAGATGAGATAGTTGCTTTCCTCCAAGATTCTCGTTATTTGTATTTTGACCAGATATTTGTACTTTGACTTATTCACTAGAGTAAACTTTTTTCCTAGATGAATTCTAGTTTAAGTCTGTCTTAAAATGTAGTCAACCAAATTGAGCTGAATATGCTAAATATGCTATGACTATCCCAGAGTACAGTGGGTTTTTCACTTTTTTATTAACAATATTTTGGTTTATTACTCATCTAGGTTCAGTTCACAGTAATGCCCTCTTTGTAAAGATTTCCCAGTTTTCCCAAATCTATATAATTTTGAATTGTTGAACCCTTTGAATTTTGAATCACACATAACAGATTGCCTCATTTACTTATTTTGTGTATTTGTCTTTCCCTTTCTCCATTCTTCTTTCCTCTTTCCATTGGATGGCAAATTTTTTGAGGACAATCAGGGTCTCTCTCTTACTCTTTTTTTAATATGTCATAGGAGTTAGCACAGTTCTTTCCATATAGTAGATTTTTGATAAATATTTATTGAAATTCTATTGGACTAAAGAGTCCCAAAAAAGGAGCAGTAGTCTCAGAGCCAGAGGGATAGAGTCCAAGTGCTTGTTCTGCCATTTGCCAGGTGTGTGATTTTTGATGTTACTTAGATCCTGCATTTCAACTTCTTCATTTGTAAAGCAAAAAGCTTTGACTAGATGATGGTCAAGGTCTCTTCTAGCTCTAATATTCTAATAAAATTATTTTAGATGATATAAAACCAAATAATATGTGAAAAATAATTTCTAAGTGGTGTCATCTGAAACATAAAAATGGAGACTGAATTCACTGGTGATTCAGATTTAAAATGTATCTTGTTGGGACCAAAGGAATAGAGTTAAAAATATGTTAGGACCATCTTTGATAATAAAGAAATTTATCAAAAGGGTCTTGGCAGGGTTGGATTAGAGATACTCAGAGGCCAGCCTATGGAATGATTTGAGGTTCCCACCTGTAGAAATGAAAATGCATAAATGTCATAACTCTTCCTGTGTGTTACTGGGCAGGCAACTCCTATTCGATACCTCACTCTGCCATTTGCTATCTGATGTCTTGTCACCTCCTCAATTATCCAATCCTTTGCTTTGATTCATTTTCTTGCTGTGCATTTGTCCTCTTGTAAAAGCCACCCCTCTCATACAGAGGGGATGGTTGTTCCTCATCTCTGACCTCAAATATGGAAAGATTTTATTCCCTTCTTCCCCCCATCCCCATACCTCTAACTCAGTATTTTATGATGATTTGACACTGCTGAAGAAACAGTGCTGCAAATATCTCAATGCTTCAAATTTTTTCCTATTGGCTTGGCAGCATTTCAATCATTGCTTTACACAATAACTCTAGTGGCCCTTAGAATCTTTAGAAGCTCAATGTCAATTCACTATAAAACTATAAGAGTATAAAATAAGAAAAAATTCCATTAGAAATATCCTTTCCTCCCTAACTAAACTATGGGAAGAAATGGATGTTTTATTTATACATTTTAAGCTAATAGAGAATTATAAGTCAAAGAGTGTCTAATTTGTTGGATATTGGGAAGGAAATATCCATTTAATTTTGCACTTTCCTTAGTTCATTGTTTCCAGTTAATTGAAGAAAGGGACAAACTGATTCAGAGGAAAAAGAAACATTTCAGGAGTCAAAGGACTGGGTTCATGTCTTTCTTCCAGCAATTTCTATTTCTGTAGTCTTGGGTCCATTATGAGCCTCAGTTACCAAATCTGCAACATGATGAAGTTAGACTAATTGTCTAAGGTTTGTTTTACCTTAAAATCCATGATTTCATGGTAAAATTTTTTGCTAAAATTCAAACAGAATCTGGATAAGCAATTTACTCATTGTTAGTTTTGTGTTCTATTTCTATTGCCCACTCATTTCTGAAGAAATCATTGAGTCAGATGTGGCTATAGAGTTTAGATGTGGTTATAAAGTTTCCCACATGCCCACAGATTAACTGTGAAGCAATTCAGAGAAAATACTCAGGTTTCTGACTATTTTGTTTGATCCTAGAACATTTTACTCTTCCTACAATCCATCCTTCATACTAATCTCAGAATAATATATCTTATACATAAATCTTGTCCTGTCATTCCTTTGATCAATATTTTTCATTGTTTTGCTATTCTCTATCCAGTAAAATATAAAATCCGTTGCTCACTATTCTATATACCACCATGTCTTTTCAAGCATAATTACAAATATCAGAACTAAATGAATCCTGTAGTAACACAAGGTATCAATAGAAGCAACTGGTTTCTATGATAAAATATTGGTGGACCTGATCAGATATTAGCTAGTTGGAAATATTATTATATATTTTTCCTTGTCATGCATCATGCTACAGCTTAAATGGAGTATTTTCTTCCTTCTTACTATGTTCTCTGTCCCCACTGTCCCAGCTTTCTAAACATAAACATACAGTGATTTTTCCTGACTCTGTATCATCTTATTCTGATTTACAGTAATTTTTCCTTGTTTTTTATCTTCTATGATACTCTGGCTAAATGTATCTCCCTCCGTTTCTGGTACACATTATAGGTACTCCATAATATCAAGTAAATGAATTGTTGCTGAATGAATAGAACTGGCCACTAACATGACTGCTTTAAAAACAACTTGATCCTCTAGAATGGGGATTCTGCCTACTGTGTAGCAGGCTTTGCATAAATGCTTGCTGATGTAATGATTGATACAGAATGCCTCTGGGGGATTGCAGATGGAAACTAAAAATCTGGTGTCACTATTTTAGTGTTGACAATATTTTTAGCAGAGCATAGTAAATATAAGCAGCATACTTCTTAAAATGTAACAGGCCATTTTGGTTTAGCTTTACTGAGCTAATCTGAGCAAGGATTATCTATTGGTTGCTTTTAGATCAGCTTTCAGGAGGCTCATGAGATCAAGATAGTATTTAAAATAATTGTAATAATGCATTCTACTTTGATGAGATCATTCTCTCTTTTAAATGCTTTTGTCTTTTAATTGTGCATCAGTTTCTAGTTTCTTCTTCCGCACAAGGTTCTATGCTTGTTTCTCTTGTTTTCATTTTGGATGACTGTCCTTAATCAATCTAGTTTTTATTGAGTATGTACCATTTGCTCAGCAATATACTGGTATATTGAGGGTACAAAAGAAGTAAGATGAGAAAGCTATCTTCAAGGAGTTTACAATCTAGTGCAAGAAGCATATGAGAGAATTTAAAGATCTTATTAAAAATAGCCTTGGCCTAAGGTAACAAGATATTGATTCAAGTCCTCATTCTTCCATTATCAGCTATATAACCCTCAGTTGTTCACTTCTCTGGGTCTCTGTAACCTCATTTGTAAAAATAGGCTTTTAGACTAGATGATCTCTATGTTTTTGATTTTACTTTTTGAGCTTAACTATGACCAGATTTTAACATTAACCAGTGAGATCAATATGGGCTGATGCATTTGGAAAAGGTTTCATGGATGATGTGAGATTTGACTTGAGGATATATAACAGCTGGACAGGTAAAGAAAAAAGTAGAGAACATTGCAGGTGGATGCATATAGGACACAATGCAAGATCTAGCATAATAGGAACCACATTGTGTTTTGAGGGAATATGATAAATCTTAGGGATCCATGGATTCAGAATTTCTGGTCTCTAGTATTTGCTGCCTTCTGCTTCTCCAGACCTATTCCAGCTTAGCTCCTCACCTATTGCTATGCTCTTCTTGTGCATCCAGTCTTGAATATCCTGGCTCCACCCTTCTTGTTAAAAGAGGATTTAGATGTTAATCAGATTTCAAACTTATTAACACTTTACTGAGGCAAAGATCTGGAAGAATCAAAAGAATAATGAGCCTTAGAGTAGGAAAAAGGACAATTGTCTGAAGCATGTTGTGTTGGTAGCAGATCTTTGTGTTATTGTTCTTTCTTAGAGAATTCTAGATAACATCTCCAATACGAGAGGCAATAACTGATTGAATGCATAGGGTGGATTGAGATTATGGTGGATTTTAAATCAGAATGAATTTGGACTAGATATAACATGCAACATGAAACCATTTTAGATTTTTGAGCACTTGCTTACTGATAAGAGTTTTATTTTATGAAGATTAGCTTGGCAGTGGTAGGCAACATAGACTAGGTTGGAATCTCCAGTTGGAAGCATATATATACTAGGGAGGGGCTATTGTCCTAGACAACAACTGATAAATTACTGAATGAGAGTGGTAACAGCTTGACTGGAAATGAATGGGAAAACCTGAGGGATAGAATTTGATGATTCGACATAGTTGAAACAGCAAAAGGAATAATTAAAAAGGACCTGAGACTAGGTCATGATGAGGAAAGGGAGAAAGATTTTGGGGAGAAAAATGGTGAGTCTAGTTTTGCACCTGTTATTTCTTTAAAAATTTTCCATCCTTGTCTTTGTGTCTCTTTTTTTAGTACTTACATTTCCTGATCGAGGAGCAGTCCTATCTATTCTTTTCTTTCTAAATTTTTTTTTTGTCAAGTGGCCATCTCTTCTTTACTCATTTCCTTCCTGAAAACACATTTCTTCCAAAAAGCCTTTGAGCAATAATCCTCCAACTCACATCAAAAAACATGCCAGAACAAAGCAAAACCCCAAGCTACCCAGACTTAACAAGCACATTCCCAACTCTGCTGAACTTAGAACATCTGCCTTATGAATAGTTAGCAAGGCATTTTCTAAGAACATACTGTTTGTTGGCCAGAAAATAATAAATTATGGATACTGTTGAGAGTATCTGTGTTTTCTCTCCACATGGTCACCCATGGGACTCATCATGATTCCTTGGTGGTTCTAGCTGGACACATATCCCTTTTAGGTCATTCTTTCATTGCTCATTTACTATGACAGAGTTAAAGGCAACTTTTAATAGTGACCGATTCAATCATTTGATGTCTGCAAATTCTTCTGAGATCAGCATGGAATTTTACTATGAAGCAAATAGAAATAATGCTATCAGGAAAGGGAAAAGAATTGATTACAAAGAAATCACCTTTTATAATTCCTTAGGAATCATGTTCTCTAGCTAACTCTCCTTTGCCTTGCCTGAATATATTTGCTACCCAAATCCTAGATTTTGAAAGCTGCCTTCATCTCTTTCTCTCTTCTCTTGTTGCACCAATAAAATTAGCCATCCCCTCAGCAATAAGCAGGTAAAATGACTTCTTTTGTAGAACAAATCCTTTGTGTGTAAATAATTCGTTTCCCCCCACCTCAAGCATTGTGTTGGAAAAAATATCCCACATAAATTGATTGTATAGATAGGCTGATTGTAAAGCAAGATTAATATGGAAACACAAGAAGTTGGCAATAAAAGCTACTAACTTAAATCACTCAAATTTGTGTACAAGCATTCATATTTAGCAACAGTCCCAAGGCTGAGATTAAAGCTGTTTGGTAGGTTACTTCAAGGCCTTTTTATTGCTAAATCTTATTATGTCTCTAAAATGTAGAAATTAATCACCTGTCATCAAAGCTGCAGTGGATTATTGACTTCTAAATGTCTCTACAAATTGATTCATGACAGAATGAAACAGGAGACTGAACTAGCATTGAAATTCTTTTGCATGTGATAAAAAAGGTCTATTAAAAGCATTTCAACAAATGCTGCCTATTAGGTAATCATCACAAAGTACTTTCCTATCAAAATGAGGTGCTTCTGGACGAGTCTTGATGAGGTGCATTTTTTTTTCTAGCACTGATCTGGTAACATGAAATTATTCTGAAACCCCAGGAAACTGATTTGAAAATCCATTTAATTCTTATATTACACAGTGCACAACTTATTCTTCAGCACTAACACAATATAAAAGTAGTTATGAAAATCTATGCCACTTAAAAAATGTTAACACATGTAGATGTTTCAATCCAATATGTTTTGGGGCCATTTTCAATTCACCAGTAATGGATCAGAACAAGAAACATTTTCCTCATCTGACTAAATTCCTTCATGCTTTCCACAGGTTTGAACTGGGTGGCTCTAAAGAAAACATGTCTTTGATTGGTCTTGGGGACAGCAGGATCCAGGATCTTCTATTAATATCATATATTGTCATATGTAAATATAAATATAAAAAGTGTTCATCTTTTACTGTCTACCAGACATTGTGCTAAGTGTTGGTATATAAAAACAAATAAAAAGAAAGAAATTCCTTTCCTGAGGCTCTTATATTTTAATGGTAAGACAACACATAAAAGTTGAAGGATCGAGGAGGTACCCAGCAGGGGCATATATAGAAGTCTGGAGAATGAGGAATGGCTGATCTGGAGGTTTTGGGAAGAACTCATCAATGGGAGGAGTGGAATAAGGAGGCAGTTGAGAATGGTCTGACGAAGGTCAGACTCAAATTCTGTCTACTTGATCATGATATTTGGAATGTAAATCTTTCTGTGAGAATATAATATATCTTTCAGTTTCTGAGAGACCCCTTAGATACCACAAGTGTTTAACCAGTGTTAAATATTGATTAAAAAGACCAGTCATTGGAAGTATCATTTTCCTCCATATTGCAATGAAGTTGACCTATGGTCTTAGTTACAAGGCATATGTGACCTTTAAGGAGTTACTTCATAGTCAGGAATTTAATTATTTCACTCTTTAATTTCATTATTTATTATCTATTATGGATTAAATTAGTGTCATTCATTTCCAAAAACTATTTACTATGACTACCACTATCTTCTTGGTAGGTAGCTACCTCTATATATTTTATAGTCATAATAACAGCCCTGGCATTACTTAATTTTTTATTAACCTGGAGAAGTAAATTATAATTTTATATATATGAAGGCTCCATTTGCTTCAAAATACTTCAGATTTCCCTTGAAACTCTGGAGCAAGTCTCATATTTTCAAATTCTCAATCCTGATTGAATTGGAGTAGAGGAGGAATTTGTAATGGAGGCATCATAATAGTTTTACACATTCAGTAAAATGACCTATTGGCTTTGATTTTGATTCTGTACCTTAGATTCTGACCACAGTAGTGGTCAGAATTGTAAAGACTCTTTGTTCTAGAATTAAAAAAGATGGGTGTATGAAGCAAAGGGAGTTTGATGAAGTATTTTGGGAGCAATACTTAGCTCTCAGAAAACCACATAGTAGCTACACTTAAAATAAAAAGTCATTCTGCCCATTGGACTGTACCACAAACCTGATCTTGAAACACTTAGGGACTTCTGAGGATTAGAGAAGTCCACTCCTGAGAGCAAAGTTACAGGGCTGACTGTGGCTAACTAGAAAAATTATCTGACAGGAGGAAACCCTATTCTAGCTCTTCTCGTCATCTGAGAGCTACCTCCTGCTCTCTATCCTCCCCCTTCCTACCCCTGCCACTTAGGAAGACTTGCATTAATCAGAGATAGTGGAGATAGTCTTGGATCCAAAGTCAGAGAGCTGGGGTTCAGATCAGGATTGTGTGACTTACTACCTAAACTTGGTCAAATCAATATACTTCCAATCTATTCTATGCAGCTCAGTTGGGTTGTGGATAGAGAGTTCATATTCAATCTCAGACTATATATAATAGCTATGTGTAAGCAAGTCACTTAGCCTCTATCTGCCTCAGTATCCTCAGCTGTAAAATGGGGATAATAACAGTATCCAACTTTTAGTTTGTTGTGAAGAGCAAATGAGATATTCGTGAAGTGTTTAATACTTCCTTTCTATCTCTCCAATCCTGAATTTCCTTCTCTCTATCATCTTGTTATCTCTCTATTGTTTATCTCTTATCTATATCACCTATCTCTCTATTTTCTCTCTTATCTCTCTCTAGAATCTCCCTATAATCTATCCATCCATCCATCTATTTATGAAATTACTCTTTCTTGAAAAGCAATTGTTTTTAAAATGAATGGAAGTGAGAGTTTCAATAATTATGTAATTAGTTTAATTCAAGAATGCATAAAAAGTTTTCTAAAAAGACACAGAAACTGGTTTCTAAGAGAGGATATAAATGCAGGATAAGCTACTATTCCAACCAGATAGTTTAACATCCCTAAGTTCTTGTTTTCTAGGGAATAAGCTATTATAATGATTCCATGCCTTCTTACTCTATTAGATCTCTTTTCAGATCTTCTGAGAAATCATTTTTGGACTATCTCTGGGAAGATGATGACATGGCTTCTGACTCTACTTGTTACCTAGTCTTCCAGTCTGTACTTTGTTTGCTATTTAGGCAGTGGAACAGGTCCTACACAGTGGTCTTTAAATTCTATTAAAAATTTTAGATCATTGCTGTCATCTGACAACTGACAGTTACCCAATTAAAAATAGAACTTTATTTTTTTTTTTTGGTGGGAAGTAAATGCCTGTTAGAAAACATTTTTTAGAGAAATCTATATCTTGTAAGAAATCTCCTATTGTTTGTTTGTTTTTCAAAGAGGAAAGATTTGTTGTTGTTATTATTTATTTTATCTGTCCTTGCCTTTTTCAGTTGATCTTGGCAATACCTCCTATGCAAGGAAGGAAAAAGACCAAAGTAAAGTTACATATAGAAGACTGTTACAACTCAGTGATTTTATTCTGCACTGTTCCTTCCTTGGCATGTACATAGTATATAATTTGGTAAGTAATTTACACATATATTTCTGTGATTTTAGGGGACTTTTATGAGCTGCCAAATGAACAAATGTCAGTAAGTTTCAAGTACTGATTTACCAGAATTTCTGAACACATAAAAAATAATTATAACTGGATAAGGTATATATTAGAGACCTGACTATCATCAGTAGGAAATGTTTTGCCTTTTGTTACACAAGTGCCTTGCACAAGCATGATAAATGTGGAAATATGTATAGAACAATCATACATGTTTTAACATATATTGTATTATTTGCTGTCTAGGGGAGGGGGATTGAAGAGAAGGAGGGAGAAAAATTTGGAACACAAGGTTTTGCAAGGGTGAATATTGAAAACTATCTTTGCATGTATTTTAAAAACAAAAAGCTATTATTAAAAAACAAAATAAAAACAAGTTCCTTGTACAGAATAGAAACAATACCGATTTACCAAATGAAATGTGTCTTTTAGTTGGATACATAGCTATAGAATAGCTATACATATTCCTGAAGCAAGAATGTGAGAGGCAGTTGATTCTATTAGTACTGTGGCCCAGGATCTGTTTACCTTTAGAGGCAGAATGGCTCCCTTCTCTTCCTGTACATAGTACTTGGGCACTATACTTAACTATTTCTCCAAAAATGAATAAGGGACTGAGCTCAGGCATTTGAGTTATAGTTCTCCCTTGAATTCCCTCTCAATTTATTTGGAAGCATCACCCTCCAACTGGCTTCCATACAGGGAAAGGCAAATGCTTCCTAGTAATGTTTAGCTTATTATTGCTTACTTTCATTCCTCAAATATAAATTTGATTTAAGGGAAAACATATGATGGGGAAGTAGAGGGGATGTTTTCATTCTTTGGGCAATAGAAATATGTATATATATATTTGAAGTTTAAATTTTTTTATTAATTAAAGCTTTTTATTTTAAAAGCATATTCATGGATAATTTTTCAACATTAACCCTTGCAAAATCTTGTGTTCCAAATTTTCCCTTCCCACTCCCTCCCCAGATGGCAAACAATACAATATATGTTAGACATGTTAAAAATATATGTTGAATCCAATATATCATACAATTTTATGCAATTATCTTGCCACATAAGAAAAAATCAAATCAAAAAGGGAAAAAAATGAGAAAGAAAACAAAATGCAAGCAAACAAAAAAAGTGGAAATGCTATGTAGTGATCTACACTTAGTTCCCATCTCTCTCTGTGTGTAGATGACTCTTTTCCTCACAAGATAATTGGAATTGGCATCAATCATCTCGTTGTTGGAAAGAGCCATGTCCATCAGAATTGATCATCATGTAATCTTGCTGTTGCCATGTATAATGATCTCCTGACTCTGCTCATTTCACTCAGCATCAGTTCATGCAAGTCTCTCCAGGCTTCTTTGAAATCATCCTGCTGGTTGTTTCTTATAGAGCAATAATATTCCATGACATTCATATCCCATAGTTTATTCAGCCATTCTCCAATTGATGGGCATCCATTCAGTTTCCAGTTTCTTGCCACTACAAAAAGGGCTGCCACAAACATTTTTGCACATGTGGGTCCTTTTCCCTTTTTTATGATCTCTGCTGAACACTGCTGGATCATATGCAAAATGTCTATTTTTTTTAATAAAGTTTACAGAACCAGAGACATAATAACAATGTTGAAAATAGCTAGTGTTTATAGAGTGTTTTAAAGTCTTGTTGTTATTTAAGTGTAATGCTGGAGGAACTGAGGCAGGATAATGATTAGAGATTTTTAATAATTATAATAGTGGAGAGTTTGGACTGGCAGCCATATTAGCCAGCCATCTGGATAAGACTCTTGTCTCAGAGTATCCATCCACGAACACGGGACCCCAGAGACTCTTATAGGGCTCCAGGAATCAGGGAAAAATATCCCCAAGGGGGGATAGAGCACTGGGGGAACAGAAGTTCCAGGAAAGGATCATAGATTCAGTTCTTACAGGTTGGGGATATGCAGGAAGGATCATAAATTCTGATAAGTTTGGGAAGAAGCTAGGAGACACTGAGTCTGAGACCAGAAAGGTTTATCCAAACATTGGAAATAATCTATCTGGAGTTTTATGACTCTTTGGAATGCTTGGGGCCAGAGCTCCCAGCCCTAATTATCTCAGTCCTAATGGCCAGGAAGGGGGGAGGTTGCCACCAGGGAGTCTGAGGCAGAACAATTCAGGGAAATTGAGGCAGAACAATTCAGGGAAACTGAGGCAAAACAATTCAGGGAAACTGAGACAAGGGAACTGAGCTATAACACAAGTAGAATCAAATTCTTCATGACTCCATTTAAAGTTTTTTTTGGCAAAGATGCTAAAATGATTTGGTATTTCCTTCTCCAGTTAATTTTAAAGATGAGGGAAACTGAGGCAAACAGGGTTAAGTGACTTCCCCAGGGTCACAGTTAATAAGTGTCTGAGGTTAGATTTGAACTGAAGACAGTGAGTCTTCCTGATCCTAGGTTTAGAGCTTTATCTATTGAGACACCTAGCTTTAAAACTTTTAAGATTTGCAAAATATTTAATATATTAACATTTGGTCCTCACAATAATTCTGAGAGGTAGGTGCTATTATTCCCATTTTATAGCTGAGGAAACTGAGATAACAAATAATTAAAAATCATACAGCTAGTAAGAGACTGAGGCAGAATTAAAAACTTAGATTTTCCTTAGCACAAATTCAACACTATCCACTGACACTATCCTATACCAGAGTCTAGTGAAGAAATTGAGATTATTTGCCTAGAATAATAACTAATATTTATACAACTAACTGAGTCAAACAGAGGTTAAGTGATTCATACATTTTTTTTTGTATGAGATTGGACTGGAACTCAGGTCTTCTTGGCTTTAGGCAAAACTTTCCCTTCCCACTGGGTCACCTAATTGTATCTCAAGAATAAGGAAAAATAATTGAAGACTTCAGATAGGAAGATTTCTATTAAGTATGAGGTATAACTCTCTAATAATTAAAGCTCTGCAGAAGTGAAAGGAATTGCTTTGTGTGTTGGTTACTTTTCTGTTACTGGAAGATGATTACTTCTCAGTGATGTAGAATAAATTTTTGGACAGTTTTAGGTTGATTTAATAACTTCTAAGGTCCCTTCTAATTCTTGGATTCTGATTCTATAACTAATATACTACAAAAAAGTGATTAGGATAACTGAAAGAATTTATTATTTTATTTTAAGAGGAAAAATCAATTCTTGGTATTAAATTACTACTATAATGTAGTACTATAATGAACTCTCGAATTAAAGAAAATGTGTGTGTATGCGGGGTGGTGGAAGGGACAAAACAAGGCAATGGATCATTGTTCTCTTGATTTTAATTTTTCCTTGCATTTAATTCAGACTTTTTTAGTGATTTGGTAATAGAATAATGCCTTTTATCTTTCACTGAGGGGGAAAGGAAAGTATGGACTTATATGAGAAGTCTAGTTTTACCTCCTTGCAATGGCAACTTCTTCAGTATTGAAATTCAGACTGTTTTAAGAGTCACTTGGGATATTCCTGCAACAAGTCTACCGGAGTTTCACATTTCTAGTGCCATCATTAAAAGATGATTCCAAGTCAGGGCTGACTCTGGAAATCTGGAAGATTCTCAAGGGACAGTGGATTTTCTAGTCATCTTGGGATTCTAATTCACATAGAAAATGTCTCAACTTCTCAACAGGGACACACACCTTTCAAAGGAAATCAGAAGTTTCAGTTGTGTCATTTGTGAGCCACTGAAAAATTCATGTTGGGACTTCCAATTTATGTTGGAATGGCCCCAGACAGATGGGACAGGCTGATTGGATTGAATTGGAGCTCTCAACTCTGATTTGAAATGGTCCCTCTGTGCCGACAGTTGATGTGATGTCAACTCTACACTTCAGGGAGGAATGGCCTGGGCATGGGCATTGTTTTCTTAAATGCAGAATGAAACCCTACCAGCAGGACATTTCAGTGAAATATCTGGTTTGAACTTGCCTATTCATTTACTCTTTCATTTATTCACAGCTAGGGGTTTCCAGCTGATCTATCTGATTGCTCTCTTGTATACAATGTAGAGACAGTAAGGAGGGAATTCCTGTAGTTTCTTAACTTGCAAACAAAGGCTGCCTATGACTTCTGGGAATACTCACTTCTGACAAGTAGCTTCAGGCCTTTATAGGGGTTAAGAGATGAAGACAAGGGAAGAAGAAAGGGGCAGGGGATATTTAGTATAGAAATTGAATCTGAAAAGAGTCAGAATAAGGAGACTGGCATGGAGGGAAAGGAAAAGGGATTGAAAGCAAAAAACAAAAACAAAACAACAAAACTCAGCATGAATTAGTTTTGCCCTCATTCTCCTAACTCTTTCAGGTTGAATTTCTCCATGGTACCAGTTGCCATTTTCTCTAGCAGCAAGGGAACTGCACTGGAGTCAGAGGAACACAGTTCTAATCTCAGGTGTGTCAATTCTGGGTTCTCGGACTTAAAACACTTAACTTCTTACTCATCTGCAAAATGATGTTGTGAGAATAAAGTTAGCTTGAACAGTCCATGAAGTATTATATAAGTGAGGTATAGCGTGTCCCAAAAGTCATAATGCAGTTTCCTGCTCTTAAAAGTTTAAAATTGGACTAAGACTTTTGGGCACTCTAGATATTATTACTGCTGTTATTTGTTATTTCCCTCAGAAAATTTCTTATAATGCATTTTAGTGAGGAGGAAGAACAGAAGACGAGAGTAGAAAGGGCATTGTTGAGAGGAAGGGGGATATTGGGGCAATTATATTGGGCACTTGATTTTGTAATAGACTTTCCTAAATAAGATCTGCTTCATGCTTAATTTAAAAGGTACCTGTAAGATGGGTATAGACTTGAGACTCAAATATATGATGGTACCCATTCTATGCTGATGAGGGAGTCTCTGAAATATAATTATGTCATAGGATTAAACAAACTGAGGCTCTGGTGTAGTAGATTTACAATACCCATCTTCTCTCTTATTCTCTTTGCTTACTTTTTGTAGCATCACAGAAACATTTGGCAGGCCCGTACTTCAGAGTATGAGAGCTTTTGTTTCAGGGATGGCATATGGCTTTTTGACAGCTTGAACAGACACCTGTAGAAATCAATAGTTGCCTCTGGGCCTTATTGTGACTGCTGTGATGTGGAGGTGTCTACTGCCTGGACTCTTCCTCCATTCATTCTTAATCAGAATCTTTTGGTGTAGCCTTCTACCAGCTTGAGACCCAAGGCACCCAGCTCCTCCATTTCCAAACCAAATATTCAAGCTTGCTTTTTGCAAGTGTTAATTACAGACAAAGGTGAAAGGGGGAAGTGCTAGTGAAATGTGTTAATTCTCAAAACCCATCTTTTTTTGGATGCCCATAGGACTTCCAGTGTGCAATTTCTACGCTGTTACATAGTTTGCTCTAATTTATCTAACTAATGACATGAAAGATATAAAATTGGTAAAACTATGGTGTTTGGCTTGCTTAAATTAAGTTTATGAGTTTTGCTTAAGCCTGCCAAACAAGTTAAATATTTCATGGCTTTCACAGGCTACAGTTCTAATATTTATAACTCTTGTGTACAGATTTCAAAAATTATAATTACAACTCCCAGGATCCCAGATAGAGCAGATGTTCAATATTTTCTCCAATGTTGGCAGAAATGCTTCTCATGCTCTTTTTGATCCCCAAACCCGTGTATTGTATCTGTTGGAACAAGCTGTTGATAAGAAAGTCTACTGTCATTCTTTCATTTTAACGACCTCAAAAAAAAATCTTCCGTGAATCAGGAAAAGAGATGAAAAATTTTATTGTAACCCATAAAAAATGTTATACAGTTTATTTCGTGAAGTTATGTTGTTCTTCAAAGAGTATGGTTTCTCATTGCACCTATTTTCAGTTTATATTATATTCTTTTAAAAAATGTATGGACCCAGCTTTATTCTATGTGATTTCTTTCTTTAAAAAATACTTAATTTTTATTTTTGGTTGTGAATGCTTCTCTATAGTTCTCTTGTCTCTATAATGTCTCTTATCTTTCTGTGCTTTCTACATGAGCAACCTTTGGGGAAATTAAGATTGTTAAGGTTCTTGAATAAATAAAATATAGAAATATCATTCTCTTTCCCCAGATCTTTGATCAAATTAGATTAGCTAATTGGTATGAGCCACCTGGAAAGAGAACTATGACAGATAAGTCTAGTAGATAGAAAAACTTAGAGAATGGGATTTGGCTATTTGGGTCTGTGTATTTGTGTGATATTGTCACGGTAACTGGGCATGAGACTCAAGAGGTATGAATCCTAAAAGGGAGAAGTTTTATGTAACAGTGATAGAACACTATAGAGAACTCTGTTTGCTTCACAGTTTTACCTGTGACTTCTTCAGGAAGTCAATTCAATTTTGTAATGTAATAGATGTATTTCTTTCCTTCATAAAGTTCATGAATATCAAATAGAATCAGCAAAAATGGGTTTAAAAATGCAAAAATTGAGTTAATTTTCAGGGAGAGAGGTTTGGAAGACTTTAAAGCACATGCTATTTTATTATATTTGGTTACTTTGATCAATTAATTAATTTGTTATTGTTTATTATTAATAGGATATTAGGTTATAAACCTTTGGATTGGGATATCTGACTGCTTTTTATATCTAATCTGACCTAAATGTTTATTTTTATATATGCCTACTTATTGTGTTAGGTAAAGTTTGTAGGAGAAGTAAAGAATAAGAAATAATTCTTGCCTTTATGACACTTCTATTGGGCAGAATTATACACAGATAATTGCTATTAAACATAGGATGTAAAGTTACAGCAAGAGACATACAAAATGATGATAGTTGGGAGGAGAAAAGAGATTGCTTTTGATTTTAAGAGAAACAGAAAGGACTAGAAGAATGGGAAGTTTAACTTTAACTTCTAAGGTGCTGGGTATGAGAACAATCCTGAACAAGAATTTGAATACAATGAAATTCAAAGTAATTTAATATGAAATAAGATTATTAATTCTTTCATGCCATAGGAGAGTCTTAAGATTTCATTCTCAGGGTTCAGTTTTGAGAAGTTTAATGTAACAAGATGACATTCAGAAGACTGACTTAAGAGTCATATGTGAGATCCTATGTGTCCACAAGAGAGGAATATTATCTCCAAATGAAGTTTACAATATGTTTTTTTTAAAAACCCTTGAATTTTAGAATGTACTCAACATAAGTCCCTAAAATGAAAAGTGCAATAGTCAGTCTCAAATGTGTAAGAGAGTATTATCTTTTACAAGCCATAATCCTGGATCAATCAGAATCATAAATATTATAGTATCACTCATTTCTTGGTTTTCTATCCCACATAATGATTAGAATATAAGAGAAATGATCAATTGTTTGATTTTAATTTTTAGTCAACAACATGGTATGTCAGCCAATACATGATATGACTATGAAAAGTGGCATTCTATATACTTCTACAGAGATGAAAATTTAGTGCTTTGCATTTACTGGTGCACATTTGGAAGATTGTATTCAGTTTTCTGAACCACAATTTAGAAAGGACATTGATAATAAGTTCAAGAGAGCCCAGAGGAGGGTAACAAAGATAGGATGGTGATGGGCTTCATATTTGTGTTCTAAGAGGATTGTGTAAAAAACAGTGGGAGTTTTTTATGTCAAGAAGACCTAGAGGGAACATGATAATCAACTTCAAGTATTTGAAAAGCTGTAATGTGAAAGAGAGATGGACATGTTTTGTTTGACTCAAGAGAGGAAAAATAGATAGGAGGTACAAAGAGACAAATTTGATTGCAATATAAAGAAAAAAAATTCCAGACAAGTATAGTGGAATGGATTATACTGGGAGTTAATGAGTTCTCTCAATGCAAACTATTCCACTGGAGGTTTTTAGACCTCAAAGAGTGGGAATTTTTATTGTGGTAAAAGTTGGATGAGATGGTGTCTGATAGCCTTTTTAACTCTGATTGAACTTCTTAAAATTGTGGGAAAAAATAAATTACTTGGGGAAAAAACTTTCAGAAAAAATGGAATTTAAACATTGTGGCAGATTTTTAACTGCCTTTGACTTTTTGGAGGCTCTGCCTCCAAATTTGGTAACTATGAACAAATGACCAAAGAAAATTTGTACTTAAATCGTGTTTGTTTGCCTCTCTTTTACAATCTTAATAGCAGCGTATATAATTATTTCACCATAGTTCAGCAATTTCCATGTTAGTCCAATCTCAGGGCCCAGTTGGTTGGGGATGGAAGAAGCATATTAATCTTTAGGATCTGTGAGGATTTTTCCCTCTCTGCATCCAAGTTTATATTAATTTCCCCAAACTCCTATTATCTCTTCCCCTCTTTCTGTAAAGAGAGAGACTATCTCATCTGTCTCCAGCATCTAATCAACTCCCAGATCAATGGAAATAGAGTAATCCATATGTTTATCTCTCAGCATACTTCATTTTTCCACTGGCATACTGTATAGAGACATAAGTAATGAATGGAAGAAATTCCACAATTATATTATGAATTTCTAATAGGTCAGAATACTTGTCATTTCCATTTTACAGATAAAGAAATGAAATGACCTGTTCAAGGACAAATAACTTGGAAATGATGCTGCAGGATTGTGAACTCAAATCTCATAGCTCACATTCCTCCAGAATTATTTCCATGTTATTGGATTAGGAATAGGAAAGGAAAGATAAAAGAAACTCAACTAGTCAAATTTTGAGGGATATTTAGGATAATTAATTATGTGAATATCCCTCAAAATTTGAGTTTTGAGTATTCTTAATTCCCATTTAAATATATGTGTATACTTGTACAAGACTCCTTAATATTTACTTTTTGCCATTCCTTTTTTTAAAAACATTGCTTTGTTTTATCTTTCACTTTAGTTCAAAAGTCCAGAATTTTTTCCACTAGACTATAATGTTTCTCAAAATTTGTGTGTATGACCTTTCCAAATTTAAGAACTTGTGGTAAAATGAAAATCATGAAGATTTCTAAAACTAATGAAGATATATGGGTTATATCATAAAATATGAGATTATCTGGGGATCACATTCATGTGCACATGCTCACACACACACACACACACACACACACTGTTGTCTCTAATTTTCAATCCTGAATAATGCCTGGAATAAAGTCCATGCCTTGGAGAGATCAGTTTTTAAATTCTTAAATGTATTTCTTTTAGATACCACTAGTATTCATAAATAATTGTCTGTTTCTCAAACCCCTAGCACCCTACATTTTCATCAGTCTTGCCTTATGTATGCTTTCCATAACAACATTCACTTAATAGCCCACAGAGATTTGTCACTTTGGATTTATCTTGCTGCCAGCTTCCAGAAATGTGTAAATGCTACTATCTGCCTTTTACCGTTTTGGCTTAAATCTGATTCACTTTCTCATTGTTGAAATGATTCATAAGACATTTTTTTAAAGGACAGAGAACCTCAAGCAAAGCTTACTGCTTTAAGAAAGAAAGAGGAAAAGAGACAGAAATCCCCTGGGAACATTGAGGGCTCCATCCTACCTTCCAATATGCAGTATGCATTATCACGCATCTTGGAAAATTCAGCTATTGTGCATGTGCATGCAAGTTTTAGTAGGTGATTGTTCAAATTATGTGCCACTGTCTGCCAACTGTTCAGAGGACAAAATAGAACCCCTAGTTGTGGAACTGATTTGCAAACTCATAATGCTTGAGATGATCTGTGTATAGTATTCTCTTGTTTAATTTAACAGGCAGAGTTAACAGAGAATTCCCAGGTGCTCAAATTATCCAAGGGCAATTTTATACACATCCAAGACCAGAGAAAATGGCTCTCATTGACTGAGACCAGTTTTCTGGGATTGAGATAAGCACAAAATAACCAGAGCTCTGTCAGTACTCCTTCCTAAATGGTGTGTGCATTAATTTCTTTGGTATATCGAAGAAATCTCATTCTTTACTCCTATTTCTTTCTTCCTTCTTTTTAGGCCTTTTTCAGACTAGTTGACCATATATTTGTTGAGGTGAAATAAGAAATTATTCTAAAATTTCTCAGATGTACTGAAGAAGTCACCTGATTATGATAGGCCTTCCCTTTCCTCCTCAAAAATGTTATAGCAGTTTTCATGTGCTTTACTTAGACTTCTGAACAAAAAATGAAAGACCAAGCAGAGCAATGTGAAAAAAGAATGGTAAAAAGTAAATATTAGGAAGTCTTGTTCAAGTACATAGTTTAATTAGCTATTAAAAATACTCAAAACTCAAATTCTGAGGTATGCTCATACATTAAGTTATTCTGAATATCCCTCAAGATTTGAGCATTTGCGCATCCATTATCTTTGCTTTTTGATTCCTTATGTAATAAATATGAATCATGGAATGATAGTATTTCTGAAGAATTTATGGCCAATGTAAAGAAATAACCTGCATTGAACATAGGAGCAACACTGGAGCAAAGAGTTAGAAGGGACACCAAAGGTTATTAGTCCAACCTGCTCATCTAACAGATGAGGAAAAGGAGGCCTCTGGAGACTAAGTAATTTGTTCAGGATAAGTAAGTGTTGGAGGTAGAATTCATACCCACTTCTCCCTGGTTTCTGTTGTCAGTGCTCTTTCCTTTCTATTATGCTTACTGGTAATGAGGTGTACAACACAAAATAATATAAGGATGTCGTCAGAGAAATATATAAGCAGAAAAAGTGGGCCAGTCATATAATGAGAGTGAGATACAAGTAATAAATAACTTTTGGGATCCACAGATATTTATGCAATTTCAAGAGAATGGGAGTAAGGGCCCCAACATACCTA
>JAJPUD010001546.1:393973-418910 GCA_023553655.1 Myrmecobius fasciatus | reverse complement strand
AGCTGGCAATCCCAAGTAATACTGGATGGTCATGAGGCTCTGGTGTAGATAGATCAGCCTAGAAGACATTTGGGCATTTTCTATGAGGCGAGAAGGGAAATGAAAAGCCAAAAACAGTCAACTGAGGAACACAATTTCTCCCACCATCATTTCACTCCCTCCTGCTAACAATATTATAAGAAAAACCACCAGTCTCCAATAGTTCTGCTCTCAGGAACCCTACCACTTGACACAGATTCCTGGAAATTGGCATGGTCCATTGGGAAGCACGATACATTAAAAAAAGAGCAGAGAATAGAAGTCAAAGACTTAGGGTCAAATCCCTACTGTTTACGATTTCTGTGACCATAAGTAAATCTGTCTCCTTTGGGCCTCTGGGAATTTAATATGATGAGTTCATCTCATCCTAGATTACAGAATCGCCCCTGTCTCTCTCATCCTTTTTCTCATTCTTCAAATGAAAAAACAGATGGAAGAAAAGTTCATTGACTTACCCACAATCATACAATGGCTAAACTGCACTCAGAACCCAGGTCTGACCTCCAGCTTTCAGACTCTTTCAGCTATAACTTGTTATTTCCAGTTCCCTAAACACCAAAAGGCAGATGGAAATGGTCCAACCCCTTGAACTGCTTCATATGAACCAATGAAAAGAGATGTCAGGAAGGAACCCATGGCAGTGCCTTAGACTGACTAATATATAGTCATAGTGCCAGGAAGGTCTTCAGGCTGTTAGAAGAACCTGCAAAGCCTGCAAAGGCTTCCCTGCTCCCAGTACAAAATGTGGAAATGGTTCAACTGGGCAACTGGGCTTCTAGAACTCACAATAAGCATTACTACCTGTGATTTGAGCGACAGTGGGGTACCAAGGGGAGTGGTAAAACTTTAATCCCACCATTAAAGAAATAAATTACAAAAACTTACTTCTGCCCCCACCCCCCCCCCAGAACAGTAACAATCATGGCAGAAACCTAGGCTTTATGCATGTATGCATGGAGTAGGATGAGAGAAAAGAGAAATGTGTCTCATGAGACCCGAGTCCCCAAATGTCCACAAATGCTGTACATAAGGGAGGTTAGATTTCTGGTTTCTAAGGCCTGAAGTTGGGCCAGCAGCATTGTCATGGGAGGGTGAAGAGGCTGCATCTAAGCCAAGTCCAGACTGAGCTGGTTTCATCCAGCTGCTCTCCACTGAGCTCCCACAGAGCTGGCAGTCAAGAAGCAAGCAAGCCTTCAAAGATAGCCTCCCCAGGAGTGGTTTGCTGGCCCTAAGACAGCTGGAAACTCAAGTCCACAAGGATGGTCCCCAAGTTCCAAAGTCAAAGCCCTAACAGCCCCACATTGGCAGTTCTTGATCTCAGAATGGAGAGAACAGAGACCCAAAGAGGCCCATGTCCCTTCCTGCTTCTAAGAGTACTTCCCAGTCACCAGGACTCCTGGAATTACATCCTTCAACTGTGAGACACCTCTAAAAGAGACACGATGGTAGTTTTTAACATTTCACATCCTCCAGTACAATAAAAGCAGCTCATGTGAGTGACCCACAAATACCAACACCCAAAAGATCCTTCTCACTCAGGCAGTGGCTCAGACCTCCTTCTGTTTCCCAAGCTCAAGTCTGTCTTCTTTTCAAGCTAAGATATAGCTCTCCTTTGGCCTGGCTCACTTACTTCCTAATTCTCCCCCAGACATCAGTTCTCTCTTCTGGTAGCCACAGCTGTGACTTTCTTAACTCTTGAAGGAGAATAGGAGGCAAAGAACTGGGCAGGGCAGGATGCTCAATAGCCAGGCCTTTTGTTAGATTCTAAATGAGCATTCACACAGCCAACAGATGACATGAGCTAAGTGTGCAGGAAGCCAGAGGGAGCAGACAGACAGCAGACCCACAGCTGCCAAACGCTAGGGGATGGACCCCGTTGGTAGGTGGGGAATGGAGAAGGGTCCCGGTTTGGGAATGACAAGATCCAATCCAAGCCACTGGGATGGCTACATGGGTGGGATATGGTTACTCTTCCAACACCATACAATTACACAAGATCCCTGATGGCCAAAGGCAGCACATCTCCCAGAAGGCCAGCATGATATGGCAGATGTACACCTACTCTGAAGTCAAGAATACCCTCCACTTCCCTCTTGGGCTTCTACTGACCATGGGGAATATGCCATTCAAACTCAATCCTGGCTAAGGGATAGAACCTATGGGAGGTAGTCCAGGCGCCATCATCCATGTGCCAAACACTCTTGCCTTTGTGGCATCAGGAGATGGAAACAGAAAAACAGAGAATATTTATCCTGCCGGGTATGGAGTTAGTCAATTGAGAGTTGGAGTTGATGAGGAAGAGATGAACTGTTTAGACTCAAAGATGCCAAGAATACTTTGCTGGAAGGCAAAGAGGAATATCCACCATTGCACCTTGGTAAGTGATGCCCTTGGTGTCTGATGAGTTATGGAGGAAGCTAGATTAGACCACTGGTTCTGGAGTCAGCGGGCTTGGGTTCAAATCCCACCTTTGATGTCTACAACCTCTGCCGGCCTCTATTTCCTCAGTTATAAAATAAGGTGGCTGAAATAGATGACCTCTGAAGTCCCTTTCAGCTCTAGA
Organism: Myrmecobius fasciatus; assembly: GCA_023553655.1. NCBI lineage: Eukaryota > Metazoa > Chordata > Mammalia > Dasyuromorphia > Myrmecobiidae > Myrmecobius > Myrmecobius fasciatus. Next base: position 416,308 of record JAJPUD010001546.1, on the reverse strand, counting down.
TCTATGAGCCTATGATTGTGTGAATGGCCAGATCTCTTCAGGGTGGTTTTCATCTGATGGGTTTATACCTAACTTGAGATGTTTATATTGTGGGCAGACAGAAAATTTCTGCCATACAGTTCCAAGTCAGGGTCCTAAGAGACCTAGAGAAGCCTCTGGGGTGATGGTTTTGCCTGCTGAGAACCAGTGGTAGAAGCTCCCCTCCTCACAAAGCCTAGCTCTTTATAGGAGAGGGCCCTGATTATCTCTCACCCCAAGTCAAGAAACATGAGCTGAAACTAAAAGATCGTCCACATCTGGCTCCCCCAAGCCTGGGCTTAAAGCCAGCCTAGAAGCCATGAGTTCAAACTTGACCTTTCTGCCTCAGCCTCTTTCCCATACCCAAAGTGAACTATATCAAAGTCACTACCCTTACAGAAATTCCTTTGGCATCAACAACCAATATGATAATTGCTGGGCAGCCACCATCCGTGAAGCCTTTTATAGATTCTATCCCTAAAACAGCACCAAGACCTTAGGCCTGGGTGGGGTCTGGGAGTCCCACTTACTCTATCTCCCTCTCACACTTACATATATTCCAGATTATATATATTAAAAATCACAGAGATGGAATAAGGAGACTTTCTCCTTCAACATCCTTCAGCTGAAGTCCTTTCCTTAGGACAGGATTTGGAGAAGCCTGTCTGCTTGAAGACTGTGGAGAATAAGGAAGATCACTATCAGGCATTCTCCTTTCTCTTCCTTTAATCCCCTCCATTCTCTTAATGCTGCCAACCTTGCCAGGACTCCCCTGGCATTTATGTGGGCCTGGCTTCCCCAAGTTTACCTTAGCTTTAGCACTATCCCTAAGACAGTGCTCCCCCCCAGGGAAATGATGGAAAAATAAATACTAATAGTGTACTCACTGGACTTTAAATGAGTCGATCCATAATAGTCCTCCACTGGCCAACCCAACAGAAAATCCAATCCACCAAGCCAATTTCCTAGAAACCAAGTCCTGAGTGATATCCTCAATTGGGTATTAGGACTGACTTGGGAGAAAGGGGGTCTTTGATTTCTGACCAAGCAGAATGCTGAGACAATGTTCCCCTCCCAGTCAGGGCCAACTCATGCCTCATCTCCCCTCTCTTTACTCCACAGGACATTCAGCTGTGGAGCTGCGGTGAAACAACTGTGACAAATATACCAGTCTCCTTTCCATCACCAACTCTTCCAGCAGCATTATCAGCCTTCCAACTTTAAAAAGATCTTTTACCCTAACTCTCAACACCCAACTCCTCCCTTCAGTACTGGATATTCTTTCCTCCCTGGCTGTTTTATTGGCATTTTTTTTTCATTTTCAAAGCAGTAAACAGCATTGTCTGGATATAAAGAACCTACATAATAGTATCTCTCCCAGCAGCTTTCCTACAAACACACATACATCCCCACATGCAGGGAGCAAAGTGAAAGCCATCTCAGCTGTTTCCAAGAGCTGACATTGAGCTGCCCAGGGGTCCATTCTCTCCTGCCCTCTGGACAATGCAATGCTCCCACTCTTCAGTATGGACCAAGGGTTTGAAACCCCGACCAGCATCTTTGCCCAAGATGTCCCCAAATCTGAGTTTCTTTGAGGATCCAAACAAATCAGGATTCTCTTTCTACACCCCCTTACTGAATCTTGAGAATTCTGTGACATGAAGGGAGGGAGGGGCAGAGAAGAGAAACCATGGACCGACCAGCAAGTTCCATCAATTCTGCTTGTCCTGCCCCCTCCCCTTCTTCCCTTCCTGCCAACCTTGTTTTTTTCTTTTCATTTCAAGCTGGGTTTGGAGGGGAATATGGGAGTGGGTGGATAGAACACAGATATGGGTCAATCTCATTTCCTGGGGTAGGAATCAGGGACATTTCTTTGGCTATGATGTTCCCTAGGTCTGTGAACAGCAAGACTACATGTGTGGAGGAACCATTAGCCAAAGAAGGTGACAAGGCTGGGCTTTTAAGAGAACAGAGCTGCAATTCTTTCCTGGCTTTGCAGCAATTACACTGTGACCAAGCAGAAGAGGATCTCTAGAAAGGATGAGACCCAAAGCATTTTGCCCATTTACTGGTCTGGAATGGTTAAAGATTGACTGGAAAAATAACCCAGCAAATTGCCTCCCCCCAACACCCTCTGTGACTTTAGTCCAAATCCTTCTTGGATTTGCTATCAAGAAAAAGAATTCCACCCATGTATGGAGTTCCAGGATCTGAGGAGTGAGAAGTAATTTCCCTAAATGATCACATTTCTATTTTCATCAAGATAATAAGAATTGGAGTTCACTCACCAGATCAGCTACAAAAATAAAAAGCCAATTGAGAAGATAGACTCCATTGCTCTTGCTCCCTCTCTTTCTCCCAACCCTCTACACACACACACACACACACACACACACACACACACACACACACGAAAGGGAAAAGGCCACTATACCTCCCAGATATGAGCCAGAAGTGTGATTCAGATGAAGTTGAACCAGGCAAATACCACTCAAAGTTCAATATTCCAAATAAATAGATTGAGGATGTTTAAACGACAATCACACACACACACACACACACACACACACCCCTTGCCCTTTCCCCTTCTATCTCCATTCCCCTCAGAATCCACTCTCAGAGTCCTTTGGAGGAGATCTCAAAACCAAAACAGTTAAAAGGTAGATAATTTGTGGGTCCCAGGATTGAAAGAGTCCTGTGAGAAAAGGTGGTGAGATGAAAACGTGGGAACCTGGGGTGGAAAATATCAGGAGGTGGAAAGAGTAAAGATCTATGTATCTGTGGCCAACGAATGACGTCCTGTTCACATCTGAAGTCTCTAAAAGCCCAGAGAGCTGAAAACTTGTTTGCTTATCAATGTCGGGCTTTTTTTCCTGCTTGTTTCATCCCTCAAAAAGGAAACAGTTAAACATTGAGGCTCATCTAGAGCAGTTAGAAGTCTGGCTCCTGCCCTCCCAGCTTAAGCAGCCACTGCTGCTGCTGTTGCTACCGCTGAGGAATTAAATAAACCTCATTCACTTTATCCTACTAAAGCATGGCCAAACTGTTGCTATTTAGTGGGAGCAGAAAATTCAATTGTCTTCCTTGGAATGATAATGAGGGTGGGGGCGAGGGCAGAGGGCAGGCAAGGGTGCTGTAAGAGACGCAATCACAATCTGAGCTGGGAAAAACCAAGTAAATAACAAGATCATTCACAGCCCCGGCTGGAGTCACCTGGAAATACGCAAACTGCGTTAGCATCTTCCCTGGCAAAAGACACACACACACACACACACACACACACACACACACACACACACACACACACACACACACACCACAAAACACACTACTGTGAGCTGTAAGTCGGGGGGGGGGGGAAGAAGAGGGAAGAGCAAAGCAAGAGAACCGGAGTACAGACTTACATGGAAGTGATATTCCTTGAGATGTCCGTGATATTGATGCTGGCGTTGCCATTACTGTTCCCTGAATCCTGCCCTTCCAAAAGGGGAAAAAGATTCCCATCATCGGGATTCTTGCAATTGATCTCTGTCTTACTGCAGACACAGTTCGCAGGGCAAGCCAGCACCGAACCCAGATAGTCCAGCCAGAAGCTTCCCAGCAAAAAAAATCCTCCAGAAACTGCACTTGGTAGGGCAAAGAGAGACATCCATCTCCGATTGCTGCTTCTAAAAAAGAGGAGGAGGAGGAGAGGAGGGGGGTGGGGGGAGAAGGGGGGAAGGAAACAAAGACAGTGAGGGAGGGGGGAAGGGAGGGGGAGGGGGGGGGATTCTGCCTTTGGAACGCCGAGTGATCAGATGCAAAATCCTCCAGCGGATGGAACCATCGTGGCCGCCGGGAAGATACGCGGTAATTCCCCTACAGTAGCTGTCTGAAATGCATGGTGGATAGGTCTCCTTTGCTGCCTTGTTGATTCCAGGTTGGTAATCAAGCCGCTCTCTCAGACTCTGATACTTGTGAGGATTGCAACAGAAGATGGGGAGGCAAAAAAATAAAAAAATAAAAAAAATGGTGCTAAAGTCACCAAGTCCCACCTACTGGGCAGAATTAAAACTGACACACCTGCAAAACACACAGACACACATACACACGCGCGCGCGCGCATACACACACACACATACACATACACACTCTTTGGGAGCCGAGGAGGAGGAGGATGCAGTCCGAGCTGCAGCAGCAGCAACAGCAAATGCCTTGCAGCGCGCAAGCAGAAATGGACAAGTGCTGCCTTCTGAAAGGGATGGGTTATCGGACCGTCTTCCTCATCTCCCTCCCTCCTTCCCCTCCCTCCCTCTTCCCCTCCCCCATTCCACCCCCAGTTACCCGCCTTCCCCTCCTCTTCTGGGAGTAGCAAGAGAACGGAATCTCCCCCCACCCCCCCCAGCTCCCCACGCCCCTCTCTCGTCAGTCTTCCCTTCTCCTCTCTTCTTCTTTCCCCTCCCCTCTTCTCTTCCCTCCTTTCCTCTTCCCTCCTCTCCCCTGTTCTCTTCTTCTCTCCTCTTCTCTTCTTTGCTTTCCTTTCCTCTCTTCTCTCCACCCACTCACTCTTTGCTTCTCTCCACTCCCTCTACCACCACCATCACCACCACCACTATCAGCAGCAGCTGCGGCGGTGGCGGAGGCTTCTCAGCTGAAGACCGAAGACATAGGGAAACAGAAACAGGATGGGGGAAAAGTTCCAGTTGGGATTGCAGTGGTTGGGACTGATGGGGAGTTAGGAGAGGTTGGGAGGGAGGATGTTGGGAGAAAGCTTCTATGGGCTTCACTTTTTGGCCCTGGCGCTCCGAGATTTTGCTGCAATCCGTACTGAAAAAAGGAAGTGAAGTTAACAGGGACGCTGATGCAAAAGGCTTCCAGGGGGGACGGAAAGGCCGGGGGCGGGGAGGGGGGAAGACAGGAGGGGGTTGAGAGAATCGTGCTTTTTAGTTATAGAGACCGGAGTACTGAGGAGTGGAAAGTGGAGAGCCTGAAGCGATCTAGGAGCCAGTGAAAAGACTAGTTTAGAACGAGAGGACTTGCTATTACTATTAATAATAATGTCCATAATAAAGAGGGTCTGTCGCCGGAATGGGCAAGAGTACAGTGCCTGTGGCTGGTTGACTGGCTGACTGTGTTCTTCAGGGCTTTCAGTTAGGAAAGGAAGACTTCTCTAGCCCCCTGATGTTCCTTTGCTGTATGTATAGTCCTCGATCATACGTGGACAGTAATGGAAAAGGAAGAACCGAGTGCTGAAAAGACTGCGTTCCGAGGGCAGAAATGGCATCAGGAGAGCCGTGTGTGAGATGAACAGCAGAGCGAATTGAGATGCATAGTGCATTTTTTGGCAAGCGCAACCCCCCCCACCAGATCAGAGAGCCCTATTTAATTTGTTCGGCTTTTCCGTAGCCTTGTGCTCTGTGCCTGGGCAGAGGTTGTTTTCTCTATCTTGATTTTGGGATCTGTTCCTAGAATGCCCCTATCCCCGGATAAAATACACGCACAATTTTTCTCCAGACACACCTTCCTGATTAATGCCTTCAGATTTCTCCAAAAATCTAGGTTCCCTCATAGGAGGGGGGGGGGAGTGGAAGAGGGTCTGTGCTCCTTGTTACATAGGGAAATATTTTTGTTTTGAACACCAGGGAAGTGGCTGGCATCTGTTTGCAGGGGAAAAATAGAGCAATGGTATTACCGGGATCGAGAGGCAAAGGGTTAGGGGAGTTGCAGCAGACAACACACTATTTACACTCAGGGAAAAGCCATCTCCTCATTCCACTTAAGAAAAGAGAAAGTAAGAGAAGCAAAATGAACTGGATTCAACTGGCTACAATGTCTGGATTTTTTTTCTCCCCCTCTGGTGGATTCCAATGCTGGTCATGCAACTAGCCGGCGGCGGGGGTGGGGGGGAAGGGTGTAGAGTGCTACCAGCCAAACCCCAAGGCAGACTCACAGCATCAGAGACTCTGAGAGTGGCACTGTCGCAGAGAGCAAGCTTGGAAGGAAAAGGGAACTGAGAACATGCCTATAAAAGGCACTTTCTTGGCTGCATCATGTTCTATATCCTCCTTCCCCTTAGTGAGGATTTTATCCCCTGCCCCTAACTAACCCTGTGCGGGTGATGTCAAATTAGGGTTGCTTGCTATGGCCTTTATGACCTGAGTCACGCATCACTTATTTTTGGCTTTTCACCAGCAGGAGGCGACAATGAATGGATCCTTCTTAAAATCAGAAATTAATTCAATGTGAAGATGGGAACCTTTGACCCAATACCTGTCATTTTATAAAGAGCAGGGAGTAATCTCAGCCTGTTCTCCTGTTATGTTCAACATACACTGTGAATTTTAATTTATCCTTTTCCAGAAAGGGAAACTGAGGCACCGTTGCATATTGAATTTTTCCAGTTCTGTGAGGTAGCAACAGACACTATATCTGGGAACCATCTTCTTCCACCAGCTACATATCAGTAGTTGAGAGTATCCCCCAAATGATGAATGCAAATCAGATCTAAGTTTAGCATTGGTTTTAGTTTCCCTCAGTCTCTAAGTCATCCTTGAAATAAAATGGTTGTTGGAAATGGTAGAGGGAGCACTTTTAAAAATTATGATTTTTTTTAACATTGCCAGAGCAGACGGGGGAGTGCCTGGATGTTAAAATAAAATAGAAACCTTAAAAGAGTCTTTGGAGAGTTGGTGAAAATACCAGCTAAGAACTGAGGGAATACAATTTTTTAATTGAAATAGAAAATGGCATAGAGGATGCTTGAGTTTAAACATCAACCTAGAGTAAGAGCTTTAAAGTAGAAAGGAAACCTTAAGAAACCTAGCCTTGAGGTCTAGAGATGTGGATTCTAACCACAGTTTGTCACTAACTAGCTACAAGACCTTGGCAAGTTATAGTTTCTCTGAGCCTCAGTTTCTTTCTGTAAAAAATGTGGTTTTAACCATCTCTAAAGTCCCCATTAGCTTCATAATGTTATGAGTTGGTATGATCTTGGAATCAAAGAAATTACTTGGAAATAGGTTATTGTTGCTGTGGAATTTAAAAAAATAAAGCAAGGACCCAGGGACCAGGGACCCAGCATCAAATAGAGGAAAAGGAGAAACATCTCAGCAGATGTCCTTGCATAATTAAATGGGACAATATGGATCAAGGAATCCAAAGCACAAACAGGTTTGAGATGCTATCCCCTGGGACTTGGCAGCTTTCCATGTCTGAATTTCCCAAGTCAGCCCCAAAGAATTAAGTCTCCATTGACAAAAGGAAACTCCCTCTCATCATGTCTATTTCCCATCCTTTAAATGCTGCCAGGTTCTGGGGAGAATGAAGTCTGAGTTCAGCATTCCCTGTAGTTTTGAAGGACAATTTGATTTCATTTCTAGTCTTTGTTGACAAATGAGTTCTTAGGAAAATGTCTTTAAAAGAAGAAGAGGGAAAAAACCTATGCTAATGAATCCCTTTGGATCAACAGAAAGCAAGAGCATACTCAAATTTCCTGAAAGCAAAGTAAAGCTTAAGAACTCCTTTAAGAAAAAGCTGGTAGCATCTGATCCTAAGGAAAGGGGAGAAGTTGATGGTCCCAAAGAAGGTTTGGTATTCACAAAACTAACCTGTACAGAGAACTATCTTCCAGGTGACACTGCCTTGATTTTTTTTCCTTATCTGAAAAAACTGGCTGCAAAATTTCAGAATTGGAAGACGGTGCACAAAGGAAATCCCTACTCTAATGTGTCCTGTGATTGGTCACTAGTCTCTACTTGAAGACCTCCAATAAGAGTAATCTACCACTTCTAAAGGCAACCCATTCCACTTTTGGACAGCTTTAGTTTTTCTCAACAGCAAGCCTAAATTGTCTGTTTACAACTGCCACCCACTGTTCCTGGCTTTGACTTCTGGGACCAAACAGGAGAAATCTAATTTATCTTCCATAAGGTTTCTCTTCGAAGATTTGGACACAGCTATCTTGTTCTCACTAAATCTTCTCTTTTCCAAATTAGATATCCCCAGTTCCTTCAGTGACTTCTCTTATGGTACAAAAATATTATAACTTGGATCATCATAGTAAGACTTATCTTCCCCACAGATTTGTGAAGTTTTCATATAAAACCAAGCACAGTTCTCTCCATGCCATTTGTGCTATTGAGGACCCCTGTAGAAACAGACAAGACTGTGGCCACGAGTTCATGACTTGCTGGTGCCATCTTAACCTTCACCCATAATTGTCTATCCACCATTTCAGTCTACATCTGAAAAAAGGTGGAAAATTAAAAGAGCAATAGATTTGGAATAAGAAGACAGATTCAGACCCCACACCTGCTATTAATATGTATAAATCTGGACAAGTCACTTAAGCTTTCTCTTTCCAGTTTTTTTCTAAATCTATGATCCTACAGTAAACCTATGCAATCTAATTCATGTTTCCATCAACACACCATCATTATTTAGTCAGTGAGAAAAGCATATAATTGAGTGGAAGTTTAGTATGGTGTAGTAGAAAGAGCCTTGCCTTAGAGTAAAACCTGAGTCCAAGCCCTGCTGTTTACTAACTAAATGATCTGGGGTAGGTCACTTCATTTCATTGAGCCTCAGTTTCCTCCTCTATAAAATGAGGGAATTAGATTAAATAATCTCTAAACTTGCTTTTTTCTCCTCTAACAGTCAGACTTTTTGAATTCCATGACTAAGAATCAATTAATATAAAATTGTATAGTTGTAAAGTTCTATGCCCAGGGGCAGAAACGTCATCCATTTTTTAAAGCATGAAATTCTCGGAAAAGGAAGCAAGGATAAAAATGAAGGAATTCTGACGTCTCAAAGCAATACTACTCTCAAAAAAAATATTATGGGGACCAAAACAAAGGACTTAGCATAAGCACATATGCTTGCCTTCTGGAAGCCACTGGGGAACTGTCTGGGAAACCACAAAGTGGTCTTGGTGCCCCATCACAACTATGTCCTATGAACAAATATAAGAAAGTAGAGGATATAGGTACATTTGACTGCTGAAGTGCAGAAAGATATTAACTCATTTGGGCAATTGTTCATGGTAAATATATATCAGGAAAATGGACTTTACAGAAATTGCAGTGTGTGCTGCAAAATCTTGGAGAAAAGAGCAAGGGAAAATCAAGTATTCAAGTGGCCCTTGAAATGAAGTAAATTTTCCAAAATGGAAAACACTTACTGGGAGGCCTGTCCCTAAGTTTATAGGACCAAGACCTAGATATTGTGACAAAGTCTATTTTTCCAAATTCTTTCAAGAATTGGTGTTTTGCTTTCGCTAATCTTTGGAATCCCTTGATATCCCTATATATTTCAAGTCAATGTTCTTGACTAGAAATGGTGACTTTGACCTGTACTACCTCCTTGAGTTTTCTACTTCTAATAAATGCATGACTTAACTTTCCTTTCTCCCCTCCCCATAACCTCATTCCTTTCTATTTAAAATATATTCTTGTAAGCCAAAAATAAAGTATTCGAGTCCATCCTAACATCAAGAGCTATGGCTCTCAGAACTCAACCAAAAGCTTCTGGACTGTGAAACTCTGTGGTTAAAGTAATTTCACTAGCTATAGTACCTATGACCTCCTATAGTTGGGTTAGACAACCTCAGCATTTCCTATTATCTTTAACATTATCTACAAACTTCACAGGGCTTCAAATCTTCAGCTATCAATGAATTACATAAAGTTGCTACAAATACTCAAACTGTTATAAATTATCTTCCTATTGAGACTCCCTCTAGTTTTGCATTCCACCCTTCCAGATACCCAGAGACTATATGCCTTCTTAAAAAACTCAGCTAGACATGGGGGAAAGGGGGGAAAGGAAGCAATATGAGGAAGATTCACTCCAACCACTCTAAATACCCCACTCATTCCAGAAGGAAAATAAAGAACAGATGCAGACTACCATATTCAGAGTTACCAGGTACCTGCTGGCTATTGAGGGGGAAAGCTCCATGGGTTGGGAGATGGTTTCTCTATTTCTATGGAAGGACAGCTCCTCAATGCAGCACCACTCCACTCCCCTGCTTCAGGGTGGGCTCTAGCTTCAGTCTTGACTCAGAGAGCTCCATGTTGAGTTGTTAGCAAGTGTGAGTAATTGAGATGGATAAAGAATCAAAAAGCAAAGCAGCTACACAGCCCTATGATGTCACTGGAGCACTTTTGTTTTCTTCAGGTCTTCCTGAGCCAACCAACTCACAGGAACATCAAAGAGGAATGCAGCTGAAACCCAGCCCTATTTCCCAGGAATAAGTTCTGCATCAGTGTTTGATCCATCAACATATCCATTCTCTCCTTCTAAGTGAGAAAGCTCTGAGGACACCTGCACATGGGTGAGTTCTGACTGTGTCTCCAAGAACCAAGGAAGCAGTCTATGCTCTTTTACCTTAGCCTAGATACAAAAGAGTAAAGTTACAATTCAGGAATGTCACCTACTCACAGTGTCTAGAAAGGATTAAGGCCTTGGTAGCCAGAATGTTGGGAAGGGTACTTGATAAGAACATTTGAAAAAGAAACAGTGGAGAAAGTCAGATATTTAATAACACATCTTCCTATTATTGAGACTCTTATATGACTTCTCCCAAAAATATAATTTTTACCCCTTATCTAAGGAGTGGCATGACACAATATAAAAACATTGTGGTTCTGGAGTCAGAGATCCTGGGTTAAAATACTACCACAAATGCATATTCATATAAGCAAGAATTCAGATAAGTCATTCAAGCCTCCCTGGGCCTCAGTCTCCTCATCTGTAAAAATGAAAGAGTTAGATTTGGCTACATCACCATCACAGCTAAAGTTATATAATGTTTTAAGGTTTACAAATTGTTTACATATATAATCTCATTTGATTCTTAGAGTAGCCCTGTGAGGTAAGTACTATTATTCTCTCTCTCTCTCTCTCTCTCTCTCTCTCTCTCTCTCTCTCTCTCTTTCACACGCACACACACACACACATTTTACAAAAAGAAGAGGAGACTGAGGCTGAGACATTAAGTGACTTTCCCAGAGTAACTCAGCTAATAAGTAGTCAGAGGCAGCTCTTTCACATTCCAAGTTCAGCACTCTATCCACTATAGCAGCTCTATATCTATGATCTATGAACTTTCCAATAGAATATAAGTTTCTCAAGGACAAACATTATTTTTCACATTGTGATGAAATCATCATTTCCTGAAATATCCCATTCTATTTTAGATCTCAATAATTGGTTTAAAAAGTTCTTCCTCATGTTAACTAAAATATGCCTCTATATAACTTCCAATAGAAGACAATGACCGAGTTGTGTTGTTTTTGTTGTTGCTGTTGTTGTATATTTGTATCTGCAATGTTTTGCACCTAGTAGGCATTTCATAAGTTTTTGCTTCAAACATTTCCATTCTGATCTTACTAAACAAAGTACACATATCTGGAGTGAGCTGCAAGTGTCCCTAATATACAAGAGTCAGCTTCCCACATCCTAGGGATGAATACCAAGCCCCAAAAGCTTCTCCTTAAATAAGCTTTTTTTGGGTGGGCTCTTAGAGAGGATCCAGTATATTAACTCAATAGGCAGTACCTGGGTACACATGGGATCCCTTTCTGTCTGTTCTCAATTCTATTGCAGCCTTTGGTGCCCATTCCAAGCTCATACTGGAAGCACAATCATTTTCTCCATCTGCTCACCCTCTCTTTATCCTAGTGAATGTCATTTGCCATGCTTGAAACACACTTAGAGACAGAAAATAAAAATCAGAGCTGGAGGAGATTTGGGATATCATCACATTTACTCTTCTTATTCTGTATAAGAAAAATAAAGTCCAGGAGATCATACAGCTAGTTAGTAAGAAAAAAGTAACCTAGGTATCCTCCATTCCATTTCAGTGCTCTTTTATTATACCACATGATCAGCCCCCTCTCTGAAGTCTCCTACCACATCTCCACTGTCCATTTCCAATTCAGCCTACTCCACACTTGGATTCAAAGTGCTCCATCAGTCCACCCCTGCCTTTATCACCTCCTACCTCTCCCCATTTCTCCCACCTGTTCCCTTTACTGTAAAATTAAGTCCTTTACTCCTTGCCAGTTGTTCCTTTTTCTCTTATCCCCAACTCTGTGCCTTCTGCCACAATTCTACATGCACATAACCACCTCCTCCTTTTATCCCTTCTTTCAGAGCCCTGGAGAATCCACCTACTCCAGGAGAGCCTAACCTAATTTGATGATGAGGATGGAAATATCTTTATCCCTGAAATCATTTCTCAATCCAGTACTCCCTTCCTGGGCTACCGACAACACCAAATGCATTGGCCAATCTTATCTAAGACCCATTGCTTCATATGAGATTTAATGGTATCATGGAAATAAACTTGCAAGCCAGGAGTCTTGAGGTCTAGTTTGGCTCTTCTATAGCCAGTTGTATCACCATAGGCAGTTCACTTAACTTTCTTGAGGTTAAGTGTTTTGAGTTTTCTTCCAGCTGTAAAAATATATTATTATCAACAAGAGGGCAGCCAAAGTTTTATGCCCTCTTCAGTATCTAGCACAATGTGCTTCCACATTTATCATTCATAATTTTGAGAATGAAGGTAGTCTTAGAGTAAGGAAAGAACTAAAGGGGTCTTTTTCATCCACATCCAAGGACTGACTCAAGTCAGACCAGTTGTGCTCCCTTCCATTTCCTTCCACAAATCAGCACCATGGATGGCTCATCCTTGCCCACCTAGACCTTCCTCAGCTAGGAGAGAAAATCAACTTCCTTCTCTAGTGTTCTTTCCTAGAGATCATCCTGGCTCCTCTTTTTTAAAAAATGTCAATAGCTCAGGAAGACAAGGATACAAGGGATTTTCTCTACATGCATAGGCCCAGAGAAGAGGAGACAAAATATTGGCCAAGATAAGAAGAAAACACAGCAAGAAATCACCAAATCTGCTCTAATTTTCATTGACACAGGCAATTACCACCGAACTTGCACATACACATTTAAGTAGGTATTAAGAGCAAATGGAAAACCAACAAATTAAAGTCTTGTTTGCTGAGGCACAGGCAAAGGAACTTGGAAAAGCTTTATGTTGAAGAGGAAGTTGTCTTTGTCCTTGTCTTTGTCTTTTGGAACCAAAAATGATGGCTGCTCACATGCTCCTTTTTTCAGTCCTTCTAACCTGTAGTACCAGAAGTACTCTTTGAATATGACTTATAAGTAAGACTTGATGCTAAGAATGCAGAACCCTAGCCTGGAAAATCTGTAAACTACATGAAATATAGAAGGGAAGGATCTATATAAGTCATAGGATTATCAATTCAGAGATGAAAAGGACCTTAAAAACCATTAAGTCTCTCTCATTTTACAAATAAGGAAACTGAGGTACAGAGTAGTTAAGTGACTCATTCAGTCACATAGCTAGATAGTCTAGGGAAAAGAATGTGGACCCATGTTTTCCTGATTCACCCCCATCCTTGGCCCCATTGCATTAGCTCTAGCAAGATTCCTGAGTCTTACCTTGGAGTGGTACTAGTCCAATTCCGTGTTTAGTGCTCGAAATGCTATACCAGCTTCACACTCCCTGTAGGAATTCCTTCTACAGAACCATGATAATCATTTAGCTTCCACTTTTCCTCTAGTGCTGTTCACTACCTCATGAAGCTGTCCATTCTATTTTGGAAAACTCTAATTAACAGAACTACCTTCCTTTAACTGAAAAAAATACCTCCATGTAATTTCCAATAAATGATACTGCTTCTGTTCAGTGAAACCACAAAGAATATCTACTATTTTTTCCATGTGATGGTTCTTCACAAATTTAAAGACAGATCTCATATTTAGTACAATTCTTTTCTTCTCCAGGATAAAGAGCCTTAGTTCCTTTCTTCTTTTGACAGTTTCCAGGACCCTGACCATGCTGGTTACTATTCCCTGGATATGCTCCAATTTTTCAAAGTTCCTCTCAAAATGTTTTGCCCAAACATAGTCTGACTAGTATAGAATATACTGAGACTACTTCTTTCCTTCATTCAGATAGCACAATTCAGTTTTTATAACATGAGACTATATTAGTTTATTGGCAGCTACATCACAGTGTTCACTCAATAAAGTTAAGGTTGGATTCCAGGTAATCTACCTAATGACTTGTGAGATGTGCTGTTTAAAACTTTTCCACTATAGAAAAGGAAGTTCAAGACAATTTTCAGATGATGAAATTAAAACCATCTCTAGTCATATGAAAAGTTGCTCCAAATCACTATTGATAAGAGAAATGCAAATTAAGACAACTCTGAGGTACCACTACACACCTGTCAGATTGGCTAAAATGACAGGAAAAGATAACGATGAATGTTGGAGGGGATGTGGGAAAACTGGGACACTAATACATTGTTGGTGGAACTGTGAACAGATCCAACCATTCTGGAGAGCAATCTGGAACTATGCTCAAAAAGTTAATTGTGCATACCCTTTGGCCCAGCAGTGTTTCTTTTGGGCTTATATCCCAAAGAGATCTTAAAGGAAGGAAAGGACTCACATGTGCAAGAATGTTTGTGGCAGCCCTTTTTGTAGTGGCTAGAAACTGGAAACTGAAGGGATGCCCATCAATTGGAGAATGGCTGAATAAATTATGGTATATGAATGTTATGGAATATTATTGCTCTGTAAGAAATGACCAACAGGGCGATTTCAGAGAGGCCTGGAGAGACTTGCATGAACTGATGCTGAGTGAAACGAGCAGAACCAGGAGATCATTATACACAGCAACAACAATATTACATGATGATCAATTCTGATGGTCATGGATGGTCTCTCTGCAACAAAGAATTGTCTCAAACCAGTTCCAATTGTTCACTGAAGAAAACCATATACACCCAGAGAGAGGGATATGAAATATGGACCACAATGTAACATTTTCATGATCTCTATTGACATTTGCTTGCATTGTGTTGCCTTTCTCTGATTTTCTTTTTTTCTTGTAGATAGGATTTTTCTTGCATAACTTGTCAAGCATTTCAACATTATTAACATGTAGTGGACTTCCTGCCATCTAGGGGAGGGGAGGGGACTGGGGGTAAAATTTGTAATGGAAAACTTTGTAAAGATCAATGCTGGGGAACTACCCGTACATATGTTATACAAATAAAAAGCTTTAATAAAAAAAAAAAAGAAAAGGAAGTTCAGGGGCTTAATCCCCTGGAAACTTGACTACAGGGGCTACAATCATGTGAATTGGCCTGGCATTCATCATGGAGTTAATCTTCACGCTGAAACATCCACTGAACACTGGCTTTGGAGGAGACAAATATTCTTTATTAACTTCTCCAGAATTAATTCTAGGAGGCTTGCTGCTTTCTCCCTGTCACAAGATGGTTTTTCTATCACTCATGTATTATTGTTGTTCAGTCATTTTCCTTTGTGTGCAACTCTTCCTAACCCTACTTAGTATTTTCTTAGCAAAAATACTGTAATGGTTTGTCATTTCTTCTCCAGCTCATTTTACAGATGAAAAAACTGAGGCAAACAGAATTATGTGACTTGTCCAGAGTCATGTGCCAATAAGTGTCTGAGGCCAGATGTGAATTTAGGGAGATGAATCTTTCTGACTCCAGGTTTAGCAGTCTATCTGCTACATCGCCTGACTACTTCAGCTCTTATGGGAACCCCTATTATTTCCGAATCCCTTAAACCCTCTCTCCTTCCTTTCCACTATACCTTTATTCCTATAATAGCAACTTCCTCTGGCTCTTCCTCTCCCATCTTTTTGTATTTTGTCTCTGGTTTCTATTCTCTTGGAAGAGGGAATTTCCCCAAATCTAGATCTTTAAAACTCTAAAGTGAAGGACTTTAAAGTATCAAATCTCAAACCATATAATCCATGGCCAACATGAGCCAAGAAATCCCTTCTTTATAACCAGATCTATTCCTTTCAAAAATCCCCATAGTTTCCATACAGTATTTTGAGCTATGGGAAAACAATAGAAGAGCTTGCGATGGGTAATTTCATGAAATTAAACGTAACATCATTGGGAGATAGAAACTTACATGTTCAAAGCATCATAGACTTGGAACTGGAAGGGACTTAAAAGTTTATCTATTCCAACCTCCCTCCTCTCCCACCTCTTTAATAGATGAGGAAGCAAAGTGGTTAAGTGATTTGCCCAAGGTTACCAAGTTGACAGTTTTAACAGTTAAGGAGTGAGCTCAGATCTTCTGACTTAAAATCCAGCACTCTCTCTACACATAATACATGTGGCATTCATTTACACTCATTGACTCACCCAAATGTCACACACTCTTCCACAGACATGACCTGAGGCACACAGCCTGACATAAGCCTACTCACTTATATTTCTACAGCCTCAGCCACCCCCATCCTTGGCCCCACTGCATTAGCTTCAGCAGATTCCTGAGTCTTACCTTGGAGTGGTGCTAGTCCAATTCCTTGTATATGATTGGATGCTTGCTTATTGATTGATAAATTGAAATTAGACCAGAGTCAGAGCTCTGAATCTTTCTCCAGTCTAATATCCTTATATCCTACCCTCCAACTATGGCTGAACACTGATGTCAAAGTCACAGCTTTCCTCTCTCAGCTGATTTCTCAAACAAGAAAAATGCTGTTCTAAGGTTATAGAGTAATGCAATAATAAATATAAAAGCTTGTCAGTCAAAACAGGAAACAAAGCAAGAGTATGTGGGTGTCATGGTGTATTCCAGCATACAACCACTAAGGAGATGAAAGAGAGGAAAGTCTATTGAGACTGGACTGAGGCATCTTCTTCCTACAAGAATGAAAGTATGTTTCATTAGGGAGTCTTGAGAGAACCTAATAACCCCAAGTTTAGTTTCAAAATGATCCCAATATGGCTCTAGTGTCTGTAGCATCAGTATCTTATAGCTCTTCAGCTTGAAACAGACTAGAAATGGTATAGAGACTCAAACCAAGATAAAATGAGTTGCCAGTGGGAGAAGGAGAGACTTCTTTTATGTCAAGACTCAGCTGGAGACTTAAGGCATGAGAACTTTGTCCTTGGGCAAAACAGAAACACAGAATCTCACTGGCAGGTTATGCATAGTATATCAACTTCATTCTTGATGTGAAATGAGGCATTGGTAAAGTCAAAGCATTGGCTTGCTTTTCCATAGTGCTTTGAGGTTTACAAAACACTCCTTTGATCCTTTCAACAATCCTGTGAAGTAGAAACTATTATCTCCATTTTACAAATGGGGAAATTCAGACTCATTAAGGTTTAGTGACTTAATTAAGGTCATAAAGTTGGAAAGTTTAGAACTCAAATCTTCCTGAGTCCAGACTCATTGCTATATTCTATCCACCATGTTACCTGTTATTGCTCAATACTGGTCAAAGATGGCAAAAGTGGAGAAAGATGGAAAAGAGTGAGAAAATAAGATCTCTCTTCTCAAGGAGTGGGTTCTTCAATAGTATTTTGCCCTGAGTCAAATGCCACATAAACCACTCCAGGAATCAAGAAAAAGGTGTCAGTAATGGAATTTGTTGCATGCTTGATGGAGTCCTCACTTTGTGTTGAAATATCTTCTCGACATCACCCCAGACCTTGAGCTCTGGCCCCCAAGAAATTGACAAGCTAATCATAGCTCTACCAGCCCAACTGGACTCCTCCCCAACCCACTGGCTGCCACATTGGAGAGGATCTGTGAGGAGTCATTAACCATCACACTAATGTGTAGGATCTAATCTCTCTTCTCTGGAGTGGAAATGACAGGTACTCGGGTGCTCAGTGACATAATTGTGTTTTGATGTGGCATGCCAGTATACAGAGAGAGACAGTTCTCCACAAAAGGAAAAGCTGAAACTGATTGAAAAAAGGCAGTGCCCCCCACACATATCCACTTAACTTTCAGGGATGTGACTCTCTCTGGGATAAACCTGGCTCATCCAGATACAGGAAAGGAGAGTGTGATGTCATCTTCATCCAATAAGGAGTAATTTGTGTGAGGAAGAAAAATGAAGGAGAACCTTTGCATCCCAACATTGTGTTGGGATCAGGTCTGGTGAGGAGAAAAGGACAGCTGGGCTCTGTAAGAGTCTGGGCAGCTTGAAGCTGAGAACAAAACCAAAGAGCTGCTGTTCGGTCCATCCGTGCCCTGGGGGTAGCATGGGGGGTAGGAGCTCCGAACCCACCCCAGAGGACATTCATTTCCCTAGCATTTGCTGGGTGAGAAGATAGAAAGACTGGAGGCAGAGAATTTGGCACTGAAATGGCATTGAATGTCCTACCAAAAATCTGTAATAAACAAATCAATAATTAAGAGAGGATGCACATTAGTCTTTGAACAGGCTCCAGATGGGTTTTTTTTTA
Organism: Myrmecobius fasciatus; assembly: GCA_023553655.1. Taxonomy (NCBI): domain Eukaryota; kingdom Metazoa; phylum Chordata; class Mammalia; order Dasyuromorphia; family Myrmecobiidae; genus Myrmecobius; species Myrmecobius fasciatus. The sequence continues at coordinate 398,003 of JAJPUD010001546.1, read as the reverse complement.
AGGCTTTGCATTGTAACTGTGTAAGGTGAACAACTGGGTAGGGATCTGAAGGCCTGTGGGGCAGAATGGGATGAGTAGAGGGAAAGGCAGGAATGGAATGGGGGTGGAGGGGGAAGCAGGAAGGTGAGTGGGTGTGTGACTGTGTACTGTACCGTGATGTCCATGGAAGAGTGTTCGTTAGTGTTCCATTTGTGTGGGTTAGTATGTGCAGATGGGTGCCTGAGTGTGTGGGTGAGTATGTGGGGACACAGACACACATAATGGTACAGAAGGGTGGGCTATGTGCAGGGGAGGGATGGCACGTGGGTGGTGTATTATAATGTGTATACATTTGAATACACATGTGGGCAAATGAGGTGATGGGGCAGTACACTCGGTCAGAAATGAAAGAAAGGTAAGTGTGTATGTGGATAGCTTGCAATCCCCGGGTGGGTCTCCTCTAGATGGGGAAGAATTCTGAGGGATCCATGAACAGGAGGGGAACCTATACAAAGTATTTTTGTGGAGTTTATTTTCATTGTTTCATATTTAATTTAGAAGTCTTATTTTAAATTTTCCTCCACTCAAACACTAGGAGAACTCTTGATTATGAACTGCGTTACTTGAAATAGAAAACTCACTTTCTGGCCCTCAGTTCTTTCTTACCTCTCTGAATGCTATAGGAAGCTAGGAAAAGAACCCCCTCGGTTTACTGTTCTATATTCAGCTCAAATTTTACCTGCATTTCCAGCTCTAGTCAAATGGTTCTGGTTCCTCTCCACTAAGCCTGTTAGCATCATATGTCTCAATCACAGGATTATAGAAAAAGAGTTGTAAAAGATACTGGAGATCATTTAATCCAATCTCCTCATTTACAGAGCAGGAAACTGGGGCTCAGAAGAAGGGACATGCCTTGCCCAAAGCCGCTCCATGGCAGGGAAAAATTGGGGATTCAGGTCCTCTGACTTTAATGTTGTTTCCTCTGCATAAGGGAAAGACAGAGACACAGAGAGATAGAATAACAGAGACAGAGAAAATGGAACAAAAAGAGACAGACACAGAGACAAAGAGAAAGATGGAGAGAGACAGAGAAGGAGGGAGAGACAAGGAGATAGAGACAGAGAAAAAGAGATCAGGAGAGACAGAGACAAAGAGAGAAGGAAGGAGAGACAGAGGAAGACAGAGAAACATAAAGTCAGAAAGACGGGAGAAAGATCCAAAAAGAGACAGAAAGAGAGACAGAGATAAACAGACAAAGAGACAGACTATGTGTTGTGGAGTCAGGAAGAGTTTAATACTTTTAATGCTTTTTAGTTGTGACCCCCTGGACAAGTTAAAACCTTCAAGCAAGTACTCTAGAACTGATCGTAGATTTAGAGCTGTGAAGTCATCTAATCTAGCTCCATCATTTTACAGATGAATGAAGATTAGTTATTGGGTAACTAGTAAATGTCTGTAGTATTTGAATCCATATCTTACTGATTCCAAGAACAGCACTATTGCATATCAAATTTATCTACTTATCCTCTAAGCAATAAATGTGCTGTCAAAGCCAGACTTTCTGAGGCAGCCAGGTGACACATTAGAATGTAGAACTTAAGTCAGGAAGACCTGAGGTTGAATACTGCTTCGAATATTAGTTGTATGATCTTAGAGAAGTCACTTCAATTCTCTTTCATGAGTTTACTCAACTATAAAATGAGGATAATTAGAGTGTAATAGTACTGTTGTGAAAATCAAATGAGGTAATAATGTTTTTAAATGTTTTGCAAACAAAGCACCATATAAATGCTAGCCATTATTTTTGTGGAGAAAGGGAGAGAAGAAGGAGGAGGGATGGAGAGGGAAAAGTGAGATAGAGGAGAGAGAGACAGACAGAAAGACAGAGGCAGAGAGAGACAGGTAGAGACAGAAAAAGAGAGGCAGAGAAACAGAGGGAGAGAGAGAGAGAGGGAGGGAGGAAATGAGGGAAGGAAGAAGAGAGAGAGAAAGGAGAAAAGATAGCTAGGTAGGCTAAGATAGAATGGAAATTTCCATAATACAATATATATGAAGATACATACAAATATGCACATATGAATGTACATAAATATACATATATATGTGTGTGTGTTTACACATATGTACTTATAAATCTTTTTACACACTCATAAACATACATACTCAGGCAAAACATTTCAGATTCATGAAATGAAAACCTTGCGTGACCTTCCAAATCCTATAGTCCTTTTATAGAGCTTTATTAAAGCAAAAGCATTATTTTGTTAATGGTTACTGTAATGACTAGTCCACTGGGGCTTCTACACCTTTCTCTAAGGCACTAAAAACAATCCTATCAGATGTGACCTTACCCATATCCCCTTATAATATTTCCTAGAATTTAGCAAAGGACATTAAAGCTGGATATTTGTTCCCTTTTTACACATAGGAAAAATGAGGCACTGAGCAGAACTTCCTGACAAAACTGAGAATGAATCTTTGAATTGTTAGGTTTGATAACGCTCCAAGAAAAGAGTCCCTGGTCAAAAAAGTATCTCTCAATTGACTAAAAGGTCTTCCAGTGATATATCTTAGAATAGGATAGGGCAAAGTAAGCAAGGGCCTCTTTCTAGATTCTGGAACACTTACCTGCTTGAAAATATCTCAAAATATAGAACATATTTCTTCTGAGGTAGGGTAGAGAGGGCTGATTTATCTGATCTTTTTCCACAATGGATTTATCTGAGTTTTTCCCACAATGGATAATTTTCTAAGCCCAGTAAACACCAGTATTCTGTATTGTGAACAAATAGGGATTGTCTTGTGTTTATTTTCTGCAGACTATGGCCAGATAGGTCCTCTGGCATGACTCAAGACTGGGTGGGAATTTCCACATCATCCTTCAAGAGAAAACAACGAATGTACATTTAGCTGTGAGAAAGAACCTCCACAATTTAGAAGTAGGGGAAAGGGATTATAGGAGGGAAGGCAAGTGACAGGCAGTCCTTTGAGATTGTCCTTCCATTTCAATCTTCTCCATATGTCTGGAGCCTGTATTGTTTTGTACCAAAGACTCAAGATTGGGAAGAAGCAAATGTCCAAGACCCAACCCCTGTGTGGGAGATGAACACCAGGCTTCTCTACCCCTCACTAATAAGACTGTCTGGCCCTGAGCACCACAGCAAGCCAACCTCACTTCCTTCCTTACCCATTCATCTCACTCAGTTACCCATTCCGGAATAGAGATAGACACAAGGACATATCTATAGTATATTTGTCTTAGGAAGAGGATGTTCAGAGACAGGACAAAGAATCAGCTCTATTAAGGAATGAAGTGAAGGACTTTGGGCAAATCATTTTGACTCTCTGTGTCTGTAATAAAAGGAAAGGTAGAACTAAGCACTCTCTGAGTTCTCTTGTAGCTATAACATTTTGTGATTCCGAGTGAGGAGCAGAAATTAGTCAAGGGAAAGCAAAGATCTCCTTTATACACAAATTCTCTGTCCAAGAGTTGCTAAGGGAAACCTCACCATTCTGTTTTCTCTGTCAGGCTCCAGAAGGCACATTCAATTTTTAGTATCATTGAGTAGAAAAGTCCACTAGTGTACCTGTGAAAGGGAATGAAGCAGGAAAAGGAAAAAGAAGAGCTGGAGTTGAAATTGTAGAAGATGCGGTGGGGAATGGTAAGTGGCGGTATGGAAACGGAGTAGGGACAGTTTCCAGAAGGGATAACCTGGCTGCTTTGATGATTTAAAAAAAAAAGTCAATGCAATAAAACTCCTGCTCTACTTATCCCTCAGGAGAAGAGAAAGGAGAAAGAGGGACACAGAGATACAGAGAGAGAGAAAAAAAGGGAAACAGGAGGAAGGGAGGGGGAAAGAAAGAGAGACAACTTGTTCCCTTTCCATAATGTATTTTGAGGTCTAATAGTCCTGGGACAGCTCCAGTCCCAACTCCAAGACTCCAGGTAGCTGATGCTTTTTGTGTTGGCTTCAGGGATTGACACTGACTCTCTCTCTCTCTCTCTCTCTCTCTCTCTCTCTCTCTCTCTCTCTCTCTCTCTCTCTCTCTC
>JAJPUD010001546.1:379867-393963 GCA_023553655.1 Myrmecobius fasciatus | reverse complement strand
CTCTCTCTCTCTCTCTCTCTCTCTCTCTCTCTCTCTCTCTCTCTCTCCTCCCTCTCGCCTAACCCTCTGGCCCTCTCCTTCTTTCTCTCTGAAACAAGGGTTAATGTTGGTACTCTACTTTCATTTAAAATATCTGTCATTCTATTCCTCTCTATTAACAATTAATGAATTATTTTTAGAATTTGTTTTGTAAAGGGGTTAGGTTGGGTTATTATTGAAAAATACCTCATATTAAAACAAATCTATCAACAAATTTAAAAAAACCCAGAGATTTTAGTTACAAAATAGGACAGCCAGGAGGCACAGTAGGTAGAACACCAAACCTAGAGCCAGGAAAACCTGAATATAACTCTGGCCTCAGATACTTAGTAGCTGTGTGACCCTGGGCAAGTCACTTACCCTGGTTTGCCTCAGTTTCCTCATCTATAAAATGAAATGGGAAAGGAAATGGCAAATCACTCCAGTATCTTTGCCAAGAAAACTCCAGATGAGATCACAAAGAGTTGGAGACAACTCAAATGAATGAACAACATCAAAGGAACAAAATATTTCTGATTTATTCTATGAAGATTATCAACCTTTTTCAGCACTTTCTAATTGGTTTTGAAGTCAGGAAGACCTAGATTTAAATTCTAGTTCTAATTCTTACCAGCTGTATAATCATGGACAAGTCACTTAACTTCGCTGACTATCATAGAATATAAGAATAATGCTCCTTCACAGGATTCTTGTGAGGCTCAAATAAAATTAAGTATGTGAAGGATTATGCAAAAGATACAAGCAAATAAAGTCAAATTCTCTTTTGGGAAGATATTAGTAATAGTCCATTTAGAAGCATTTGCAGTAGATAATGGAGGATGTAGACGCTTCATATTCCTGCTTACTGATTCATATCTCTTGGAAGGTGAACAATTAAGCCATAATGGAGTTTCCTATATGTGAGCTGTTGTTACTCTTATTTTTGATGCTGGACTCAAATGAAAATAAAATGCAACTGTTGGACTATGGCATACTGACTCAATAAACATACACATAAAAACACTTATAGGTGTGTTATCTATTGAGGGGAAAAAATAGAAGACTCCTGATGAAGTTTATACACTGCTAAAAAGAAAGTAGATGCTCTCCTTGATTGCAAAGTGCTTTCTTTACAACAAGCCTCTTAGGTAGGTAATATAAAATTTATTAGTTCTATCTTATAGATGAGGAAACTGAAGCACAAGAAGATTATGTGACTTGTACAGGATAACACAGTTCATGGGTTGGAGCCAAGATTTAAATTTAAGTCATTTCATTCTAAGACCAGTACTCTTTACCTTAAATTATAGGACCATAATTTCTCTCATTCAACCTGATTGTCTCTCGATTTTTGTTAATGTACAAACTCAGCTAGGTGGTACAGTTGATAGAGTATGAGACATGGAGACAGAAAGACCTGAGTTCAAAACCTGCATCATGCTCTTATTAGTATGATCCTAGGTAATTCATTTACCTTCTGTCTGCCTCAGTTTTCTCTTCTGTAAAATGAGAATAATAATAATAGCACCTACCTCCCTAGGCTATTGTAAAGACAAAATGAGATAATATTTGTAAAGTGTTCTACAAATCTCAAAGCATTATATAAATGTTAGTTATTATTTTTTGTTTTTACAATAAAATCTTATCACAAGCTATTTCTTCATAACAATTCTGTTATTCAACCTTTCAAATAATTTGTCCCAAGTGATGCACAATATTTCTTTTGTTTTTGTACACAAAGCTTATAACAGAGGTTTTATCACGGTCCTCAGACACCAATGTTATCATGAAATTCTACAGTCACATGCTTTTCTTCAATGCTCCCCAAAAGTCTGCCCAATCAAGCCTGATATTTATCTGTGTTACCTTTCATCTCTTCCCAGACTCTACTTCCATAGCTACTCAGATACAATATTCTCTACATTCAAATTCTCTAAATTCAAATACAGAAAATTTCTGCAAGTATTCTATACAAGAGGGCCCACTATGCCTGAGGCTCTTGCCTCATTGGTCTTTGGTTTGGATGTAGATAACCTATTCCTTATTCATTTCTATACCTTTTAAAAGAATTTCCATTTCTTCTCTAGTAAGGAAAAGGGAATCCCAAAACACAGTTCTTATCATAGATCCTCTGCTCATACTCCAGGAGAATGGGGTGAGCTGAGATTAAAGAGTATGAAGAGAACCTTTTTATACCTGTATAATAATGAACCAAGGTTCATCTTGAAGCCTCAAAATCATCCTAACCTCCACAGAGATGTAATTTTGAAGGCTAAAGAAGACACTAGAGAAAAACTCCTAGTCCTATGCTTTATCAGAACCCGACTTTGCTCAGAACTCAACTGAGACTTCCAATATTTAAACATGTTTCTTTATTTCCCAGGCTTCTTTATGTCTTCCCAGGCTCCTGAGAGCCATTCTCCCTGCAGACAGGCTTAGATCCTTGTCCTGAGCAGAAAGGGCTGTGAGCAGTTATGTCCAGCTAATGATCTGCAGTGGGATGGAAATGAACACTGACAGCTCCTGACTTGTGCCCTTGTTATCCTGGAAAAGAAACACGAAGGCATTTTTCAAAAGCATGCAGACTCCCAGAGAGTCTGGCAGGCAAACCACACATTTGCCTGTAGCCCAGCCACTGCCCGAGACATGGTCAAATCTGCCCACTTCCCAGAGAGGTTATGCACTCTTAATTCCTTCTTCCATCATGGAAGGGATAAGGGAGTAAAATAGGACAGGCATGGAGGGCAAATCGGATCTCACTTGTAGGGGCAAATGAGAAATGTAAAAAAGACTAGAAGAGGAAATGATAAGAAAGAGAAAAGAAAGTGGCAAAGTGGACTGGGAAGATTTTTTTTATATTAATCTTTGTGTCTATCCTATTGCCTAGAACAGGGACACAATCTGGATCCATAAACTTGATTTTTTTTAAAAAAGAATCTCTTCCAATGTAATCAGTTTCCTTTGCAATCCCATTTATTCCATGAATTAAAAAAAAAATTCCTCTCTCCCGCTCCCCTAAGGAGATATCTACAAGCTTCATCAGACTACCAAAGAACTCCATGACACAAAAAGTTTTAAAACTCTTGGGCTAAATGCATTACTCGTAGTCATTAATAAATGGTGAATTAAAATGACCAAAAAGTGGTAAGAATAATAAAAAAGAGAGGATAGAAATAGAAAAAGGAGGGAGTAGAATATAAGAGCAAAGAGAGAAAGTAGGAGGGAAGGGAGACAGACATAAAAAGAAGCACTTGAATGAGAGATTTTGTCTGCCACAGTGTGAAATATGGCAGGTAGACCCTAAGAGCATTCCTCACATTCTGCACTGCTGCTCTGGAGAATCAGGCCCTTACTAGAGCATCTGCAAGGAGACGACAGGCTGGCAGACCAGTCCTGCCTCCTAACTGTGTCCCTCTTTCACCTGCTTTTGCTTAGCTGCTGTCCAGAAAGAGAAAAGTATACTTCTCAGTCCTTCTTTGTGAGACTCTCAGGACATAGCAGAGCATCTTTCCTCAGGGTCTGAAGAGAGCAGTTTGTTCTCCTGGAAGAAACCCAACTCCTCATGGGAACTAAAGGATAAGGGTATAAGAAAAGAAGTGGGGTGGAAGCCACAAATCTGCCCACATTTTATAAATAGAAGGCTAGGAAATAATACTGCACGCTCTTTCCCTTCCCCTAGCCTCCTGTCCCTCATTCCCACCTTGGCTTAGGGGACCTCAAGGGCAATATTCACAAAACATCCTGATGTCATGGACAGAGACCTTCAGAGTACAAGATAACTGGGATCATTATGCATTTCCAAATGTGAAGTTTGAGCCTGAATTTCTCATTTCCCGTGGCAGGAATCATATTTTAAGATAGTGGGACCTCAATGATGTCCAGTGATTATTGGGAAGTTGGCCCTTCACCCTGCAAGGTCTCTTGCCAAGTTTAGTAGAAGTCAAATCCAGCAGAGAATTGAAAGCAAGAAATTACAATTATTTTTCCTAATCTGGAGAAAAAAGTCCTTTCCTCCATCCCACCTCTCTCAGGCCCAAATGAACAAGGTAGTTTTAAATAATATGACCTTAATATTCGCATTGCATGTGTGTGTGTGTGTGTGTGTGTTTAAGTCACTAATGTTTCTATAAGCTCTACAAAAACAATTATTTCAGTCTCCATTCTGGCTGAAGCTACAGAGGCCACTCCTCCCATCTCCCCAGCCCTATATAGGCCCAGGATACCCACTCCCAAATGGGGGAGAAAACTGAGGGGGAAAGCCGGGTTAATTTCAAGGTTCATTAGAAACTCCAGGGGGAAATGAATGTTTGCCAAATAGGAAAGGAAAAGACACAATCAATAAAAAGAGAAATGCTGTTTTCATGCTCCTCAGCTCGGGGGTATTATGAACAATAGAGACCTAAGAATTCAATGTGATAAATAAAGGGATAGGAGCATCATTGTGTCCCAGCAATACAAGCCCTGAGCTGCCATTCAGTCGGAGAAGTAAATCTCTGCTGTCTGTTGGCTCACAGCTAACGGCAGCAACGCTGGGCAGGTGGTGGGTAAAGGGAGAAGATGGATGGGTGTTCTTTAGCAAAGGGATCAGGGGAGCCTTTGGAGACTACCGTGCCTCAACCAGACCAACAAAGTCATCTAATCACAAGTCTTTCAGCTGGCAATGGGAAATTTCAGGGAAGGAAAAACAGGATTTAGCCACATCACCTTCCTTTCCAGTTTTATTATATGCTATGCTCTTTTGTACACTCTATAGTCCAGATAAATGAACCTTTTTTGTTATCCCACACATGTGATTTCTTATCTCAATGTCTTTTCATAAACTCTTCCACTCTCCTTTCTCATCTCCTTACACTACCTCTTAGACTCAATTTCATTCAAAGCTCAAATCTAATGCTCTCTCCCCATCCCAAAAAACCCTTGTATTTATACTATTATTTTGTATACTTTTCCATATTTTTATATATGCACATGTTCCCCTGATAAAATGTGGGTTATTTGAAGGCATATTCTTTTTTGTTTTCCTTTTTGTCCTTGTATTTTAGTACTTAGTAAGTATTTACTAGAGTTCATTGGTTGATTGATTGGTTGATAATGGCATGGCAAAGACAATGGTCAGAAAGTGAGCTCCAAGAAATCTTTTCTTGGACCATACCATGACCACAGAAGAGAATTTGGGGGCTCCTGCTAAAGCTAGAAGCTGTGGATACACAAGCATCATCCCATTTGTCCCCATCATAAACCTCTGGGAATTTAGCTCAATTAACAGGCTCAGACAAGAGCTTAGTCTGGGTACCATAGGGCAGACACAAGAAGCATAAACTGAGAGGCCAATGACCCTGGCAGCTGTTAGAAGTTACAAATAAGAGGCTACAAGAATACACCATGATCCCAAGAGAAGTCATTCTCTCTCCCTGTGCACTCTGGAATTGGCTTGTTAAGATAATCAAAAGAGTGAGAAATCTGCTAAGTGGGATGGGTGGATAGTTTCCAAAAAGAAGTAAGTTCCTACATCGACCAGGTCTTTGTAATGCCTTGGTCACCTCCTTTTTTATCTACTTGCTTTCCAGGTTCCATGGTCAGTAAGCACAGTGCCCCTCAGTCCATTTATCTCTGTCTTCTGATTCTTCATTCACAAAAAACCCATATAACTCAATTCCTCTATATTTTCTACATTCCTTTTTTCTGTGTGTAAGCTTAGTGGAGTGTCAAATCCTGCCTACACCTCTTCTTACTCTTCTATGGTTTGTTTCTTGTTTAATTTATTAATAATATTTGGACCATTCTTTTATTCCATAATTCATATTGTACCCTAATGATAGCTATAAGGAATGTTATTTCAATTCAGAAATATATTCTGGGGGAAAAACAACTTTAGATGGATAAGATGGAGAAGGAACATTGACTCTGGGACTGAAACTGTCAAATCATTTATTCAAAAGTCTAGTATTGTAAATAGAAGGCTGGTCTTGGAGTCAGAAAGAGCGGGCTTTATATCCCAACTCTGACACCAGCTGTGTGACCCTAGGAAAATATTTTCTCTTTTGGGTGCCTTAGGTAACTCCTTAGGATTTATTAAGTCAAGAAGAGGTTCTGTTGCTTCCTCTGAGAGGCCTACAGTTTGACTAAATTATAAGATTATTTGGATATTCAACAAATATTTATCCATCACCTACTACTGTAAGGTACCATACTAAGCAAACTGCAAGAAGTCATAAGGTTCATTCTATTGCTTCTGTGTGGTACAATGAGTAATGTATCTAGAACCATGGAAACAGGGTTCAACTTAACTGGTCTTGGACAAGTCACTTCACCTTTCTCTGGACCTCAAATTTCTTATCAGTAAAAGGAGAATATTGAGGTCCATCTGAGCTCTAAATCTCTGAATCCAAATGGGACATCCTCAACCTCTCCACTCAGTGAAGAAGTCTTTACATAATTCCTATTGGTCATTAGGCAAAAAACTCAACACTCAACAGCCAGTTTGTATTGTATCTCTTTACCCCAGTATCCTTGCCCTTGATTTCTTGGATTAGCCAAAGGGAAGAAACAGATGTTTATAGAGCAAAAAGGGGCTATAGAGAGTAAGTAAGCACTTGATATAGAGTTAGAAGACTTGGATTCAAATTCCACTCCAATATAGATAATACCTTCATAACCTTGGACAAGCAGCTTTGCTCCTATTGGCCTCAATGCTCTCATCAACAACTAATTAAGGGGCAGCTAAGTGGCAATTAGGTAGCACAGTGGATAGAGCACCAGCCCTGAAGTCAGGAGGACCTGAGTTCAAATCTGGTCTCAGACACTTAACATTCCCTAGCTGTGTGACCCTGGGCAAGTCACTTAACCCCAATTGCCTCAGCAAAAAAAAATTAAATAACTAATTAAGAAGTACATAGTATATGTAATCTATGTGTTGGGCACTGAGGATACAAAAAAAAGGCATAAATGAAACATCCTCTGCCTTCAAAGACTTTATATTCTGTTAGAAAAACAAAATTCACATGAGAGGGTTGGACTAGAAAACCTCCCCTAGCACTAAATTTATAAGATCTTATAGCTCTAGGGATTCTTTCACTTTTTGTATCTAACTAGCACAGTGTCTGGTACCTAGGAGAGGTTTGATCAGTGAAGTGATTTGAATTAAATACAATTCGAGCCCTTGATTTCATAAATATAAAAAGTGGGAGCCAGAGACATCAGACGGTTTTTCTAAGGTTGTTACTGGCAGAAGTAAGCCTAGAACTTGACCTCCCTACTCCTAAATGCAGGATCTATTCTGCTACAACAAGAAGTGAAGTAAGCTTTTTTTCCTGTACCCTCTACAAATTCTAAGGGGATGCAATGGAGGCTTTAGTTTCTGCATTTAGCAACAGTTCTATGTTCCCCAGATATCTCCACCATCAACTCCTCCAAAGGCTTCAGTACCTCCTTGCTAACCTGAAATAACTGTTAAGCATCAACTAGTTAGAATAGATTGCTATATTCAGAAGCCATCTGCAGCTAGAATGGAATCTAGCACCACCTTCTGGTCACACAGAAAACGGGGAAGGTGGAGATAGAACTGATCAAGCTCTGATCATTTCTTGTGCCTGTTTAAAGAATTGGTTCTTCATTTATCTCTCAGGCACTTACAGGGTTTGGACAAGCTAAAATGGAACGTTAAAAGGTAAGTGGTATGGTAACCAAATAAACAAAGGGGGTTTTGTTCAGGAGTATTTAATGGGAAGAAAGGAGACCAGGGTTTGGGGATAGACGTATAAACATTTTGAGAAAGTGTAGGGACATATGAAAGGTACAGTGATGGGATTCTGCAGAGCTTAGGACTGAGATAGTAATGGTAAGTATGGATCAGTGATCAGAGGGCCACTGGCAAAGGTGAGGCTAAAAGGGAAGATGAATAAGGTCTCGGGAGCTCAGTTTCCTCATCTGTGAAATAGGGTTTGGACAGATTAAAGGAGTCTAAATTCCCTTCTAAGTCTAAATTCTTTGATTCTTTAAAAAAGAAAATAACTTGGGTCACAGCCAGGATAGGAACAAGAGTGTGGGGCCGGGATGGAGGGATTAAATGAGTCATTCTCCTTAGTGAGTTATAGGATTGATGAGATAGTCTTGCCCTGTAACCTTGAACTACCTTCCCTCTCCAAATCTGGTATTGTCTAGAAAAAGATCCCATTCCAGGGTAACCTTCTCTCCTCTCCTGGATGTTAACTGATAAAACTTGGTGTAATGGACTGTTTGCTAGAGTTAGAGTAGAAAGAGCTCTGACTTTGAATCCTGTCTGAAACAAGAACTATTAGACCATGAGCATGTCCCTTAAACCCTTTCAAGTCTGAGTTCCTTCATCTGTAACTGGGGACAAAAATACCTATGGGACCTCGCTGATAGAGTTATTGAGGGGATCCAATACAATGTCCATTTCAGCATTCCTAAAATCTTAAAGTGGAATATAAATGTCATTTCTTATTATTGGCTCAGGTGCCTCTAGGGTTAGTACAGAAGCAGAATCACAGGTAGGAAAGGTAGAAATGGCCTAAAACACAACACACAAGTCAGAGAATTCTATTCTCCATTGAACAAAGGTATTTGGCTTGTGATCAATCAAACTACTTGCGTTTCAGTGAAAGCTCAAGGAAGGAAGACAACAAGCATTTATTAAGTCCTTACTAGGAGTCAGACCTAGCATCTGATGGACAGCAGCACTCCAGCACAACTTAGAAAATTGCCTTCATCAAGAATCCCCTTTATCACAGAGGGAGGATTAGAGAGATGTGTATAATTTTTAGAGCTTACCTAAGGGCAGCTAAGTGGCTCAAAGGATAGAGTTCTAGGCCTGGAGACAGGAAGTCCTGAGATCAAATCCAGTCTTAGATACTTACTAGTTCATCGAGGTAGTACAAACTTCTATTCCCTCCACACCTCCCAACATCAGTATCTTAGACAAATAATGGTTCTCAGTCTTAGAATGTTCATCTACAAAACAGCTAGTAGACTTGGAGCAAAGTAAGATTTGAGTGCATATCATTCCTCTAATTTTTATTAGTTATGTCAATATGACCAAGCAATTCCATTTTCTTACCTGTAAAATGGGGCTAATTGTGATAATGCCTGCCTAATCAAGTGGGAAAATACATGTAAAACTCTTTGTAAAGCACTTTAAAATGCTTTGTAAAGTTTAGTAATTCATTCATTAATATCATTATCAATGATGATGATGATGATGACTAACAACCAGCCTAAACTTCAAGTTAAGAACTCTAACACATACAGGCTATTTACTATGTTATCCTATGCTTTTATCCTTCATTGCCCTCAAGAAACTCTCTATGACTATGAATTGCAGAAAAGATATCAATGAGCTTTCACACATACTTCCCTCACTATAAGAAACTTTTGAAATCTATGATGAGATGTTTACATGGGCAAGGTACTGAGAAAGGTATGGAAGGATGCAGGAAGAAAAAATGGTTCCTACTCTCAAGGAACTTTCCATTTTATTTATATTCATAAAATTGTTGTAAGAAAGTTGCTATATAAATCTTAATTTTTGCTGTTGTTCAGGGACCCCATTTAGTGCTTTCTTGACAAAGATATTAGAGTTGCTTGCCATTTTCTTTTACAGATGAAGAAACTGAAATAAGCGGGATTAAAGTGACTTTCCAAAGATCACACAACTAGTAAGCCTCTGAGGTCACATTTGAACTCAGGTCTCCCAGCACTTTACCCATTGAGCCACCTAGCTACCTGCAAATCTTAAAGTACTATGTAAATGTTAAGAACTCTCCAGCTCTAAGAGTTGGAAGCCTGCAGAGTGTCCAGCATTAGAGCTAAAAAGCAAAAAGTATGAGTGATGTCCAACCGATGGTTTTTGTGATCTGGGCAAATACAAAAGAGACGTGATGGAGGTGGAGGGGCAGGGAGTGTAGAGAAGAACCAGGGTTAGGGAGTTTCAGTGCATTTTTAATTAAGAGAATAACAGGCTCAGAGATAAATGCTCCACTGCATACTAATTTCCATGTAACATGTTCTCTGAGTCATCATCTCCCAAACTTTTTATAATAAGACAGTTGCCCTGGTCACCAGCGAGGGACCTTCATCCTTTCCTCCTCCCCTCATCCCCTTCTCCCCCAATTCTGCCACCTACTCTCTCTTCAAGCTGATTCAAGTTAGTGATCCAGGCAGGTTTTGCTTCTTCATTTGCCAACCTGCTGCTCTGGCATTTCTGGGCTCTCTGTCACCCCCCCATACACCTCCAAATTTTGAGTCATGGCTCAATAGCCTCCTCCAACCATCCCACTGCATTGAGGGTGTGAGGGGAACAGGAAGGAGGAGGAAGAAGCCTGTACTCAATGGGAAAGATTGTTGCCAGGGTGGATGATGATTGCGCTCCTCGCCTACTGAGGAAGGCTCTAAGTAAGCCAGTGGAAAAAATCAGCATCTCTCTCTGAGGCATTCATTATTCAGAACTTCCCACAGCCTTGTGCCTGCCATGGTGGGCTGGGCTGGGCTGGGGAAGAGATCTGTCAGCAGCACCAGTGAGAACCAAGATTTTTGTCTCCTCTGACTTGACCCTTTTAAGCTATATCAGGTAACCCTGAGACAGGAGTTAGAAAGGTATGCTGCCGATCCACTTGAAACTGCACACTCCAAATCAACCAAAAAGTATTTATTAAGCCCTTACTGTGTGCCTCCAGACAGCATGCTAAATTCTGGAGATACAGAAAAAGAGCAAAAATAATCCCTGACCTCAAAGAGATTGCATTCTAAGGGAAGAGACAATAGATACATCAGAACATAAAAGGCAGCTTCAGAGTACAGTGAAGATAAGATGATGAAGGTTGAGATAAATTTAGAAAGGAGACAGTGTGTCAGTGAGTATATATATCAGAGGGAAAGGGGGTCTGATATGAAAGGGATGGGGAAAGCAAAAAGATTCAGGCCTTAAGGAAAAAAGGGAAGGGAGGCAGGGAAGATGGGGGGGAGGAGAAAAGAAGAAATGAGAAAAGAGGAGAGGAGAAAGAGAAAAGTGAAGAGGGGAAAAGAGAAGTGAAGGAGAAAAAGAGAAGAGGTGAGGGGAAAGAGAGAAAAGAAGGAGAGGGAAGAGGAAAGAGAAGAAAGGAGAAGGAGGAGAAAAGGAGAGATGAAGGAGAGGTAAGGAGAAAAGAGGAGAGAGAAAAGAAGAAAGAAGAAAAGAGGAGAGGAGAAAGAGAGGAGTAGAGAGGGGAAAAGAGAAGTGAAGGGGAAAAAGAGAAGTAGTGAGGGGAAAGAGAGAAAAGAAGGAGAGAGGAGGGGAAAGAGAAGAAAGGAGAAGGAGGAGAAAAGGAGGAGAGATGAAGGAGAGGTGAGGAGAAGAGAGGAGAGAAGAGGACAAAAGAGGACAAGAGAGGAGAGGAGAGGGTGTATTATTAAAACCATCTCCAACCAATTCAGGAAATCTGATTGTTAAATTTTCAATGGGAGCATTTACACTCTGGAAATCAATAAATCAGTGTTAGATTTATTGTTTTGTTGATCACTTAAAGAAAGTGATGAAGAAAATGCTAATAATGAAAATCAATGCACAAATATGTCTTTTAAATAAAAATAAAAATTAGTGGGGCAGCTAGATGGTGCAGAGGATAGAGTACCACCCCTGAATTCAGGAGAACCTGAATTCAAAGCTGACCTGAGACACTTAACACTTTCTAGCTGTGTGACCCTGGGCAAACTACTTAACCTCAATTGCCTCAAAAAAATTAAATATACATTAATATATTCATACAGCTACACATAAGTACAAGTAAAATAAAAATTAAAAGGTCAAATATACTTCTTTTTCTTTTTTTGGAGAGCCAGTTGCAAAAATTTTGTCAGCACACTACTAAAAACCTTTCAAAGTGTGAGAAAGTATGGAAAGAAGAAAGGTTCCTATGACATTGTGTTCCCCTCAATGTATACAAAGGGCTCTGAAAGTTTCTTCCCAGAACATTAACAAACCAGTGTGTATGTATGGTATATTGGAAGGAGAACCACATTAGAAAACATCACTCTTATTGGCCTTTGTTTCCTACAAAATAAGGGATTTGGACCAAAATACATCTAGGATCACTGTTTGCGAGCTGGTATCTTTATTCACAGCTGAACTGAAATTCGATTTTCCCTCTCATTTGTTCTTTGCTCACCTCCTTTAAGCCTGAGAACTGCATCCCAAATGTTCTCTCCAAAGGATGTTGGCCACTGCCAAGGGAACAGTTTTGACTCCTACTCCTTTCTCTCCACCTCAGGACAGAGGCCTAGATATTCTTGACCTTAGCACTGATGGTTAGTTCCAAGCAGTGACCCCTATAGATGCTGTACAAGTCCCCACTCCCCATAATTCTAGTCAGGCATACAGAGCTATTAAAGACCTGAAGGAAAGAAAGTGGTTGCATTTTGGAAAGAAGCTGAATAATGTGATTTATTGCACTTAAGGAAGACACAAATCAAAGTTCTGAACAGATGGAATAGCAAAAGGGGTTAAGTAAAGAGAAAGTTGCAAGGAGCCTTGTCATTCTGATTGGAGCAAAGACCCAGGAAGAACAGACGATTCAATGAGTCCAAAATAGAACATGCCAGGGAGGAGTGTAACCCCACCCTGCCTTGCCCTCCCTCCCCCTCCAGCACCTCACACCTCCCTGTGGTGCATTCAGCCCAGAGGGATAGAAGACATTTCCTCCCATATTTCCAAAGGATGAGAAAGCCACAATTCTCATCTTTATTGTGTCTTCACTGAGAATGAAAATAGTAATTACCACTAGCTGTAAAGGAACCCACCATTCAGCCAGCTTAGAAGAAGCAAGGTAGGAACCATGGGCTTTAAAGCAGGGACATACCTTAGAGGTCATATAGTCTAAATTACTCTCATTTTGCAGATAAGAGGAACTGAGAACCAGAGAGATTTAAGGTCTACAGAGGGAGAAAGTAGCAAACAGGATTAAACATCAATCCTCTGACCTCCAAATCCACTATGCTTTCTTTCCATTGTACCAAGTTCTCACAGAATGAGCCCGAGACACCCTAGCAGAAAATTCCCAGGAATTTTCCACTGCTAAATTGCCACTGCTAACATTAAGTTTTCAGGGAAATCCCACTTTTCTTTCCTTTTTATTAAATCATTTTATTTTCAAAACATATGCTTAGATAATTTTCAATATTCACCCTTGCAAAATCTTGTATTCCAAAATTTTTCCCATCCTTTCTCCCAACCCCTTCCCCTAGATGGCAAGTAATCCAATAGATGTTAAACATGTGCAATTCTTCTATATATATTTCCATAATTATCATGCTGCACAAGAAAAATCCAATCAAAAGGGAAAAAATTAGAAAGAAAACAAAATGCATCATCTTTCTTTCTTTCTCCCCAATGTATCTTTTCTCTAGAACTTGAGACAGATATATGGCACAGTGAATAGAATGCTGAGAAACTGAGTTCAAAAATAGCCTCAGATACTGTGTGACCCTAGATAAGTCACTTAACCCTGTTTAATTTAGTTTCCTCAACTAGAAAATGAGGATAATAATAGCAGAGTTGGTTGTCATGAGGAGCAAATGAGATATCTGTAAAGCACTTAGTACAGTTCCAATAACATTTTGTTGTTGTTATTTTGCCCTTCATTCTCAAAGATGTGCCATGACATCCACATGAATTAGATTTACATGAGCAGGGCTGTGCAAGGTCACCAGCCTCACTTTCTTCTCCAGAACCTTCTAGGTCTAGTGGCCAGATATATAGATCGGGAGGACTAGAGATGTCTCTGGAGCCATCAGGAGACCTTGGTCTTTTTAGGCTAAGGTCTTTAACAGGTCTCAATTTGACCAAGGCAAGTCCCATTCAATCACTGAGACTAGGGAAAATTGAGACAAAAATGGCCTTTTTTCGTCTGGTCAAAAAATAAATACAAATTTTAAAAGGAATCAGTTTGAGAGGGGAAGACTCAGGATTTCTGGCCATTTAAGGTATGGTCCTTAAGAAAGAAAAGTATCCCATGAACAATATTGAGGAAGGAAAGAAGGAAAGAAGGAAGGAAGGAAGGAAGGAAGGAAGGAAGGAAGGAAGGAAGGAA
>JAJPUD010001546.1:358405-371566 GCA_023553655.1 Myrmecobius fasciatus | reverse complement strand
TCTCTCTCTCTCTCTCTCTCTCTCTCTCTCTCTCTCTCTCTCTCTCTCTCTCTCTCTCTCTTTCTCTCCACTCATTTTCTCCTATAGAAAATAAAGGGGTTTGTTCATTCAGGTTTTCCTACTTTCTCTGAAACTGTTTCTTGTGTCATCTCTTACAGTACAATCCTATTTCATTGCATTCACATACCATAATTTGTCCAGCTATTTCTCACTTCATAGACATATTTGTTACCAAAGTTTTGTTTTCCTTTTTCTTTCTTTTTTTCCTCAAGTGAAGGTAGGATTTATGAGCAATAGAAAATAAATGGTTAATTGAAAAAATAAAAAGATAAATTAAAAAATGAATGAAAATGAAAAACTTTATATTAAATGACCTTTAAGGAACCTTGGAGCTCTAACTTCCTGAGATTCTCTAACATGCTTTGTCAGTGACCAGAAGCACTGATTGCTCTGGTCCTACTATCTTTTAGTCTTTTCCTTCCATTTTCCATTAAGTTCAGACCACACCAAGTACTAAGGTAACAGATAAGTGTCTTATGACAATAGCAGAGGCCTTAGGAAAAAAAGGACTAAACTTTCTTCTTACAAGGCAGTTTCCTTTATAGGGAAACCAAGGGATCAAAGATTCTTCCTTTCTGACCATGGAGCAGAGCACTTCTGTTTGACTGGATGGACCTGCTCCTAGCAGTACCAAGTTAGGCTAATTTCCTTCCCTGTGTAATCTGGTAAGATCTCACTTTATCCCCTGTCTTCCTTGGCGAAAAGTTATATGCTTCCATTCCCTATTTCTCAGTGCTGCCTTTTCGTCTCTTTTTCATCTCTTCATATAATCATGGGAAATACAGGAACTGTACTATTGGTTGGGAAAAGATAATCACACAAGCTTTGCCTTCCTGATGTTTACAAATAAATAAGGAATTGGAGTCTATTCTGGCCTTGATTCTTCTCCTCTAAGGACCAGCTTGTGTTCCAATTCCTTCATTAAGCTTTCCCTAATTTCATTCCTCCTAGCTGAAAGGGACCTCTCCTTTCTTACATGTCCTTAGTCCTTTTTCTTGATCTTTCTTTCCCCCTTACCACATTTTACCCTGTATCATACTTATTTGCACATAAATCACCCTCCTCTCCCCCATTAGATCTTAGACTTCTTGTGGGCAGAGATTATGAAATATCTCTCTTTGTATCCCTAGTGACTAGCACAATGACTTGTACTTTGTAGGTGTTTAGTAAATAGATATTGATTTGAACTGAATCAGCTTGGATTCCTCATACAGATTTTCCATAAATAAATATCTGTAGAATTGAGGCATTTTCATATAACAGGGAGGAAAATCTTCAGCAAAATGTGAAATCAGTAGGGACAAACTTATTCATCTCACAAAAGAATCTTCATTTCCTAAATTGACCCTCTTATATAAAAATGTCGATTCATGCCTCCCTATGCCTTATTTTCCTATCTGCAAGATGTAGAATTGTACTAAATGACTTCAGAGATTCTTTATCATTCCAAATCCTATGATTCTAAGGAAGAAACTACCATGGGAACTCTATAGTTCTAATAATTTTCTTTCTATAGTAGAACAAGTACAGTGTAGTAGAAAGAGCACTGAATTTACAATCTGAGTACTTGTGGTTATACCACCATCTCTTCAACTTGCTGCTTGCATGACTCTGGGCAAGTCCCCCTGCCACTCTGGGCATCAGTTCCCCCAAATGTAAAGTGCGGCTAATTGACTAGAAGATGTCTAGAGATTATAAATCCTTCTCTGATTCATGTCTGTTTATCCTTCTAATGGGTGCTCCCCATGTATTACCAGTTATCTGTAAATACTAAGATATCAGCAGTTTCTTGGACATCTCCTAATTCTCTATCTGACTCTATAGTGAGGCTAGAAAAAGGAATAGAGTTAGAAGGGGTTTGGAGGATGAACCCGAGATCCTATTCTCTAGGAAAATTTAGGAAGGTTGAAGGTGAGATGGTTGGAAAGGAACCCTTCGGATGTCTGAGTAATAGAGGCAAGACCCATTCTGCATATTTTTATTAATCGACTCATCTGCCACCTGGGGTTTTTCATACATTCTCTGCCTCTTGAGCTGCTCTGAGGTGTTGGAAATGGTGACAGCTCCACAGTTAATGAAGGGACACCTCACTGCAGTAAGGAGGAGTGCCTTAATTGGAGGTATAAAGAAAGCTAAAGCAATTAATTACTTCTCTCCCTTGCTTCCAGCCCACTCCCCTTCTGATAGCCCTCCTTCTAACCAGATTTTTTGGTATATCATTCTCTTTGAGAAGACAGATCCTCAAACCTAAGTATTAAGGATCCTTTAGCTCCTTGACTTTCCTCCTAAATTTCTGGAGACTCAGCAGATAACTGTGAACCTTTCTCATGCTTTTTCTTCAAACTATTGTACAGAAGGGTTGGAATTTTCAATGGAAGGAGTGAGAAAGTTTGAAATCCTTGTTGATGCAGCATTGTCCTGACATAGAAATAAAATTAATGGATGTGTTTCTAGTTCTTAGGAAGAAAGGCATCCTAAAAATTCAAAGTGTGATAACAGAGCCATAGTATTGCCATCCAAACTTATTGGCATTATGAGCTCAGTATCCCCAAGTCCTGGGTCTTCCTTGCTACCTAAACTTCTCTTACTATGCCATCAAAAGGAAAGAGCCAGAGGAGAGGAATCATATAGAATAGGGAAAGCTTCATCGTCATTGTTCTCCTAGTCACCTTCATCATCATCATGAGTAATAAATATTGAATTTCCATTCAGTATAGAGCACTATGCCAGGAACTAAAGATATACATAAGAATAAAATGTCACCTCTGTGCTCAAGAACTTTATAACCTAGTGAGAGAAAACAACAAAAGGCAGCAATGATAGAATACATTATCAAAAGGGTTTGAAGTCAGAAAACCTATTCAAATCCTGGCTTTCCAACCTCAAACAATGTGACTTTGGGCAATTTCTGTGAGACTTAGTTTCCCTGTCTGTAGCATGAGGAGATTGGAATAAATCCTTTCCCATTTTAACTCTATGGATTGAGATATATAGGATATGAAGGACATAGACATTAAAAAGGATAACAAAATAAGGAAACATCATAGATTTTTAGACCTCGAAATTCAAGGGCTCTTAAGCTTATGTGTGTCATGGATCCCTTTGGCAAACTGGTGAAGATTATGGATACTTTCTAAGAGTAATGTTTTTAAATAATCCCCTACAAAATTTGCCAAATTTAAGGAAAATAAAGATTTAATGTTTTTCTCATTTATAGAACCCCCTGAAAACACAAATTAATAGCCTTGATCTAGCCCAACCTCTCATAGAATATAAATGAGAGAACTGAGACCCAAAGGGTAGATGTAAGATGTCTAAGTAATTCAATACACAGCAAGTATGTTAATGGCAGTACCATGACTAGAACGTAGGATTTCTAATGCTCTAGTTAATCGTTGCCCTCCCTCTAATTGTTGTCTGTCTTTATTTTATCCTAGTTTTAGGAAAATGTTGCTTTGGAAAATGTTGCCACCTGTGAGCAAGAGAAATGAAGGCAATTAGGTTCCTCTTTGACCTTGCCCTTATGACACCCTCTCAGCCAGTCCCTGGAGAGGCAGTCAGTAGGGGAGGTTCTTGTTTGGAGCTTCTCTCTCATTTCTAATTAAGCCACCTTTTGTGTTCCTCTTCATCACTGAGCTCCAAACTCCCACTGGGATCCATCTCTGATTTTATTAAGGCTTTCTGTTGCTGCTGAATTTGATCTGTGTCCACTGAGCCTTCTGCCCCCACAGATCTGGGGAAATAATGGCCGGTGGTAATCAGTGTAGTAATAGCATGTTGGAGAGAAGAGAGCCCTGCACTGGGACCCAGCAGATATGGAACTCAATATGTTTGCTCTTAGAGCAGGAAACATGAACTGTGCCTGGGGCAGGAATCGTGAGGTGTTCTCTAAGTTGGAGGGTAGACATCGGAAGCAGGACAGCACCCCATGGAGGGGAGGCAAAGCCCAGAATCTGTGTATGGGCTTCTTTCGTGGGGGGGAAGACTAGGGAAGGGGAGAAAAAGAGCTCACCCCAGTCTGCCATCTGTTTGCTTCTTATTTTTACTATTTTGCTGTGTTAATAGGTGCAAATTTCTGTTATTTCTGCATTGTTGATGGACAGCAAGTACTGTCAGCCCCTCTAAATTCAACATTCTAGGGAAAAGTTCTGATCACTTTACCCTAGTGAAGACCTTACTACCATAGCCACTTATGGTTTCTGGGGCAAATTACTTAACCTTTCTGAGAATGGGTGACAGAACCCATAAAATGGGAATAGTAATCTGTATACTGCCTGTGCAATAGGGGTTTTGTGGATCAAAAGAAATGATGTTTGTGAAATATATTATAGGCAAAAAGGTCAAATAAATGTAAGATAAAGATAATCGGATGAGGGAGACAGTTTGACGAGCAGAAAGTGAATTCACTGGCCCCATTGCTCTAAGCAGCATCAGAGTGAGATGCTCAAACAGAATCAATTTTATCCAAGAGATCTAAAAAGAGAAAAAGGAGGGAGGGCAGGAGGGAAGAGCTGACTTCAGTGCTAGCAAGGGAGACAGATCAGGGAACTGTAGAAAGGTAGAGAGAAAAATCTTTGCAAATTGAATTTCTAAGCTCTGGTGGCAAGAAAGCATGGTCAGCTGAAGGGGGAACCTGGCTTCTGCCTGGAGGATCTCAAAGCAGCTTGAAAATCTGATCAAGTAGCCAGGGAAGGGGACCACACTACCCTACTCCTGCCTCCCCAGTTTGTCCTCCCCAAAATAAAAAAGATGAAAAACACCAAGTCTTCTCTGCTTGGCTGTACTCCTTCCCCTAACCCCAAACAGAGAGCATCTCAGTGACCCCTTGAGGTGGGGAGGCTGGGGGTGGGAAGGGAGAAAGAGGAGAAAGTCCTCTGCCCCTGGACACATTCTCAGTAGCAATAATACTCCATGCAGAGCCGTATTGCCAGTTAATTAATCTAGCCTGAGGGGGAGGGGAAGTGTGAGATGCTGGAGAGGGCAGAGTCGCTGTGAGAGGCAGCAGCCCACAGGTAACTTCTCAATTACAGTAATTTCCTTCATCTTTCTTGCTCAAGGTGGGGAGGGAGAGCAGCAAACTCCTTGTCTGCTGGGTCCCTGATGGAGGAGCTGCTAGGGCAGAGATGGTGATAAACTCTACTCTTATTTAAATGGATTTTGCTTCAGTCTTAGGTCCCTCTATAACAAGAGAGCAGTTCTCCTTCCTACTCTTTGTCTAGGACACTGCCCTCTTTTCCTGCTCCACTGCAATTCCAAGAGCGATCAGGTTCCTGCCACCTAGGAAGGTGACCATTACGTGTTCTGCAACTGCAGAGGTGAGGCCGTCTTGGGAATGTAGGGACTGAATAAAGCAGACTCTTTGAGGTGGTAAATTAAACACATTTGGTTGGTTCTCTCGGCTTTATTAAAGCAAAACAAGACGAAACGTCTAAGGCTGAATTGGAGGTGGGTCAGAGAAGTTGTTTGGCTTGGGGAGTTGTAGGGGAGTGAGTCCAGACCATAGCCTTCTGTTGGCAAGGGTTCCAACAGAGTGACTGGACAGAGGGCTGTGAGCCAAAAAATAAGATGGATCTCCAAATCTAAAGACAAAGAAGAGCCGGGAAGTGCTGTGCTCTATGATGTAAACTAACAAAAATCCATACCTCTTGGATGGGACCGCAGCTACTTCATCCTCTCTTCCCAGGCCCCACCCCAAGGTTATTGTGAGAAAGGCACCTTTGTAGAATATAAAATCCTATAAAAGAAGAAAAGAAATGCTGAGGGATTATAATGACCAAACTCAAGGAAAAAAAGTTCCCAAAAAAACCCAAAGAAAGCAGATGAGAATGTAATTCGCCCTACCTTTTCCCACTCTTTGTACTGGTGGAGGACTATAAGGTGTAGAACACAAAATGTGCCAGCCTCTTTCAATGTGTTGGCTAGTTTTGCTTAACTTTTTGGTTTTCTTTTCTTTTGCCATCTTTATTTTAAAGGATGGTACTATGGGAAGGGTAGAAGGGGAAGAATATAATGGGAAATTCAAGATGTTGAAATAAAAGATAAAAATAAAAATCTTTAAACCCTCTACAAAAGCAAGGTTATACATTGATCTGTATACCTACATTTGTTGTATATTTATATAAAATATATCTGTGGGGATATATGTCACATATATGGATATTGTGAAGCAATGTCACAGCTAAGAGACTGCTGGGCTTACAATCAAGATCCCATTACAGTCAGGATGCCATTTATTTGCTTTGTGATCCTTATGTCACTCAGTCTTCGGTAACCTGCTAAGGTAGTAAGTGGGGGAAGCACAGGCTGTGGAGTCAGAAGATATGGGTTCAAATCTTACCCCTGATCCTTAGGACTGAGCCCAGGGAGGTTAGATATTCTATTATAATTAAAATTAGATAGTCTCTGTGGCCCTTCTTGCCCTAGACCTGTGTTCAGTTTTCCATTCCTGAAGCTTAGTATCCTGACAGAATCATGTGTATATATAATTCCAAATAGATATAGATATATATTTATGTACATATATGCATGATTTCATCAGCATGCTGAAATATATATGTATATGGTATATTCCAAATATTTATGTATACATGTGCATGATTTCATCAGCATGCTGAAATATATGTGTATAGTATGTATGTAGATGGGTTCTACATACATGCTATAGATATATACATATACACATATATTTTATACATAAATATATTTAAAGAACCAGCATAGCAGAGTAGCTAGAGGGAAGGTTTCAGAAACAAGAAGACCTAGATTCAAGTATTACCCTAACACAGACACTCTATATTGTTCTGGGCAGGTCATTTAACCCCTCAATACTCTAGGTAATTCACTAAGATTATAAACTGAAAAAAAAATGTTGAAATGCAAAGTTGAAAAGTTTTATCAACTAGGAATTCCCACTATCAATGAAATCAGTAACTAATTTATCTAACTACATACACATGTGTATGCATATTTGTATATATATATGTATATATACATATATCATTTCCCAGAAATAACCCATACTATGACATACTTTAAAAATACTATTGTGTTGCCTCAACTATCCTGAGAAATCATTCAATCCTAAAAGGATCTGTG
Organism: Myrmecobius fasciatus; assembly: GCA_023553655.1. NCBI lineage: Eukaryota > Metazoa > Chordata > Mammalia > Dasyuromorphia > Myrmecobiidae > Myrmecobius > Myrmecobius fasciatus. The sequence goes on along the minus strand of JAJPUD010001546.1, from coordinate 364,411 downwards.
ATACTGCTAATGTGGGTATTCATTCCCTTCCATTAACACACATTCCAATACCTTTTGGTATTGTCCATAGCTCAGAAAAGAATCACCAGCTGCCCGGCCCTCCAGTGTTCAGTCCCTCCAAAGCATAACTAGTGAAACTTGTCCTTAAACATCCCACATGCTGGGTCATTGCCAATCATCTGTCCAAAGCCTTTCCAGTTTGGTAGGACCTAACAAAATTGATATTCCATTGACATAACCTTTGAGGACTCAACATCATTTCCATTCTACAATAAGGCAACAGGCAAGGGCATTAGCAAAGGAAACTGAAATAAAATCAATGAAAAATAATGTTAAATTTGGGAATTGGAACATATTGTGAGATTCTATTGAAATAAAGAGATCTGGTATAAGTGCAAACAAAGGGGACTGACTGGTCCTCATGCAGTCTAGGAAAAGGAGAATTGGAGAGCAAGGATGTCAGTGATTGAGGAGGGACATAATAGCTGCCTTCAAGCATCTGAAAGGCTGTCTCCTGGAAGAAGGATTATTTTTGTTCAGCTTAGCCCCAGAAATCAGAACAAGGAATAAAAGATAGGAGTTGCAAAGAGACAAATTAAAGCTTGCTGTGACCCCACTTCCTCCATATGCCACCCGCCATCCTTACCCTGCCCTTTCTTTGCAGAACTGAGAAACTATGCATGTGGAATATTGCATAGAAAACTTTTCCCAGTATATTGGTGAATTTTGCTGAATATCTCCCTCTTTTGTTTGTAAGAGATAGTTCTCCTGGAGATAAAGGAAGAAGAGAGACATAGGGAAAGGTAAGTAACATAAATATAAACAATGTCAATAAAGTTTTCTTCGAGGAAAAAAATTCCTTTCTAGAACTATTTGTAAGTGAAATGGAATTCCCCTCAAGGAAGCCAATTCCCCCTCACTGAGGTCCTCATGAAAAAAAAAAACTGAATGATCATTTGGGACCCATTTTAAAGGAACTATTCCTTTATGTATGAATTAGATGAGGCAGTTGCTGAAGTACCTTCCATCCTTGGGTTGTATGATTCCATGTTGATTTTGTTCTTGGTGCTAGAGTGTCAAGGGCAGAGGATGCTCTGATTCGTAGATATATATTCTGGTTGGCATCCCTAGAACATAAAGGTCCAACACAGCATGCTATGACAACTAGGTCCTGAAAGGACCCAGGGCGGAGGCAGTCTAGAGCCTCCTATTGGCAAGGGCTCCAGAGGAGTGACTAGACGGAGGGCAACAAGCCAAAAAATAAAATGGATCTCTAAATCTAAAGAGAAAAGGATAACAAGTGTGTCAGGCTCAATGATAGAAGAATAATAAGAATCCATACCTCATGCACAGGGTCAGCATTTGTTGCCTGCCTCGAAAAATTTATATAAGGAAGGAACTTTGAAAGTTTCAAAATCTAAACAAATGTGATATAACAAAGATAATTTTACCTATATATAGGTAATATATATTTTACCTATATACACCTGTGTATATATATATACATATATATGTGTGTGTATTATATACAATATATAGATATATACCAATACACACACATACAGACATAGCTACTCATACATGTTCAGAGAATATTCAATAAATCATAGCACAATGAACTTAGAGTCAGGCAGTCTTGCTTTCAGATCTACCACTGCCATTAATTCCTACTGATTGGGCTTTTACCCTGATCCACAGACAGGAATGTTTTGTGACAACTATGTTCTTCTAGTGAATGATCTGGGCATTTCAGTTCACAACTCAGTTTCCTGTGAATTTACACAGTGTGAGTCATTTATCCCAGGGCCTGATCTCTCTTGGCTGAACAAAACATTGAAATTTCAGCCTTGTAGGTCTCAGACATCATATTGTCAGCCACAGTAACTCCTCCAAGAAACAGCAGACCTGAAATCCAGGACATCATTATGCTTCCTTCCCTTCCTGTTCTGCAATCCCTTTCAACTCCAGTGCCCAGGGATCTCTAGGGCACCCGGCTTAGGTGCCCGCCTTCACAACCACCTGATTTTGCCTGTCAGAAGGGGAATAATCCCACCTTTCCAGCCTCAGGGTCCTTCCCTGGTGCTGGTCCCTAAACCTAGCCCAGAGTCACTCATGCCCCTCTAGAGGGGTCAGACCTCTACCATGGGGAGATCATTATTTTAAAATGTGCCCCGCACCTCTGAAATGTGTCAAAGCACCGAGCAGAGTGAAAATAACAAACCGACACCATGGAACAACAAATGCCACATCACAACAGGGACCTGACAAATGAAGAAAATAACTTGAAAAAAAAAAGCTTGGGGCCTAAATCCTTGGCAGGGCAGGGAAGGTGACAGTAAAGTCTCTGGAGGGTGAAATGCACCAAACTAGGGCACTGCCTACACTGAACTGAGTGCCACTGTCTGGGCAGCAGAGGCAGAAATTGATAGGGAAGGCAAGTCCCAACTTTCACTCAAGACTTAAAGATTACATTAATTTTGTAGCAGTTAAAAGTACTTTCCCAACATTGAGTCCTAAGTATACTAAGAGACAGCGTGGTAGTGAAAAGTACACTCACCTGAGAGAGCCAGGCTCAGATCCCCCCTTCGATACCTGCTAACTGTTTGACCATAAACAAATTACTCAATCTTTTTGAGTTCTTCAGTCTCCTCTTCTTTAAACCAGGGCTATCCTCATCTCCATTTAAATAAAACAATATATCTAAAGCACTTTGCACTCCTTAGGATGTTGTATGAATGCCAGCCATGATATTACAACAGCTTTCTTGATAATCTGTTCAAATGCATTTGAAACAACATGGCAGAGTGGGCAGAAAGTTGGCTTTGAAGACAGGAATATTTGAATTCCAGCCCTATGTCTGACTGTGTTACCATGATTGTTTTACCTCTCAATTCTCTAAGCAACTTTCTATGAATTTAAGTTGTAGAGAAGGTGTGATCTCAATAGACAGATAAAGGGAGTTTCCTTATTGGTAGAGGAAGTTCTCTATATAAATGAAATTTTAGGTCCAATTTTTACCCAGAATCCCTAAGTGCCTATATAATCTATCCCTCTCCTGAATTCTTAATAACCTTAGTGTACTACCCATGATACTTGTAATACACACTCTGATTCCCATTTCCATTATTTGGGAGCATATCTAAACTCACCCATTAGATTACAAACTTCTTGAGGGCAGGAACTGCAATAATAAGAATAATGGTAACTTACGTTTACACTTAAAACTATGCAAAGAGCTTTATATCAATGATCTCTATAGATCCTTGCAAAAACCCTCATCCCCATTTTACAGATGAGATTATTGAGGCTGAAAGCTTTTAAGTGACTTGCTTAGGGCCACACAGCTGGTAAACAGTCTAAGGCAGGATTCCAATTCAGACTGCTGATTCTAAGGCTGTCTCATTCATCTTTGTGTCCCACTCAGGGCTTTGAACATAGCAGGTGTTCAATATAAAGTTGATGAATGAACAAGGAAAAGTATTCAATGTAGTGGGAACCTGACCTAGTCTGCACAGCTAATCTCTTTGAGAAAGCAGACAGCTTGTCTCTATGGTTGGACCCAGCCTGCAATTTCACCCATATCACACAAATTTTATGCACAACCCATCCAGAGCCACACTTTAGTTAAGTAATTAGTGTCCTCTCTCTTTCAAAAGTGTAACCATTGTCTTACAGGTCCAGGAATTTTGGGGGTTTGTTTGCTTTTCTGATCCTAGAGAGCCCACCTCACAAATTCCTAATTCCTATTTTTTTTCCTACAGAAGATCCGTTTTACTCCTCCTACCTACACATCTTAGCCCAGTTCCTTTTCTCTTCCTATCTTACTAAATTATAAGCTAATCAAGGGCAGAGACTGTATTTGATTTTATTTTTCTATCTCCCAATACCTAGTATAACACCCTATACATAAAAAGTGTTTCATAAATTTATGTTGGATTTTATAATAGAAAAGGCAAAAGATTTGAAGTCAGAAAATATGGATTTCAATTCATTTTAATAGCTATGTGACTTTGAGCAGGTTAGTTCCTCTCTTTTAGCCTCAGGATCTGTTAATTAAGGATGTAAGACTAATAAAAGTGTTCTTAATCTGGAGTCCATGGATTTATTTTTAGAAATATTTCGATTACTATATATGCCTTGTTTTTCTTGGTAATCCTATATATTTTATTTTATGCTTTTAAAAAGACAGTTCTGAGTAGTATATATACAGGCTCCAGAACTCTGACTTCATAAGACAGTAAAGTTCATGACATAAAAAAGTTCAGAATCCCTGCATTAAATGACCTCTAAGGTCCCTTCTGGCTCAAGAGTCACTAAAACTCAATTTCTACTAAGCTTCAGTTCTTCCACAGAGAAGAGCCAGGGGTCCTTACTTTAGAAAACATTAGTGTTAATAATAACTAACATTCACTTTGAGGTTGGCAAGCAGCTTTAAAAAGATTATCTCATTTTAACTTCACAACAAGCCTAAAAAGTAGGTGTGATTATGAATCCAATTTTACAGAAAAGGAAACTGAGGCAGGCTAAGGTTAACTGACTCACCAATGTGTCACACTATCTAAGTCATGATTTCAGCTCAGGTTTTCTTGAGTCCAGATCCACCTCTCTATCCTCTGTACCACCTATCTATGGACAATCTAGTCTTTCATACAGTTCCGATATAATATTGTTCATTCTCTAAGAGGACCAATGATGTGGTCTTGACTTGCAAATGAATTGGATTTAAGTAAGGCAGAGTTGTGCAAAGTCATCAGCGTCACCCTCATCCAGGTCAAGACAACTGGTAATGGCTCCCAGGACCAATGTAATTACTGTAATGTTAGTATTGATACGTAGCACCAAGGACCACTGAACTCCAGTGATGCTGGATGAGAGAGTGATGTATCAAGAACCCCTCTCCCTAAATAACTAACCACTCAAAATCACTGTTCCCAAGCACATATTTACTGAATCAATCAAGAAAGACAGATTAATTCAGTGCAAACTACAGTACCAACAACAAATATTACTTAAATGGCACAGTGAAATAAATGATAAATTGACATTCTATCTCCCTCCATTAGGATGCAAGGTCTTTTCCTTTATCTCCATGACTTAGCACAGTGCTGGGCACAGAGTAAATGCTTAATAAATGCTTGTTGAAAGAATGACCCAAGGCAAAGTCTGGTTTTGCTTTTACTTTGATTCTCGATCACTTAGCACAGTGTCTGATAGTAAATGCTTAAGAAATGTTTGTTGATGCTAAGACAGAGTTGCCAACATCTAACTCTACTGTTCTCTATTATCATCTCTATTGGACATAGGGTCTGCTATAAAGCAGATATCCACTTTGTACTGGGCTTCTCTGATAACCTCACAGTTTTCAGGCATTGAGTGTTTTGAGGATATGGCTCATTACCCATCCTGTCTGAATCTCTTACTCAAGTTATAAAACCAGAAACTTGGGGGCAGGGATGCTAGAGAGAGAAGAGAAGAAGTGAAGAGAAGTTTGTTTTGCTTAAGGTAATGAAAATGGGGGATAACCTCAAAAATGACCAAATGATATCTGTTCAAATCTGTTCTGCATCAATGTAATACAAGTCTATGGTCCAACCATTAGTGTCAAAAAGACCAAAATTAATCAGTTCAATGAAAATCACCAGTGTTTTCTAGAAATAAAACATGAGCACACATGCACAAGAGATATCACTGTCATCTTAGGGGATTGGAAGGCTAATGTAGAAAACCAAAAGATAATTAGAATAAGAGCCAAGTTTGACCTTAGAATACAAAATGAAGCAGGACAGACTAATAAAGTTTTCTCAAGATAATTCATTGATCATAACACTTTCTTGACCCAAAAGGTGACTCTATGCATGGACATCACCAGATGGTAATCAAATTGATTACATACTTTGCAGCCAAAGGTGGAAAAGCTCTATACAGCAAGTTTAAACAAGACTGGGATCTATCGGACTGTAGTTCAGATCATGAGCTTCTTATTGCAAAATTCAGATTTAAATTGAA
>JAJPUD010001546.1:342881-358395 GCA_023553655.1 Myrmecobius fasciatus | reverse complement strand
GAGGAACTGAGAGAAATAGGGTTAAGTGACTTGCCTATGGCCATACAACTAATAAGTATCTGAATTCATATTTGAACTCAGGTCCTCCTGACACCAGGGTCAGCAGTCTAATCATTGTACTACCTAGCTACTGAAGAAAAAGAAGAGCAAGAACATTAAATGTCTATCTGATAAGTCTTAAAAAATAGTAGAGGAAAGAAGGAAAGCAAAAGGGAAAAGAGAAAGGAATAGATATACCCAACTGAATGCAGAATTCCAGAGAACAGCAAAAAGAGATAAGAAGAAAATAATAGTATGGGATAGACAAGAGATCTCTTCAAAAAAAAATTAGAGATATCAGAAGAAAGTTTTATGCAAAAAATGGGTATGATTAAAGAAAAAAATGTAGCAATTTAAGAGAAGCAGAAAATATTAAGAAGTGGCAAGAATACACAAAAGAACAATACAAGAAAGATTTTAATATCATGGAAAAACATTATGGTGCAGGTACTAATCTAGAGACCTACATCTTAGAGAATAAAGTCAAGTCGGCCTTAGGAAGCATTGGTAACAATAAGGCAGGTGAGCATGATGTAATTTTATTTAAAACTCTAAAAGAGGATACTGTTAAAGTGCTGTACTCAATATGCAAGCAAATTTGGGGAATTCAACATTGGAAAAAAATGGATTAGAAAAGATCAGTTTGAGTCCCAATCCTAAAAAAGGGCAATGCCAAGGACTGTCCAAATGACCAAATAATTGCATCCATTTCACATGCCAACAAGGTTATGCCTAAGATTCTGCAAGCTAGGCTTCAGCAATATATGAACCAAGAATTACCACAAGACCAGGCTGGTTTTCAAAGAGGCAGAGGAACTAGAGACCAAATTGCCAAATTTTATTGGATTATGGAGAAAGGAAGTTTCAGGAAAATACCTACTTTTACTTTATTAACTACATTTAAGGCTTTGTGTAGATCACAATAAAATGTGGCAATTCCTTAAAGAGATGAGAGTACCAAATCATCTTATTTTTCTCCTGTGGAATCTATGTGGATCAAGAAGCAACAGTTAGAACCAAACATGGAACAAACGATTGGTTTAAGATTTGAAAGAAGTATGACAAGGCCATATATTGTTACCTTTTAAAATTTCTATGCAAAGTATACCATGTGAAATGACAGGCTAGAAAAATCAAAAACTGGAATTAAGGCTTCTTGGAGAAATATCAGCAATTTTCAGATATGCAGACAATACCACTCTGACGGCAGAAAGTGAAGAGAAATTAAAGTATCTCTTGAGAGTGAAAGAGAGAAGCATTAAAGTTGGCTTCAAACTTAACCTCAAAAACATAAAGATCTTGGCAACTGGTTCAAACACTTCCTGGCAAATAAAGAGAGAAGTAGAAGCAGTATCATATTTTATATTCCTTGACTCAAAAGATTACTGCAGACAGCAACTAAAGCCATGAAATTAAGAGACATTTGCCCCTTGGAAGGAAAGCTATGGTAAATCTGGACAGCCTACCAAAAAGCAGAGACATCACCTTGCTAACAAAGGTCCATATAGTCAAAGCTCTGATTTTTCTAGTAGTAATGTATGGCTGTGAAAGTTGGACTACAAGGAAAGCTGAGTACTGCAGAGTAGACACTTCCATAATGTGATGCTATCTTTAGAAGACTTGAGCTCCTTAGACTGCAAGGAGGTAAAATCACTCAATACTTAAAAAGAACTTAATTCAGACTATTCACTGGAAGCTCAAATATTGAAGCTGAAACTTAAATATTTCTCTGGGAAAGATTAAAGGCAAAAGAAAAAGAGGGTAGTAGAGATGAGATGAATAGATAGTGTTGTGAAAACAACAAACATGAACTTGGACAGACTTTGAGAGAAAGTGGAGGATAGAAGGGCCTAGTGTGCTATAGTCTATAGGGTCAAGAAGAGTTGGAAATGAGAAAATGAAAATTATTCTTTAAATGGCTATACTTTGCTCTTCTTTCTTTATTGTATGATCCAGATAAAATGGACTTCTCTCTGTTCCTCACACACCATGCTCCATATTTCACCTCCATTCTTTTGCACTGGCCATTCCCCCTGACTGGAATTCACTCCTTCCCCCTTTCTGCATTTTAAATTCATTTCTTCAAGATGTACCTCAGGATATTCAGGGATTGGGGCTTTTTTCTGGTCCCCCCCACACCTCTAGCTGCTAACAAACTACTCTTTGGCAATACTCTCCAATTATTCTATATAAAGAGTGTTTCAAAATTCTTAGTATATTTTTAAGCTTAAAAATGCAGTAAGATTTTTGGAACAAGAGGATATGGAAGGGAATGAGCATTTATTAAGCACCTACCATGTGCTGGGAAATATTTTAAGCACTTTGCAGATATGATCTCATTTTTTCTTCCTCTTAGAAGTCAGTGCTTAATGATTCCTATTTTACAATTAAGAAAACTGAAGCAGACAAAGGTTAAATGACTTACTCAGGATCTCATTGCTAATAAGCATCTGTAACCAGATTTGAATTCAGGTCTACCTGACTCCAGGACAAATATTTCCCTTCTTCCCTTCTATAGTTCAATGTGATCCCCAGTTCTATCAACTTCTTCGATATCATTTCTAGATCCCTCATTATCCTGGTTTCCCTCTTCTGTCAATATCCTCTCTAAAATGTGGCACCCAGAACTGACAATAGTAGTCTAAATGTGGTCCTATTGGAGAAGATTGCAGTAAAATTCTCACATCCCTCATGCCCCTCTCTCAAAGCTGTCTTAAATAGATCACTCCCATTGTGTGGAGCATTAGATTCACATTGAATCCACTAAGATCCCTTGATCTTTTTTTTTTAATATGAACTATAACCTGACCAAGTTTCCCCATTCCTTATTTTTATATTTCATTTTTAACCCAAATTAGTACTTTACCTTTTTCCCCTTATTTAAGGCAATGCTATATTGTGAAAAAGGACTCTTAGACTGAAGTTACTGAGCCTGAATTCAAATCATATCTAATAAATAATCAATACTATTAATATAATAAAAAATAAACAATAAATTAGCTTATTAATCTTGTGATCCTGAACAATAATTTCATTTCTCTCTGATCCAGATTCCTCATCTGCAAGTTAGAGATAATAATACTTGCAGTGTATGCCTCACACAATTGTTGTGAGTAAATCCCTTTGCAATCTTTAAAGTGTGACAACCTAATAAAGTCATTCTTGTCAATACTATCCCCATTGAACAGATGAAGAAACTGAGATAAACTGATACGGTATGCTAGACCAGGAACTAGTGGAGCCAGGCCTGGAACCTAAGCTTCCTTAAGCAACATTATGAAAACTTCCTCCCCTTTCCCCCTGCCCTGACAAGGCACTTCCACTTCCCCTGGAGCTGCCACCAGCCTCCATCAGCACAGAGTTTAGGGTTTGGAAGACGCCAACACCCACCCACAAGAAGACAATTTGAGACCCGCCAACTCATTCATTTCACAAGAGCCTCCCAGCAGCCCTTCACCCGGGATGTTGTTGGGGAGAGCAGCCAGGCCCTAAAAACCTAAAAGAGAAACAAATCCTGCGGGGTTAGCTGTGAGATGGGCTGGGGCGGTGAAGGAACAAGGAAAAGGGGGCAGGAACCCGCCTCTCCCTCCCCAGAGCCCTGGTCCAGCTCCTTTGCCACCTGTTTTAGGTAGGTCATGTTTGGCGGCTAAATGAATTGACACTGTCCCTATAAATACAGTTCATATTGTACTGCACATATTTATAAATATACGTGCTGTAGCACCGACGCATTGCCTGTGAAGGATGCAAGCAGGTTGTGATTAGAGGTGAGCCAGCTCCTGATTATGGGTTAATTAGCTCTGCTAATAAACAGCCTGTAGCTTTACTTAAGAAAAAAATAACATATTTCATCGGAGATAGAACAATTACAATGCATGTAAAATAGATATTTCTGCCTAATGAGCATTTGAAATGCTTTCTTTAGAAAGGGGAAAAAATACTTTTCTTTAAAAAAAATAAAATAAAAGATCCAACCCCCACAGTCCCACTGATTAGACAGCAGTGAAGGGTGAACTTCAAAGGATTTGGATTGGCTTTTTACATTCAAAAAAGCTCATCTCAGCCTCCGGAAGGCCAACTAAAGTTCAGGAGGAACAGGGAAAAAAAAGCCTTAATAAAATCAAAGTTTGATCCCAGTGGGAATTAGGAGGCATGTGATGAGGAGGAACAAAAGAGTTGACTTAATTAGCAGTGAGAGGGAAGCCCCAAAATGGGTGTCTCTACATAGTAGGGAAGGTGCCAACAGAGAGAGGAGGGACACAAAAGGGAGGAGCAAGGATAGCCCTAGCTTGCAAAAGCACAGAGGGCTGAAGTCTGGGGCTTGGTGGCAATTGTGAAGTAAGTGGAAGCCTCTCTTAACCAGGGAATAGGGAGGGAAAGATGATGAGAAAATGAGTGAACAGGTGGGTTTAGCCAGAGACAGACTGAATGAAGGCAGAGCCAGAAATAGAGATGGGTCAAAAGCAGAGATTAAAATTGGGGGGGGGGGCAAGCTAGAGGGAGTAGCGAGAGGCAAGGTCTGGGATCTTAAGCTGCAAGGCCATGGCATCAAAAGGCAGGGAACAAGCCCAACAAAGGATATGATTCTAATCTGTTATACTCCAAGTTTCATAACCATACTCTTGCTTTAAGCTTTCCTGTGTGGGTGCATTTCCCCATTGAACCCAACTCTATCACTGGGGGGACTCTGCACTCTGACTACCATCATCAACTTCAGTGGACAAAATTCTTAATTTTATTTTGTCATGGATCCCTTTGACAATCTATAGACCCTTTTCAGAATGTTCTTAAATATATAAAATAAAATATATCAGATTACAAAGGAAATCAACCACATTAAAATATAATTTTCAAAATAATTTTTGTTGAAGTTCATAGACTCCCAGGTTTAAAGCTCCTGCTCCATTGAAACTTCTAGAGTAAGAGTCAGAGGCATATCAAGGAAATCAACCAACCATGTTAAAATATAGTTCTCAAAATAATTTTGTTTAAAGTTCATAGACCCTGGGTTTAGAGCTCTAGCTCCATTGAAATGTCTAAGGTCAGAATTAGAGTCATATCCCTGTTAGCTAGAGTGCTCACCCACCATCCCTTGCATTTGCCTCCATGTGGAATCTGTGGGGCAAGGCCATGGTCTGAGGCAGCAGGGAAATATTACAGGAAAAGACTGAGACTAAGTGAAAATAAATCTGTGCTCTGAAAGAAACAGTGTCACAAAGATTTAAAAGAGATTTTAGAGATCATGTGGTCCAACCCTTTTATTTTATATATGAGGAAACTGAGACCCAGACTTGGTTATGGTCCCATAGCTAATTAGTGGCAGGGCCAGTCCTATAGCCTGGATTTCTTGATTCCTAATAAAAGTTTTTCTATTATAACATGAAGAAGAGACAGACAGGAGACCCCCAAACAGAGCTGCTCTCGAGAAAATGAAGGTAATCAGGACAGTATCCTGTTTCTATATAGTTTTCACTGTCATCCTGGAAGACCACAGGAATTTGGCCCAAAAAATTAAAATTCTTTTCTAAAGGAGAACCACACAGGAAATAATTTTGGATAAGGTAAAAGTGCTATAAAGAAATGTTTGTGAATGCAGGAATGAGAAAGAGAAATTAGTCATTTGTTTAACATCCCAGCAGAGCAAGCAATTCCTCCTGCTTGGTAACAAAGATAGGACCAAGGGACTTAACAGGAGAGATGGCAAAGCCAGTACGAGGGTGGAACAATGGATGCTTTGGCCTGTGGTGCTAAATTTCAGGGGCAGAGCCAGCACTTGCAGTAATTTAGCAGCACATAAGCAATAAAAATTAGCACCTGGTTAACAAGAGTGTGTCCCTCATCCTGCCCTATTCTACTCTGTCTTCATACTGTTTCAGCCATAGCCTTCCCCCAGAGTACTGGGTGTCTGCTTTCCCCCATAGAACAAGATGCACCAACTCCCACCTTTTTGACATTTGCCCCAAGTATAAAAATCCCTAGCTACAGCTTTGAGAGAGAGAAATTCAATAAGAAGCAGCATCACTTCATTCAGTGACTTAATAAAGCAACATCCAAGTCTCTCCATGCAACTAAGCAAAATAAGATGAGAATGGCAAAGAAAGAAGTTTATCTCCAAAAACAATAGAATAATCGCAATTCCAGATTAAAAACCTTCACCTCCTGTTGAAAGGATTAGAGTTAAAATTTGGAAACTGGAATTTCCTATGGCAGAATCTTTGAGGCTCCCTTTTAATGCTTTGATTTCTGGGTCAATCAGCTGATATCGGTTAAATATCCATTGTATGAAGAAGTTGGTGGTCCTATGGATAGAATAATTGGACTAGGAGTCAGAAAAATCTAAACTCAAATCCTGACTCAGATTCTATTTATATGACCCCAGGCAACTCACTCATGCTTTTTTTGCCTCAGTTTCCCCATCTATAAAAATGAAGATAATAGTATATACCTCTCAGAGTTGTTGTGAGGAATAAATGAGCTATTATTTATAAAGTACTTCACAAACTTTAAAGTGCTTTATAAATGTTATCTATTATTGTTATTGTTATTATTATTATTATTACTATTACTACTACAGATTTATGGAGATGTCCAGAGGAAAGAGCAAATATAAACTCTTACTAATAATGGACTTCATAATCTAGTTTTAAAAAATAAATAACTGTATCAGTAACACAAACATGTAACCTCAGGATAAAGATGATTGAAAAGTTCATTCCTTTAACACTTTCATTTTACAGCTAAAGAAACTGAGTCCCAGGGAGTTTAAGTGACATCCATTATTAAAGGCAGGTTCTGAGTCCAAATGCACAGGTTTCTTCTACATAATACTTACTGGCTCATCAGAGTTATCAAACACATGGTATCTATATGCAGTTCACACTCCTACCCAAACCAAATAAAAATGTACCTGGGAAATATTTAACATAATAAAAATGTAACAAAACATAGATAACATTATCTTAAGTCAATATGTGGCCCATAAGGAGTCTTATGGCTAAATAATGGCCCTCTTTCTATATGAGTTTGACTTCACTGATTTATATTATATAATTCTGTTGGTTTACAAAGTAATTATCTCACTATCACCTAGTGAGAGATGTCATTTAAGAATTTCTCAACTCATTTTACAAATGAGAAAAACTGAAGCAATTCGAGATGAAATGAATTGTTCATGGTTACCTCAGGGAATGTGTCAGGGTCTTGATTCAAATCCTGATCCTTTGTTTTTGGCTCCTATGCATTACTATCTGCCTACAGTCCCTACAAATTAATTAAATGAGATGTAAGCTTTTAGTAACCGAGAAAGTAAAATAATCATTAAGGATGGAAATTTGAATTCAAATCAGAGAAAGCATCCTGGAAAAGGTAAAATTGAGGTGAAGTTTTGTAAAATGCAGGCACCAGAGATGAAGGGAAAAGAAAGGCTATTGGAAATAAGGAAAGATACAAAGGAAAAAATTAATAAATTATGGACAAGGGACAGCAAAAAAATCTACCTTATTAAATCAGAGTTCATAAAAGTAATAGTAATAATAAAAATAGAAGTATTTTTATAGGGCTTTATCAGTTACAAAGCGCTTTTACCTGCATCATCTCATTTGATCCTCATGCCAGCCCAGTTAGGGAATAAAAAGCAAGGACAATGACTGTCTTTGAATTTTGGGTTTCTATGCTTCTCTTTTAATCCTGAGTATAAGTGAGCCAGGGTATATAATGGGGCTAGGAGAAGGGCCTTTTAAAGTTCACTCTGGGTAAGGATGCAAAAATACTGGGGTCCACAAAATTTCACTAATACTGAAAAGGTCCTACTTTGAAATACTTATCATATTTAGTTTGGAAGTGACATTCTGGAAAAGCTTATTGATGAAGAATCTGTAGCCCATAGAACACAGTGACTTACCCAGAGTCACATGGCTAATAAGGAATAGAGCTAGGATGTGATACCTGATCATTTGCTTCTAAATGCAGTCACCATTGCTCTCAATTACAATTATTATTATCACTAATATTCTTGTTAATGGTTTAATTCTTGGAATGGAAGCTATTGTACATGCCCTGCCCTCTAATGGGACAGTTTTTATTTTTCTCTGAATAGCCCTGCTTTGGCTAAGACCCAAAAGAGACAAGTAGCATTCATATTCAGCGATCAACTACTGTCAGCTTGGTTTTATGCCTAGGTAGGCCAAATAGGAGGAAAAAAGAGTTCTTAAACGAGATGATTTCAAAAAGGCCACAAAATCCTATACATCAAGGCAGAAAGGATCACAGAAGCCATTTTATAGATGAAGAAACTGAGACCCCAGGAAGTAAAATAGGGTTCAACCAAGGAAGTATCAAAGGCAGGATGTGAACCCAGTTTGTCTGACTTGAGAGTTAGTGATCCTTGTCATTGGGAAGGAGAGGGAAATGGGGGAGAATTGAGAAAGGGACTTTCCAGGATGGCAAGACTGATGGAGTCTAAGCCCCATCAGTTTTCTATTTTATCCTCTAGCTCAAGGACATGCAAAGGCATGTCTGGGCCTCAGTGTAAAAATAAACCCTGGGCTGTCAAGCCTGGGCATATTAATGATAATTAATAATTCTCTTTAATCCTCCCCAGCTCTATGTGGGAATCTGTGACATGCTTTGGGCCGGACACTCTTTCCAAATACACTCGGCAGACTCTGTCCATATGCTGAGCATCTCCACATGGCAAATCTGGAAGGAGACTTTAGCAGCAATCAATGCCAACTCTACCATGCAGGGCCCAGAGGACAAATGGAAAGAGGCATTTTCTTCAGTGGCAGGAGATGGAATCTTTCCTTTGTCTCTCCTTAGACCAAGACATGTGGAAGAGAAGTAGCTGTATTCTTCTGTGGGTTTGGGGGTGGGGAGACTCAAAGAGAAGTTACAAATTTGTTTTAAGCTGGAAAGGGCATTAGAGAACATCTAACCCAATCCAGTTATTTTAAAGAGAAGGGAATGAAGAGATGCTTAGAAAAGGTTCAGTGACTTTCTGATGGTTATAGTTTGTGAAGGAGCAAAGGAAAGAACTCAATTCTACATCTCTTGTTTCCCAATCCAGGTTTTTCTTTTTAAATAGTAATAGCTTTGTATTTTTCAAAATACATGCAAAAATAGTTTCAACATTTACCCTTGCAAAACCTTGTGTTTCAAACTTTTTTCCCCCTCTCCCTCCCCCCTCCCCCAGACAGCAAGTAATCCAAGCTAGGTTGAACATGTGCAATTCTTCTAAACATATTTCCACATGTAGCATGCTGCACACACAAAAAAAAAAAACAGATCAAAAGGGGAGAAAGGAAAAAAAGAAAAAAGCAAGCAAACAAACAAACAACAAAAAGTTGGAAACACTGTATTTTGATCCACCTTCGGTCTCCATAGTTCTCCCTCTGGATGCAGATGGCTCTTTCCATTACAAGTCTATTGGAATTGCCTTGCATTGACCCACACCTAACACCATATACCAAGATAAGGTCAAAATGGATTCATGATCTAGGCATAAAGAATGATATTATAAACAAATTAGAACAATGTAGGATGGTTTACCTCTCAGACCTGTGGAGGGGGAAGGAATTTGTGACCAAAGAAGAACTAGAGGTCATCATTAATCACAAAATAGATAAGTTTGACTATATCAAGTTGAAAAGTTTTTGTACAAACAAAATGAATGCAGACAAGATTAGAAGGGTAGCAGTAAACTGGGAAAATATTTTTACATCCAAAGGTTCTGATAAAGGCCTCATTTCTAAAATATATAGAGAATTGACTCAAATATATAAGAATTCAAGCCATTCTCCAATTGACAAATGGTCAAAAGATATGAACAGACAATTTTCAGATGAAGAAATTGAAACTATTTCCAGTCACATGAAAAGGTGCTCCAAGTCACTATTGATCAGAGAAATGCAAATTAAGACAACTCTGAGATACCACTACACACCTGTCAGATTGGCTAAAATGACAGGAAATGATAATGATAGCTGTTGGAGGGGATGTGGGAAAACTGGGACACTGATACATTGTTGGTGGAACTGTGAACGGATCCAACCATTCTGGAGAGCAATTTGGAGCTATGCTCAAAGAGTTATCAAACAGACCCAGCAGTGTTTCTACTGGGCCTATATCCCAAAGAGATTTTTAAGGAGGGAAAGACCCACATGTGCAAAAATGTTTGTGGCAGCCCTTTTTGTAGTGGCAAGAAACTGGAAATTGAAAAGATGCCCATCAATTGGAGAATGGCTGAATAAATTATGGTATATGAATGTTATGGAATACTATTGTTCTGTAAGAAATGACCAACAGGAGGATTTCGGAGAGGATTGGAGAGACTTGCATGAACTGATGCTGAGTGAAATCAGCAGAACCAGGAGAACATTATACACAGCAACAAGACTATACGATGATCAATTTTGATGGACATGGTTCTCTTCAACAATGATGTGATTCAAACCAGTTGTGCTGCGATGAAGATAGTCATATACATCCAGAGAGAGGGCTGTGGGAACTGAGAGTGAACCAAAACACAGCATTTTAATGCTTTCTGTGAATATTTCCATGCATTCTGTTTTCCTTCTTAGGTTGTTTTTTCTTTCTTCTTCTCTTTCTAGATCTGATGTTTCTTGTGCAGTAAGATAACTGTATAGATATGTATACATGTATTGTATGTGTCATATAATTTATCCTATCTAGCATGTATTATATTACCTGTCATCTAGGGGTGGGGGGTGGGGGGAGGGAAAGGAAAAGCTTTGGAAAAAAAAGTTTTTTTTTTTGCAAAGGTCAATGTTGAAAAGTCACTCATATGTTTTGCAAATAAAAAGCTTTATTAAAAAAAAGGAATTGCCTTGAATAATTATTGAAAAAGAGCCAAATTCCAGGGTTTTTTCCACCACACCAGGGCTGATAGGAGAGTATTCTTCAAAAGGTTCATCAGTGGATACAAACCCTTTGGTTCTCAGGCCTTGAAAATTACATTTTATTCAACAGTCACCAAAATGGGAGTAAGTCATCCTCATCAAAATCTTGAATTGGTCAACCTTTCCTTGCTCTGAAATCTATTTTATTTATTGGCAAAGCTAGCCTTCCTTCCAATTCCAGAGAAGACTATCCCATTTGACATTCATCCTTAAAACTATAAGCCTCCTTTCTTTTCCTGGCTCTTGGATGAGGAGATCCATTGGGGACATATCTCTGAGGATATCATGTTAGTGTAATATTTTGCTCCTTTCTATTTCTGGCCATATTACTCCTACTTTTAGTCATTGCCTACCAAGAAATCTAGACCAAAGCTTCTTAAATTGTGGGCTGCAACCTCATATGAGGTCATGTTACTGAATACGAGAGTCATAAAATTATGATTTGTTATCAGTAAATGCTTGATTTGTATATCTATTTTATAAACCTGTGTACCTGGAGTCATGTAAAAATTTCTCAGGCAAAAAGGGATTAAAAGTAGAAAAAGCTTAGCCTTGATCTAGATCAGGACCAGATGAGATGGGCTATAGAAGTGAACAGAACAGAAAGAGAAGAAGCTCTGTAACATGTATCAAACAGGACACAAATACTGGGGCCAAAACCAGTAGATTTTTACCTGGAGCAAATATCATAATCCTTATCTGGGGCAAGCAGTCTGAAGCGTGATCTCAATTAATAAAGGGGGAGGAAAGGAAGGGTGTGAGAGGGAAGCTCTCCTCGGGCTACCATCTGCTATCTTCCTATTTTAACTAATTATTCTTGCTAACTAGCTGCTAAGTAAGCTCCATTATTTCTTTGCTGCTGCAGGACTGCAAGTGCTATCAATGGCCTCTAAATTTAGCAACATGGAGCAAAGTTCAGATTGCCCTGTCCTAGTTAACGGCTCTGCTGCAAGCCACCTTTCACAATCATTCCCTAGACCCTCAGTAGTCACTCTCTTTTCCTTATGAGGTCATTCTCTTAGGTACTTCACATCTTCCTACTCCCTCTATATCAGAATAAAATATTCAATCTCCTGCTTTAAACCACCTTCCTTTTTCTCCTTCTTCTGTTTTTCTATGTAAAAACTTTCTTCCAGGACCCCAAATCACACTTCTTTCTAAAAACTTACTCTAAATTCCCCGAACCCTTAATGACCACCACCTAGTCCCTTCTATTTCTAACTTTTAGAATCACAGAATGTTAGAGGTTAAATTTCCCACTTCATAGATGAAGATATTAAAACTCAGAAAGCTTGACTTGCCCAAAGTCAGACAGCTGCCTGTAGTCTGTCTTGTCTGTACAATATAGCATATGCCCAGTCCGATTCCTCAGACTGTGGAGGTCATCTGGTATCATGAAGGTCACAACAACAAAGCAAAAAATTTGGCAGTCGTTACCATGCCAGAAAGGTCCAATATAGGTCTGGTAATAGGCTACATGTATGTTGTACGGGGACCAGTTTGCCAATTGAGTGATTTTTTTTTTGGCAAAAACTACAACCAAAGCCTGTCTTCTATATTATAGAAGTGTGGTGATCTGCACTGGTGGATGGAGTCCCCACAAACAACAAAATTACATATCATCCAAGACCTAAGATATTACTATCCTATTATGCTTACATCCTATCCTATCTCTCCACCAAATTTTAATAGAAGGGACCACCCTTTACATCTTTTTCAATATTACAGCAGACATTCAATAATATTCATTTAAATGGCTTGTCCAAAGCCACAGACAGCAAGAGGCAGAATCAAGATTCAAACCCAGATTGAAGAATCATAGAGCTAGAGATAAATAGGACCTCAAAGACCATCTATTACATTAAATATTGTGATACCCTAATAAGAAGCAGGGAAAGGTATCACAGTGCATGGTCTATTAGAAGGATAAATGGCTCAGTTGGAGGCAGATTGATAGGCTTAATTATTATTTATCCTACACAGAGTTGTTCTGTCTATGTACAGTTTGAGGTTCATGCTAGCCCCTGATGATTTAGAGAGAGTTGACTGCCCTACTAAGGATGAGAGTCACCTACATTGCTAATCCCCACAGCAGGATTTCACCTCCAAACACATAAGTAGGTGCTTTTTGTGGCCCCAGTCCAATACCTGTATTTGTAGCCCATGCATGCAGAAGGAAGAACTGGCTCATGAGAGCCTGGGAGCCAGTTTCTTCCTGTGCTTAATGAGTAGAAGATAAACTTCATCATGATCACACACCCTGGTGTTGCAGTGCAAGTTCCATTTGGGATTAAAACCACAATTTAAAAAAGTAAATCAAAAGAGCCCAAGAAACCCAGTACCTCAAAGACTTTATTTC
The DNA here is from genome assembly GCA_023553655.1 of Myrmecobius fasciatus. Lineage (NCBI taxonomy): Eukaryota > Metazoa > Chordata > Mammalia > Dasyuromorphia > Myrmecobiidae > Myrmecobius > Myrmecobius fasciatus. Next base: position 345,081 of record JAJPUD010001546.1, on the reverse strand, counting down.
CCCCCCTCCTTTGAAATCTCTCTAATTGGGCACTTATCTGGGGATGCAACAGCGCCTACTTCTCCAAAGCCATTATTGAAACCCACACAATGGGGAAATTGTTGGCTTTTTAGTTCTATTTGGGATGGCTATTATTCCTTGTTGGAGTCTCTTGGTGAAAAATGCACCACTTTGGTTCTCCACTAAAAATTAATAAGAAAGCCACGTCCCAAATCCCCGGCTGACCCTGTTAAAAGGGATCAGGATGCAGTCATAGGCTCAAATTCAGCCACCAAATTTCTCTTTTAAAATTAGCACCCCCTACATTAGCTTCCGGGTAATGTGATGTAAAACACACAAATTTTCTAACATTTATGTTTCCAATTCAAGAATCAAGCCGGCTCAGAAGACTGAACCTGTTCACCACTGTGCTTTTATCAGACCTCCCACTTCTATAGTTTCCACTCAGCCTCTCAAGCAACTTAGCTTTTTGTCAGCACTCTAGGACCCTGACTGGCAGGGTGGTCCAGTCTCTTTGCAACCACTGTAAAGACTAAAGGTCAGAATCAGCCTTCTGCCTTGAGAGGAAATTCCAAACTAAAGACCAAGAGTCCCACAGCTTCTATCTAAGGACACCAAAGATGTGGCTTTGGGGCTCTCCTTCTAAGGGGCTCCTTACCTCCAGGTGACTGGTAGCTTTGAAAGAAATGAGAAATGATTTGTCCATTATCTATGAAAAAACCAACACCTCCAATTGTCTTTTTTCCAGTAGAAATTAAAATTTTATATCAATTCATTGACTGTTTTGCACAGCCCTCCTCAAAATCAACAGCTTTTGAAAGATGATTAGACAAGACTAAGAGTGAGGGATACAGTCATGATAGAAGAATCTACCTGAAATGACTCCTACACAAAAACCTATATTAGGAATTCCATCCTTTCTTTCTTTTTTCTTTCTCTCTCTTTTCTTCCTTCTTTCTTCCTTCAATCTTTACTTCATTCCTTTCTTCCTTTCAGTCTGTTGTTCTTTCTTTCATTGATTCTCCCTATTTTACCCAGGTTGGAAAACAAAATGATTACTCACAGGTCTGGCTATATATGATCCACACAAAAGTTTTGAACTGATCTGTTTCAGACCTGGGACAGTTCTTTCTTCCTTATGCAGCCTGATGACCTTCTGCTACTGGTGGATCACCATGTAGCCATGGGACTTAATTCAAGCATCTAATCAATTTCAGTCCTATTGAAGCTCCAAGCTCCTGTACTCAATCAATCCACCAGTCTTAGTATCCCAATTAGCTAGCGGTTGCAAGCATGTACCATTATGTCTGATCTATTGTATAAATTTTAAGCTCCTTGACCTAGCATTCAAAGTCTTCCATGAGCTGACCTTAACTTACCTTTGCAGTCTCATCTCTCATTTCTAAGGATGAAACATAACAGCTTCTCCAAAGTCATCATTACTAACATTCATACTATGAAGAAGTGTGGGGCTTTGTGAAGAGATATCCTTTGCTGAAGTCTTTTAGTGAAAAAAGATGTAGCCTTTTGGTTTTACATTGAGCCATCTACTGAGAATTCTCAGTGGTATAAGAAATCATTTCCCCAAAGCCTCTAGTTGGCTCTTTTAAAAAAGAATTAGGATGCCATCATAGGCTTTCCCCACTGATATGTTCCATATGCCTGGTACTACACTCAAGCTAAAGGTATTTGCTATTCCTCCAGCCCACATATTCCTGCCTACATGCCTTCACTGAGGCCAGATGCTCTGCCTGAAATGCCAGCCACCTCTTTCCCTGCATTTCATTTGTACCTGCTAAAATTTTATTCATTCTTCAATACACAATTCAAATGCAACAAAGCTTTCCCTCAGAGCCCCAACTGAAAATGGTCTCTCTGAACCCATTTCCACTCATGACATTTACTACCACTCTAACTTGAATCAAAACTACTTGATTAAAGGTCTTCTATCTTCAGATTGTTCCTTAAGAACATGGACCATATTCTAATTATTCATCTTTGTGCCATCTTTTCCTTTCCCCCAACAAGTGCAGAGCTCTGTGCCTTATACCTTCTGGGTGATCAATAAATGTTCTTTAACTGAATAACCTAGAATATTCTATGGCCTTTTCTCTAAAAAGCAGTATATCATCTTGACTAGGGAAATAAGACTAGAATGTTCAGTCATCCTCAGGGTTTCATCTAGGAAGGAAGGAAGGAA
>JAJPUD010001546.1:329348-342871 GCA_023553655.1 Myrmecobius fasciatus | reverse complement strand
GAAGGAAGGAAGGAAGGAAGGAAGGAAGGAAGGAAGGAAGGAAGGAAAGAAGGAAGGAAGAAAGGAAAGAGATGAAGGAAGGAAAGAGAGAGTAAGGAAGGAAGGAAGGAAGGAAGGAGGGGAGCAGGGAGGGATGGAGGGAGGAAGGAAATGAAAAGAGAAGAAAGAAAAGGAAGGAGAAGAAAGAAAAGGGAAGAGAAAAGAAGGGAAGAGAAGGAAAGCAATATATTTTATGGGGAGAAAGGACTCACTGAAATAGAATAAACAATGATACCTGAAAGAATCCAAAGGAATTCAAGATGAAGAAAGAAGAGAGGACAAGAAAGAGAAAAAAGTGGGTAGAGATGAAATAAAGAAGAAAAAATGAACAGAAAGAAGAGACAAACTGTTGGGGAGAAGGGAAATAATTGAGCCCTTATCACCAGTATTCACTTGCCTCTGTCCCTAATCCCATTTCCACACCACCACTACAACATACATTCATGAGGATGTTTTGAAATTCCCACTGATATCCTTAAACAGCTGAATGTTTTAAAAGACCCCTTGTCTCTTAGTCTTTTCTTTTGTCCATGGCAATAAGAACCTTAAAAAACCCACCTCAAACAGATTCAAATTACTAAAATATTTTAAACCATGTTTTTAAAAAATTATCAGAATTCTGCCCTATTTTTAAGCACAATAAGATATGTTATGAGTATGACCATGGTTATGACCAACTCCATTAGGCTTACTTCATCCAAGAACCCAATATCCAAATTAACCACAAAAAATACAAATCAGCTACTTATGAAGGGTCCTTTTCTCTTCTCCCCCAATGATCTCATCAGCTCTCATGGAGTCAATTATCAACTCTATGCATAAGATTTGTAGATCAATATACCCAGTCTTATCCTCTTTCTTGAGCTCTAGTCCTACATCCCCCAATTGCTTTTTGAACATCTGGAAATGGATGTCCCAATGACATGTCTAAAATAGAACTCATCTTTCCCCTCAAAACACTCCTATCTTCCAAATTTTCCTATTGTTAAAAATACCATCATCTTTCCATTCACCCAGTTTTACAACCTCAATGTCTTCTTCTACACCTATCTCAAACTGACTTCATCTATCAAATATTTTGCAAAGTCTTATCATTTCTATAACTCCTCTAGCTGACATCCATCTTTCTCCATTCATATAACCACTCTTGTATAGGCTTTCATCACCTCATGCCTGAACTATTGCAACAGTCTTATGATTGTTTCCCTTTCTCAAATCTTTTTGTACTCCAATCCATCCTCTACTCAACTGCCAAAGTAATTTCCTTAAAGTATAGGTCTGGTCACCTCACATCCTCCCTCTCTCCTTTCAACAAACTTTCTTTTACTCCCAGGATCAAATTATCTGAAATTATTTTCCATCTATTCTGCATGTATCTTATGTACACATAGTTATTTTCATGTTTTCTCACCCTTTAGAATATGAATTCCTTGAGGTCAGGGATCATGTTTTGACCTTTCCTTTTATCTTTAGGTCTTGGCACAGTGCCTGACATATAGTAAGTACTCAATACAATAAATGTTTATTGACTTACTGACTGATTAATTGGGTCCATCACTTCCTATGACAATAGGCACAGAAACCCAAGATATTAATTGAAGGGCTAAAAATAACTTCACAGGGTCAAATAACTTGAAAACCAGAAATCCTATCTACTTATTCATAGATGTGGAAAATAAGATTTGAAGACTTGATGTGTCACACAGTTATATACTAACAGAGCTGTGATAAGAACCCACATAGCCAATACTTTTTCCATTGTACCTAATGGAAGGTCAATTTCACTGTACCACGCACAGACAAAACTTTCCTGACTTCATGGGAAAATAAATGTTTATTCCAAAAGGGAGTTTTGAAATTGTTTAACAGTTGTTTATTCTTAAACAATTTCAACAGGAAGAAGAAAACAAACTGGATTGCTTTTGGGAAACTGTCCAGTGCTTTTACTGACCACAAGCTGCTCTCTGAAACAAAGGCTCATCTCTAGTACCAACATTCTTCCAGACATGCTAAGTAGATACTAGCCCTGGGAGTCCATATTCTCTGAAGAATTCAAGTTGAGGATTATCCTGGGACAATAAAGAAGGGTATGATGGGCATATTCTTCTCACATATGAGGAATTGCAGCAAGATCAAGGCAGTACAGGATCATGACTCTAGGAGACCCTGAGTTTGAATTGTAGGATCACTGGGACAAGAACTATGGGGTGGTGACAAAAACTGCTTTTATTGAAGGTGATAAGCCCATATTAAGCACCAGGGGGAAGCCTTAATAAAGAACCCATAAAATGGCTATAGGAGCTTTCTAGCATCACTGGTTCTATCCAGACTGGAGCTTCAATGCATCATGTAAGACCACCTCTTTTATTCAGAGTACCCTAGAGAGCCACATAGCTATCCTGGGGAGATCATTACCACTAAGGGAGTTCACCAAGCCACTGCCTGAATAGCCATTACCTGATTAAACAGGTGTTGTATATAATTTCATTGCCAAGATTCAAATAATGATCCCTACTATAACTGAAACAGAGAGCTGGTTGGGAGCATGAACTGATCTTTGCTTTCCTTTGTATATCTAGTGCTTATCACACTACCTAGCACATAATGTTCTCAAATGTCTGTTGACTGGCTGACCTTGTCTGTCTTTGGCAAATTCCCTGTCACCTATAAGAATGTCATAAAATAAATGTTTGATGGAAAAAGAAGACAGGTTCATTAAGCAGTGAGTACAAGGGATATCTATAGAGCAAACATCTTACTCCAATGGTATATATTCAATTTCAAGAGAATATGGGGAAGATGCCCAGTGCATTGGGGCCCCTTGTGGTGAACTCATGGAAGGACATGAACAAGAGACTCACAGATGGTCAGGCATAGATAATTTGTGATCCCTATCAATGGAGGAAATACACACATTTGATGAGATCGAAGATCCATCAGAGTGCTGGACCATTAAACATAAAAGCAGAGTTCATAGGATCAAAGATCAGAAGCCATCTGGTCAACACCCACCCACCCCACCTTATGCAATTAAATCAAGGGACTGAAATGAGGTTTTATTTTTGTTCTTTTGTTTTTCTGTTTGTTTGTTTTCTTAATGAACTTTGAGAGCAGTCATCATCTGATTCTGAGGATGGCCTGCAGTTGCAAAAAAAAAAAAAAAATGCAAACCTATGCCGACAACGGGCTGAATTAGGACTAGTACTGGTGTCACAAACTTATATGGAAACTTGAATTTTCCTGGCTTCTCCTCACATTTTGAGATCCAAAAGTACCTTATACTCAAAACCATCAAAGTGAATTGTTTTCACCCCATGTGAACAGACAGACAGATAGCCAACTGAGCTCCAGCAGAAAGTGATGCTAAGGGAAGTCCCATTGAGAATTCAGCCTCAGGAGGGAGTTGGGGGTAGGGGCTGGTCTTCACTTCAGGGTGGGGGATAGGTTTTTTAAAAAAAATGTGGAGGCATTTAAGTAATGAGTTCCTGGGGGGGGTGACTTGGGATATTGAAGAACCATGGAGTGATAGGCTCAGGAATAGAAATGATCACAAGACAGAAGTATGATATTTCCATGTTAGTGCTCTGATGCAAAGAACCTGTTTTATCCTATGTTAGTTATCCTAGTTAGTTTATCCTATCCTAGTAACTATGTTAGTTAGTTCAATATGGCTTATATTTAAATCAAGCACTATACCCCCATCATCAAGTGGTTGGACATAGCTACAGAAAATAATATGGTTATAGAATAATGCAGTTCTGAGAACTTTGCATTTCAGTCAGAAAAATCAAATAAAATCTACCCACCCATAAGCAGCAATGTTAATGGTCCTGCTATTGACAAGGTATGAATTGTAATTTACTTAACATGTGATGGAAGCTAGTGTCTGGACAAAATTCACACATGCATACACATACCATGCCCAGGAAACACAAATACCATAAGGGAAATGAACCAAGAAGATCCATCTCTTCCCTGGATCTTGAGGGGTCAGTTTGCAAAACCCCTCCAGGCCACCTTCCACCTAAAGCTGATGACCGCCTTGGGGTGGCTTAAGAATCTCAGCACTGAAGCTGCCAGCTCTTGTCTTTCACCTGGGACCAATAAAAATTGTGTTGAAGAGAAAATGCAGTGGTAAATGGGCATAAATTATGCTTCCTTGCTCCCCTCCTCTGGACCCCTCCAAGCCCATAAGAAAGGGCCAGGCTACTAAAGGCAGCTCACACTGAGTTTCAATAAACTCAGCCTGGCCCTATTTTATTTTTTTTTCAGATGGTACAGTCAATTAGAACTTCATCAGGAATCAATTTGCAAGGCCCAGCTGAGATGTAACTATAGATCAGGACTGTGGCAACTGATTATACCACTAATGGAATATTTCATTGATTAATTGAGTATTTAAATCTTTAAAAGTGTGACGATATTAGCTAGCTGCCTTTGTCACTGGCTGAAAGAAAGTAAGGATATAGTCTGAGGATTTGGTTAAACAGTAGCTCTCAGGGTTATCTTCTCTAAGCAAAATGTCAACCCTAGTTTTTTTCTGTTTGAGAAGAAGATTTGTATTTTTGTAGTATGATACAGAAAACTCAGGCTCTCTCCTTATGTCAGAATAATAGAATGAACTTGATACTGAATCCTCAATACACCTTATCCTGACAAATCCTCAGAGTATTGCCACAGCAAGTCTTCTTACAACTCTTCCCTTTCAGTAGTATTATTATTAAGTTGCAAATGAACCACAGATATAAATGTAAAACTAAATATTGCAGCAAGGAAAACTTTTGCTTATTGCATCTTCTTCCATGCAAGTGTTCCATGACTTTGTAGGATACTAGAAAAAGCTTTAATCCAAGAGCCAGGTTACCTGGTTTCTGCATACTAACTAGCTATGCCACTGAATCAAGTCAGCTTCCTTATGTAAAAGTAAAGGAGCTTCACTGGATCATTTACAAAGTCCCTTCTAGATCTAAAGATTTCTAAATATCTTATCAATGATAATTTATTGAAAGGTTTATTAAGATTATTATAAATATTTATTAAATATTAACTATTTGCAAGGCACTTGCCAGCCTCTAGGGGCTATAATGAAAAAAGCAAAATACTCTCTGCTCAACGAGTTACATTTTACAGGGAGATACAATATATTACTGAAAGTTGCCACCATAGTAAGTGTTCCTACTAAGTATTAACAGATAAGTAAAAACAATGCATATGTAAAGGGCTTTTCAAGAGGGACAGTATTTTAACAACTGGCATGAACAGCAAGAGTCTCATTTAAGGGATAATACCTGAACTATTTCTTGAAGGAAGGTAGGGAGGACAATCTATAGGAAATCACTCTATGGTGCACTTTATGCAAAGACATGGATGTAAGAAATGAGAGGCTAGATGAAGAGAAACAGAGTTTACCAATCTATTATGTAGATTCAATCCAAGCCACCACCCACAGAGACAATGAATCAACATCATAAAGGCGTTATTTCCCTAGGAAATTTGGCCTGTACCATTAGGTGCATCATTTTCCATTCATTTATTTATGCCATGGAAATATACTTAGTGTCTATGTGCAAAGCACTCTATTTAGCAGCTAGAGGATATAGTGTCTAGAGGATTGGACTTGAAATCAGGGAGATCTGAGTTCAAACCCCTATCTACACTAGATTGCCTATAATAATAGTAAAATTTTATAATGTCCTTTAAGGTGTTTTATGTATTTAATGTATGCATTTATATATGTACACATACTTATACATATACATATCTATATTACACACATACATATGTACTCATTTTATATGTGCATATATACATTTATATATATACATTTTTTGTGTGTATATATGTATATACTCATTTGATCTTTCCAAAAAAGAATAACACTAATGAATTATATCTCCCCTTTGAGATATAATATAATAAAAAGAATAATAGGTAGCACTATTATTCCCATTTTATAGCTGAAGAAAATGAGGCTGAAAGGGGTTAAGTGACTTATTAGTCATAGGTTTTTTGTCAAGTCCCCCACATCTGTAAAATGTGGATAATAATAGTACCTACTGCACCTTCAAGGACTTGGAGGAGGAAAAAATGAGATGATATATATATATAAAATACTTTGAAAACCCTAAAGTCCTATATAAATATTCACTATTATTATAAGCACTCAGAAATATAAAGAAAAAGACAACTGAATGCAAGAAGTTTATAATCTAATGGGGGAGATTTAGCATGGAAAATATTTTTCACAATACTATTTATGCCTCAATCTTAAGAGTCAGTGGTGATAGTAGTGATGGTGATAGTTTACTTTTTTTTAGTACATTAAGTAATTGTCCTCAGCCAAAGGCACTCCACACCCAAAAATATTAAATTAAATTTAAAAGATTGCCTAGTCCTTTCACCCTTGTCACTGTCCATACAAATTCACCAGGGACAACAAAAAGAAAGTAGCATTGCTTTTGGTGAGATGCTAATGAGATAATCTGTAAAATTCTGTAAGTGAATGATTAATTCAGGGAATTTAAATGCAAAAAAAATACAAATGCTATTATTTGATATTGAAACAATATCAAAACACTTTAAAGAATATTAGAACACTAGTTTTGGAGTCAGAAGGACCTAAATTCAAATCCCTCCTCAGATTTACTAGTTTACTAGCTGACCTTGGGCAATTCACTTAATCCTGATTACTTAGAAGGGAAACGATTAAATAGAAATCTTTTGAGAGTTAAGAGCATTAGAAAAGTCCATTTTGATGTAGTAGAAAGGACCCCTGCATTTGGAGTTAGAAAATCTGGATTCGTTTTGGGGGAATTCCTGGACTATGGTATCCTATTTCAACCATGTTTGAGTTTAAGTCTTAACTTCCATCCTAACAGGTAAAGAACTTTCACCACTTTTTCTTCTTCCTTTCACCAAAGAGCTGGAGAATTAATAAGTTAATGTAAAAAAAATGAACTTTGTCATTATATCTTTAGCACTTAATATAGTACCTGGCATGTAGTAGGCATTTAATTAATATTTGTTGTTTGGTTGATTAACTCAGGAATCTGATAACCTTGATTTTAGTCTCACTTCTTCCATTAACCCAGTTGTGGTTGGGGAAAGTCCTTTCTTCCTGAAGGTCATCTTCCTCATCTGTAGAAACAGGGGATTAGACTAGAGGACTGGTAAACTACAAAACAAAAACCAATTCCAGCCCACTGGATCTTTAAGGACCCATCTTCTTCCTTAATTATGTAACTCTAGAGGGGGGGAGAATAACCATAATGAATTAACATTTAGGTTTTTTTTACTGTTTTATTTTTTATTTTATTTATTTAATATTTTCCCCAGTTATATTCAAAACAAAAAATTTACATTTGTTATTAAAATTTTTGAGCTCAGATTCTCTCCCTTATCCTCACCCACAATTAAGAACCTAGTTGTGAAGTTATGCAAAACATTTCCATAAAAGTCAAAATGTGAATTAAAAAAAAATGGATCTCTCATCCTAATGAAAATAAAAATTTTCAAGGAAAATTAAGTTATAAAAGAAAGAGAGAATGCTTCAATCTATATTCATATACAATCAGTGCCTTCTCTGGATATGGGTAAGATTTTTCATCATATGTCCTTTAGAGTAGTTGTGTATAATTGAACTATTGAGAATAGCAAAGTCATTCACAGCTGGTCATCCCAGAACATTGCTATTTCTTTCTATACAGCATATTTCATTTTGCTTGGGTTCATGGAGGACTTTCCAGGTTTTTTTCTCATCCTGAAAGCATCCAACTCATCATTTTCCATAGAACAATAGTATTCCCTCATAAACAAACACTACATTTTATTGGGCTTCTCCCCAATTAATGGGCATCCCCTCAATTTCCATTTTTTTTGTCCTGAGAAAAAGAGTTACTATGAATATATTTGCATACATGGTAATTTTCCTGATTTTTTAAATAATTTTTGGTATTTGTATCAACTAGTGGTGTTGTTAAGTCAAAGTATATGCATAAATGTATAGCCCTTTGGGCACAGATCATATCTTTTGATCATTTATCAAATGGGACATGGCTCTTATTTTTTATAAATTTAATTCAGTTCTCTCTATTGAGGTATGAGGCCTTATCAGACAAAATTGCTTCAAAATTCTTTTTCCAATTACTCTTGCTAACTATATTCTTCCCTCCCCCACTTATTCTCTCTCTCCTTTCACTCTGTCCCTCCTCAAAAGCATTTTGGTACTGACCACTCCCTCCCCCAATATCCCCTCTCTTTTATCACCTTCATTTAGTCATTTCTTAAAAATGCCTAGCTTAGTACCTAGCACAAGGTTCTTTATATTCCCTCCTTACTTCTCCTTTTAATTCTACACTACTTTTTCCTGCTTCTACATTCTCATAGGGCAGAGGTTAATTTCATTCATCCTATGCATAGCTAATGCTTTCTCCAACTCTTCTAAAAATATTTTGTCTAATATTTTGTAGTTTCTGTGTATGTTTTCCCTTACAGAATGTAAGTTCCTTGACTGAGTCTCACACAGTAAATGCTTAATAATTGCAGATTGAAGGAATGAAGGAATGAATAGTAAGCATTTCAAGGTCTATTTAATTGATCTGGATGGGTAAAACACCAATTCATTTACAAAGGTATTGATCATTGCTGTCCTTGAAAACCTTAGAGGCTTAAGATGGAAAATGCAATTTTACATTCTTAAGAAGATTAAATATAAGTGTTTTGAAGAGTTAAAAGAATTTTTAAAAAGTCAACTGTGATACACTGGAAAAACCCCAATATTTGGAATCAGAAAATGGAGATTCACATACCATTTCAAACACATTAGTCACATGACTATTAACAAGCCTCTTATTCCTCCTAATCCTCTAATTTGTCATCTGTAAAATGGGAATATTTGTTCTTGCATTATATATCTCACAGACTTGTAAGGAAACATTTGTATTCTGTAAGAACTTGACAAATGTGAATTGTTATCATGCAAGTATGTGTTAGGAAGAGTGGACTGTTGGCAGGAATAGTTAAAGGGTGATAGTAATAGCAGCTATAATAAAAATAATAATAATAATAATGTATAATTGGATACTGAATTACTATCATTTCAACATAAATGTAATGTGAAGTTCAAGGTAAAGATGACAGTAGATGTAAGGGATTCAGTAAGAAAGTATTAATTTAGGGCCACGTAGGATCAAAAGGAACCATATTCAATCAACTTAATGCTTCCTAGAACATGTGGAGTTTCAAGAGCAGTTTAAATGATTTTTTTTTAGTTTATATATTCTTTTTTTTTAATTTTATTTGTATAACATATGTGTGGGTAATTCTTCAACAATAACCCTTACATAGCTTTCTGTTACAAATTTTCCCCCCAGCTCCCCACCCCTCCCCTAGATGGCAGGATATCCACTACGTGTTAATTATGTTAAAATATTGGCAAATCGAATATATGTATACATATTTCCAAACTTATCATTGTTGTGCAAGAAAAATCTTATCTACACAAACGATATATCAGATAAAGGAAATGCAATGTAAGCAAACATCAATCAAGGAGTATGAGAATGTTATGTTGTGGTCCACATTTCACATCCCTCTCTCTGGGTGTATATGGCTTTCTTCAGTGAACAATTGGAGGTGGTTTGAAACATTTCATTGTTGAAGAGAGCCATGTCCATCAGAATTGATCATCATATAGTACTGTTGTTGCCGTGTATAATGATCTCCTGGTTCTGCTCATTTCACTCAGCATCAGTTCATGTAAGTCTCTCCAGGCCTCTCTGAAATCATCTTGCTGGTCATTTCTTACAGAACAATAATATTTCATAATATTCATACACCATAATTTATTCAGCCATTCTCCAATTGAAGGGCATCTATTCAATTTCCAGTTTCTAGCCACTACAAAAAGGGCTGCCACAAACATTCTTGCACATGTGGGGCTTTTTCCTTCCTTTATGATTTCTTTGCGATATAAGCCCAATAGAAATGCTGCTGGGTCAAAGGGTATGCACAGTTTGATAACTTTTTGAGCATAGCTCCAAATTGTTCTCCAGAATGGCTGTATCCGTTCACAGCTCCATCGACAATGCATCAGTGTCCCAGCCCTCCCACATCCCCTCCAACATTCATCATTAACTTTTCCTGTCATTTTAGCCAATCTGACAGGTGTGAAGTGGTACCTCAGGGTTGTCTTGATTTGCATTTCTCTGATCAATAGTGATTTGGAGCACCTTTTCATATGACTATAAATACTTTTAATTTCATCCTCTGAAAATTGTCTGTTCATATCCTTTGACCATTTATTGATTGGAGAATGGCTTGAATTTTTATAAATATGAGACAATTCTCTATATATTTTAGAGATGAGACTTTATCAGAACCCTTAAATGTAAAGATGATTTCCCAATTTATTGCTTCCCTCCTAATTTTGTCTTCATTGATTTTGTTTGTACAAAAACTTTTTAACTTAATATAGTCAAAGTTATCTATCTGGTTTTCAATTAAGAGTTCCAGTTCTTCTTTGGACATAAATTTATTCCATCTCCATAGGTCTGAGAGGTAAACTATATTACGTTCCTCTAATTTACTTATAGTATCACTCTTTATATCCAGATCATGAACCCATTTAGATCTTATCTTGTTATGTGGTGTTAGATGTGGGTCAAGCCCTAATTTCTTCCACACTAGTTTCCAGTTTTCCCAGCAGTTTTTGTCAAATAGTGAATACTTATCCCAAAAGCTGGGGTCTTTGGGTTTATCAAAAACCAAATTGCTATAGTTATTGCCTAGTTTGTCTTGTGATTCTATCCTATTCCACTGATCGACTACTCTATTTCTTAGCCAGTACCAAATGGTTTTGATGACCGCTGCTTTATAATATAGTTTTAGATCTGGTACAGCAAGTCCACCATCGTCAGCCTTTTTTTTTTCACTAATCCCCTTGAAATTCTTGACCTTTTGTTTTTCCAAATGAACTTTGCTACTATTTTTTCTAGATCTGTAAGATAATTTCTTGGGAGTTTGATTGGTATGGCACTAAATAAGTAAATTAGTTTGGGTAGTATTGTCATTTTTATTATATTCGCTCGTCCTACCCATGAGCATTTTAAGTTTTTCCAATTGACTAGGTCTGATTTTATTTGTGTGGAAAGTGTTTTGTAGTTTAGTTCATATAGTTCCTGACTATCCCTTGGCAGATAAATTCCCAAATATTTTATACTACCAACAGTTATTTTGAATGGAATTTCTTTTTGTATCTCTTGCTGCTGAACTTTATTGGTAATATATAAAAATGCTGATGATTTATGTGGATTTATTTTGTATCCTGCAACCTTGCTAAAGTTGTGAATTGTTTCTAGTAGTTTTTTAGTTGCGTCTTTAGGGTTCTCTACGTATATCATCATGTCATCTGCAAAGAGTGATAATTTGGTTTCCTCATTACCTACTCTAATTCCTTTAATCTCTTTTTCTTCTCTTACTGCCAAAGCTAACATTTCTAAGACAATATTAAATAATAATGGTGACAGTGGGCAGCCTTGTTTCACTCCTGATCTTATTGGGAATGGTTCTAGTTTGACTCCATTACATATGATGCTTGCTGAAGGTTTTAAGTAGATACTACTAATCATTTTAAGGAAAAGCCCATTTATTCCTATACTCTCCAGTGTTTTTAATAGGGGTGTTGGATTTTATCAAAGGCTTTTTCTGCATCTATGGAGATAATCATATGGTTTTTATTAATTGGTTATTAATATAATTGATTATGCTAATTGTTTTCCTAATATTGAACCAGCCCTGCATTCCTGGTATAAATCCTACTTGGTCATGATGTATTATCCCGGGGATGACTTTCTGTAATCTTGTTGCTAAAATCTTATTTAAAATTTTTGCATCAATATTCATTAGGGAAATGGGTCTATAGTTTTCTTTCTCAGTTTTCTCCCTACCTGGTTTAGCTATCAGCACCATATCTGTGTCATAGAAGGAATTTGTTAGTACACCTTCTTTCCCTATTTTTTCAAATAGTTTATATAGTATTGGGATTAATTGTTCTTTGAATGTTTGGTAAAATTCACATGTAAATCCATCTGGCCCTGGAGATTTTTTCTTAGGGAGTTGATTAATAGCTTGTTCTATTTCTTTTTCCGAAATAGGGCTATTTAAATAATTTATTTCCTCTTTTGTTAATCTGGGCAATCTATATTTTTGTAGATATTCCTCCATTTCATTTACATTATCAGATTTATTGGCATAAAGTTGGGCAAAGAAACTCCTAATTATTACCCTAATTTCCTCTTCATTGGAGGAAAGTTCTCCCTTATCATTTTTGAGGCTAATAATTTGATTTTCCTCTTTCCTTTTTCTAATCAAATTAACTAAAGGCTTATCTATTTTGTTGGTTTTTTCATAAAACCAACTCTTACTTTTATTTATTAATTCAATAGTTTTCTTATTTTCAATTTTATTGATCTCCCCTTTAATTTTCAGAATTTCCAATTTGGTATTTAATTGAGGGTTTTTAATTTGGTCTTTTTCTAGTTTTTTTAATTGTAAGCCCAGTTCATTAATCTTCTCTTTCTCTGTTTTATGCAAGTAAGCATCTAGAGATATAAAATTACCCCTTATAACTGCTTTAGCCATGTCCCGCAAATTTTGGTATGTTGTCTCATTGTTGTCATTCTCCTGGATGAAATTTTCGATTGTGTCTATAATTTGCTCTTTCACCCATTCGTTGTTCAGGATTAGATTATTTAATTTCCAAATAACTTGTGGTCTATTTTCTCCTGGCCTTATATTACATGTGAGTTTTATTGCATCATGATCTGAGAAGGATGCATTCACTATTTCTGCTTTTCTGCATTTGATTTTGAGGTTTTTATGCCCTAACACATGATCAATTTTTGTATAAGTTCCATGAACCCCTGAGAAAAAAGTATACTCCCTTCTATCACCATTCAATTTCCTCCAGAGATCTATCATACCTAACTTTTCTAGCCTTTTGTTAACCTCCCTAACTTCTTTCTTATTTATTTTGGAATTTGATTTATCTAATTCTGAGAGAGCAAGGTTGAGATCTCCCACTAGTATAGTATTACTGTCTATTTCTCCTTGCATCTCTCTTAACTTCTCCTCTAGGAATTTGGATGCTATACCACTTGGTGCATATATGTTAAGTATTGATACTGCTTCATTGTCTATGGAACCCTTTAGTAAAATGTAGTTTCCTTCCTTATCTCTTTTAATTAGATCTATTTTTGTTTTTACTTGATCCGAGATAAGGATTGCTACCCCTGCCTTTCTTTGTTCACCTGAAGCATAGAAGATTCTGCTCCAGCCCTTTACCTTCACTCTGTATGTATCTCTATGTTTTAGATGTGTTTCTTGTAAACAACATATTGTAGGATTCTGGCTTTTAATCCAGTCTGCTACCCGCTTCCCTTTTATGGGAGAGTTCATCCCATTCACATTCACAGTTAAAATAACTA
>JAJPUD010001546.1:294704-323895 GCA_023553655.1 Myrmecobius fasciatus | reverse complement strand
ACATGATCAATTTTTGTATAAGTTCCATGAACCCCTGAGAAAAAAGTATACTCCCTTCTATCACCATTCAATTTCCTCCAGAGATCTATCATACCTAACTTTTCTAGCCTTTTGTTAACCTCCCTAACTTCTTTCTTATTTATTTTGGAATTTGATTTATCTAATTCTGAGAGAGCAAGGTTGAGATCTCCCACTAGTATAGTATTACTGTCTATTTCTCCTTGCATCTCTCTTAACTTCTCCTCTAGGAATTTGGATGCTATACCACTTGGTGCATATATGTTAAGTATTGATACTGCTTCATTGTCTATGGAACCCTTTAGTAAAATGTAGTTTCCTTCCTTATCTCTTTTAATTAGATCTATTTTTGTTTTTACTTGATCCGAGATAAGGATTGCTACCCCTGCCTTTCTTTGTTCACCTGAAGCATAGAAGATTCTGCTCCAGCCCTTTACCTTCACTCTGTATGTATCTCTATGTTTTAGATGTGTTTCTTGTAAACAACATACTGTAGGATTCTGGCTTTTAATCCAGTCTGCTACCCGCTTCCCTTTTATGGGAGAGTTCATCCCATTCACATTCACAGTTAAAATAACTATATCTGTATTCCCTGCCATCTTATTTACCCAGAGTTATGATTTTCTCTTCCCTTTCCCCTCTCTCCCTTCCCCCCTCCCCAGTACTTTGCTCTTGATGACCACCTCCCACCAATAATCCTCCTCCCTTTAGCGTCCCTCCCTCCCCTTTATGCCTTTCCCCTAATCCTTCTATTATTTTATCCCTTTCCTTTTCTCCCCTCCCTCCTACCTTCCCACAAGGAGGGTCAGGCCTTTCTTTGAAGCCAAATGTGTCTGATATACTCTCTTAGAGTCCAATCTAATGAGAGTAAGGTTTACACAATACTCATAGCCCTCCCTTCTTTCCCTCAATTATATTAGATCTTCTATGTCTCTTTATGAGATTTTGTCTTATTTTACCTCCTTTATTTTTACTTTATTTTGCCTCCTTTCCCCCCTCCCCCCTTTTTCTTTTTCAGTATGGTATCCCTTCCACCTCTAATTTCTTTTCCATTATTATCAAAGAAAAATCAAATTATACTGCCATTCTTTAAAGGATACCTATAGTAGAAATATAGTTCTCAAGAGTTTTCCTTTTTACCTTTTTATGCTTCTCTTGAGTTCTCTATTTGGAGGTCAAATTTTTTGTTCAGATCAGGTCTTTTCATTAGAAATAGGTGAAATTCTTCTGTATCATTGAATGACCATCTTCTTCCCTGGAGGATGATGCTCATTCTAGCTGGATAACTTATTCTTGGCTGTAATCCAAGTTCTTTTGCCTTTTGGAATATCTGGTTCCAGGCCCTTTGGTCCTTTAAAGTGGAAGCTGACAGATCCTGTGTAATTCTAATGACAGTTCCTCGGTATTTGAACTGTTTCTTTCTAGCTGCTTGCAATATCTTTTCCTTGGTGCGATAGTCCTGAAATTTGGCCACGATATTCCTTGGGGTTCTAATTTTGGGGTCTCTTTCTGGAGGTGATCAGTGAATTCTTTCAATGCCAATTTTGCCTTCTGATTTTAAAACATCAGGGCAATTCTCTTTCATGATTTCCTGGAAGATAGCATCCAGGTTCTTTTTTTCATCATGGCTTTCAGGGAGTCCGATAATCCTTAAATTGTCTCTCCTGGATCTGTTTTCCAAGTCAGTTGTTTTTCCTAGGAGATATTTCATATTTTCTTCTATTTTTTCATTTTTTTGTTTTTGTTTAACTGATTCTTGAAGTCTTATTGAGTCATTTACTTCTATTTGTTCAATTTTAATTTTTGAAGTATTATTTCCTTCAGTTATCTTTTTTAGCTCCTTTTGTAGCTGGCCAATTGAATTTCTTGATTCAATGCATTCTTTTTCCATTTTGCCAGTTTTATTTTTCAGTGAATTGTTGTCTTTTTCCAATTCACTAATTTTGTTTTTCAGTTCACCATTTTTATTTTCCAGTGAATTGGTGATTTTTTCCGATTCACCAATTTTGTTTTTCAGTGAACTGTTTTCTTTTTCCAATTCACCAGTCCTATTTTCCAGTTTTTGATATTTCTGTTGCCCTGATCTGAATTTATTTCCCCATTCTTCTTCTAGCTCTCTTTTGAGATTCTTAATGCAATCTTTCAGGTAAGCCTTCTGAAAGGGAGACCAACTTAAGTCTGCCTTTGTGGCTTCATCTGGGATTGTTTTCATAATGTCAGGATCTGGGGACTGTTCTATTTTTTCTCCGTAAAAGCTTTCTATGGTGAGAGCTCTCTTCTGCTTCTTGCTCATGATTTAAAGTTGGGATATTGGTCAAAAGCAGAGAAAACTGCAACAATTTGTATTTGCCCTGGGGCAGTTTGCCGAGTTGACTTCCGGTCTGAGGCTGGTCGGGCTAGATTCGCACTAGGACCACGTTTTCAGCTGCTCTCGATCCACCCTTTACCAAAGGCAGATCTTCCAAAGCACCTGCCCGCAAGCAGAGCAAAGCGGCCCAGGCGTCTCCCAGGGGCTTCCTGGGTGCCTAAAATCCGCCCCTCTATCACAGCCCTGACTTCCGCCCAGGCTGGAGTCTGATCGTGACCAGTGGCCAATTTCCCTTGAGGCTAACCTTCTCCGGAGTTCTTTCAAGGTAGATTTTTGATAGAAGTGCGTTGTAGTCCAAATGTTTGGCGGAGCCCTCACTCAAAAACCAGTTCGAAGGCTCACTTTGTCTGGGTCTGAGGGAAGGTCCCAGGAGTTCACAGAGAAAGCTGTCTGCAGTTTGCCATCTTGGCTCCGCCAGTTTAAATGATTTTAAAAGTCATCTGGACAAGGAGAATATGCAAAAAAAGAGATATTTCAGTTTGTGATGCAGATTGGAGGGAAGGCTCAAAGAAAGAGTCAAGACCAAAGGGGTCTTGAGCCCTGACATAAACAGGGGAGACAGTCTCAGGATTTAGAGGTAACAAAGTACTTGGGTGATTAAGAGTTTTGAAGTAAAAAAAAAGTTAAATTGTGACTCAGTGGAAAATCACCATGGAATTTATCAATTGCCCTGAGGATACTGTAATGTTGCTGACACTCATCCTTGGGTGTCCAACTCTCCCATCTTTGTGTTTTCTTCAAAACTCCTTCTTATCTCATGTAAAAGAAACGTTGATGATGAAAGATTCTTTGGTGTCTAGTGGGGATCATGCTTGTGCTCTTTTCAAGCCCCAAAAGGGAAAGGTTATATTTCCTACCAACATTTTTTCTTCATCTGATTCTCTCCATCCCTATTTGTCTACTAACACACCATCACCCCACATCCCTGACTCATTTCTCATCAGGCTAAATAGGAAACAAGCATTGGTATGCAGCATAGAAGACAAATAAATATTGACTACTATCTTTTGTAAAAGTGACAAAATTGATAGTTTATTTCCCTAGAAAGTGACACATGGGTTCCACATAACCCTGGAACTCCTTAATGACCCAAGTTGAGTATGATGGGTAATCATAATTATATAAATACTCCTCAAACCACCATCCAATGCATTCCCTATCCAAAAGATCAGGTAAAAACCATAAAATTTGCAGCAAAACTCTTAATTATAATAGAATATTAAGGTAATAATGGAAAATCAAACAATGCAATTTTTATCAATCTTTCTTATCAAAAAAGAGTACATTCTCTCATAGAATTCCATGCTGGTGGGGAAGGGAACACTATCTAGACAAATCAAGCTCTTCATTTTAGAAAGGTTGTGTTATAGTTGGAACACCTATCACATGGTCAAAGCTTCTAACAACTTTACTGTTTCTCAATTCCTTATCTCCCTCTGCATTTATCTTCTGCTGTTATATCTTCTTTATGGGTATGACTATATTCTTGTAGGATTTCCTTGGCCAACATGCCTGGGATCTAATCAATAACTTTTCAGCTTTTTTGTTTGAAATTTCTTAGTGCATTCTGTGGAGAGACAAATAATAATTCAGATGACTATCAAGACCTTATATTTCTTATTTAGATACTTGCTATCAACAGTAGTACCCATCAAATGGCAAAATGAAGTTATCTAGACACTATTTGTAGTTTGATTAGGCCAAATAAATTAATTTCAACTTCTTTCATCCCCCAGCAGCTAGTATCTGGCTATTTTAGTTACCTTGAAGTTTCAATAAACCTTAAGTATCCACTTATCAATACTGGACAAGAAGAGAAAGAGCTAGTGGCCTTAATTCTGCTTCAAAAAAAAACTTAAACCCCTTACAAAGAACTTTATGTTATATTGAGAGTGTATATTTATTTATGGTTCAAAAGCTAGATATATATTTCATATCAAAGCTGATATGTAAGTGTGGAATTAAAATATATTACATTAAAGTGAAATATATTACATAGATATAGATGTAAATGGCTATAAATGTGAAGAGACAGAAACAAAGACTTATGATTTATTGGTATAGGAAAGTTCTTAGTGTGGAAGTATCTTCTAAAAATGTAGGTCAGTACCTTCTTTGAATTTACCATCTTATAGAGCTGCCAAGAATATTTTGAGGCCAAATAACTTCCTCAGGATCACAGGAAATACAGATCAGAGATGGGACTAGAATTCAAATCTTTTTGGACCTATGATTTCATTGATAGCGGCAATGCACAGTGAGAAAAACTCTAACAAAGTAGATTATGACTCCAATTTATAGGCTATAGTTTAGACAATTAAATTATTGTCTAAAACTCTGAAAGGGTTCAATGATTTTATTAGGGTGACATGGCCATCATGTGTGGAACAAGAACTCAGATCATTATAACTTAAAAGCCACCCCTCTAAACACTATGCCAAACTGCCTCACACATATTTGTTTGTACACATATACATAAACATCTTTAGATTTATACCTACATATATGTGCATACAATCATACATTTGACCAGTAGAATGAGTGTAATTACAAAGTACACTGAGCTTGAAGTCAAAAATCTTGTAACTGAATCCTGAATCTGCCACTTCCTATGTTTTGAACACATTAACTTCCTTGAATTTCAGGGTGCTTATCAGGAAAATAGGGTTATTAATACTTATATTACTTATCTCATAGTCTCGCTGAAAAGAATGAGTAAGAAAATGCATAACAAATGCTTATTGAATTGCAAAAAGCTTAGTGAACTAAATTGAACATATGCAAAGGGCCATATGAATGTGAGTCAAGATTATTATTATTTTATTGCTGGAATTTTTCACACAGGATTTGCCTTCCATATGGACACTCAAGCTCCTTGTAGCCCAAAAAAGAAAAGAGAGAAAGGAAGGCACTGAGGTTGGAGCAGAGGCTTCCATAGAATGGAACTTGCCTCTATGCCCATTTAATAGAAGGCAGCTGCTTTACCCACATATAGTTCGTACATTTTTGTAGCATGAGATGTTCTCGTCTACCATAGCAACCATTTGAGGTTTTCTGTGGTTAACCCAATCCACTAGGACAATAGCTTAGACAGAGTAGGGCTGTCTTTCTACACTCCATCTAACCTCTAAGTGCTAATGAACCTCAGATTTCCCTCCTTCTCCTAGCCCTGTCTCTATTTTATTTTCCATGGGACACAAATACAATTGATTTGAAAATAAAAATCTCTGACTTATCCAAAAAGACATTTTTCAGAAAGGTTAAATTTCATGAGGTGCCATTATTTTCCTAGAATCTTTATTTTTATAACTTTGCCAAAGAAATACAGCAAGACCCACATCTCTTCTTTTGTTCACATGCATGTAGACCAGAATAGGGGGTGACCAACATATATATGTAGAAATATGTGTGTGCTTTGGGGCATGTCCCTACCACACAGTTAGTAAAGGATAACAAAAAGTACCTTGAAGATCCTTCAGCCACAAGAATGGCTGAAGATAATTGGAATCTCCTTATATCCACACTTAACTAGGGGAAGGGAAGAAGGTGACGTATTAATAGAAAATTTCTACATATAAAGCAAAATTCAGCCCCAGAATTTTATAGTTGAAAATAAGACCTACTATAATTAAGAAGTTAGACTATCTCCCCTCCACATATATCCCACTCAGAATATAAACTACTTGAGGTCAGGAACTCTTTCACTTTTGTTTTTGTTTTCCTAGAATCTACATAATGTCTGGCATATAGTAAAAACTCAAAAAATAATTAGTTGAAAGAATGAATGAATTTTCTTAAGAGGTATTTCTATCAAGCTATGATAACACAATGATGAATTGTCCTCTACTCTGACTATTTTGATCTAAATAACTAATGCTGGTAGATAGACATGATAGATAGATAGATAGATAGATAGATAGATAGATAGATAGATAGATAGATAGATCATTTATTAAGTGCTTGCTATGTGTCAAGCACTGGATATTGGACTAACCTCTGAGCCCAATACAAGCAAGCATGACAGTCTCTACCCTCAAGGGGCTTATTCTAAAGGGGAAGACAAAACAAAGGAAAACTGGGGGAGGGGGGAAAATCATACCTTTCCCCCCACAATGTTGAAGGAAAAAAAATCAACTTCAAAAAATAATTGTCAGTATATATTATGCACAGGACATCATCCTAGATGCTGGGGATTCCAAGCTGGCTCAATAAAAAAGACAGTCTCTAACCTCAGAGCATTTACAGTCTTGGGGGAAGAAGAGGTGTGGTGACAAGACATACACAGAGATATGCATAATACAAAGCAGAAGATGCTCAAGACAAAAGAGAAATTCCAAGTGTTCTAAAAATTTGAGAAAGTTTGGGCTGGATAGCCCTTCCCACACTGAAATCCTGTTCATCAGGGACTTAACAGCTGGGAAAATCAGAGAAGGCTTCACTGAGAAGGTGACACCTTCCACTTTGGCTCTCCTCCTAGACTCCAAGAAGGCCACTAGTTTTCTGTTCTGGCAACAATGTCTTAGAAATGTTAAAGTTAATTAGGGCACATCTTATCTTCCATTAGTTGTATTTTAGGCTTCTTGATCAGATTTTGGATACCCTAAGTCTCATTAGCAATGCATTTGCACAGTGACTCTCAGGGTAAATTATTCCTCCAGATGGCTAATCTCATCCATTTTGTGCTGATTTTTATCCACTTCAATTGCAGATAATGACATTTTCTGAACTTGTCCCCAAATTCTGGGAGTACACACTAATTAGAGTCTGCATTCCCCTGTGAACTATCTAAAAAACTCAGAGGGGTCATGATTTGTCCAGGATCCTGATTTGCCCAAGGTCATATAGATAGGATAGGGCTGGAAGAGATCAGAACAGCATTTATCTAACACCTGTTGTTTGCCAAGCCACTATGCTAAGCACTTTACAAATATTATTTCATTTATTACATCCACAAATATACAAATATATACAAATATTCACACAACTCTGGAAGGCAGATGCCATGATTGTCTCCCTTTAGGAAAATGGAGTAAATAAAGGTTAAATGACTTCTTCAGGGTCATACAGTTAGTATCTGAGACTAGTTTTAAACCAAAGTCTTCTTGACACTGGACCCAGCACTCTATGCACTATGGTGCCACCTATCAAAACTAGAATCCAGATATTCAGATCTCAAATCCAATACTTTTTCCACTCTACCATATTATCCCTGTTTAGAGCTTACCAAGTCATGGTAAAGTTTTATATTTGGATTGTGTTCATATGAATTAATAATGGTTTTTCAGCTCAGTCTTTGAAAAGGAAAAAATACAAAAATATGAATATTATGCAATGCATATGCCTTTGGGTCCCCTTCCAAGTTAGGTCAATGAGCTTCAGGCTACATGCTGTGCATTCTACCCTCTCCCTTTCCTTTCCATTGGATTATGGGTGCAAAAGCTCAAGTTAGAGAGTAAATTGGGGAAAAAATATTGCTCAAACTTAAACTGCTCACAAATCTTTTCTATCTTTTGTTTCACTGGAATTTCAAATCACTGCCCCCCAAAATTGTCTTAACTCCTAACGATATTAGGCTTCCAAAATAATGTTTAAACAAGCAACTTCATCTTTCTAAGCCTATTTCCTCCTCTATAAAATGGGAGGACAGAGGATTTTGAACTAGATCTGTAAAATAAAGTGTTCTTTATGGGCTTTACTTTAAGAGAGGAAAGGGTTACCTGAATCAGCAAAAGGTAATGGGGTACCACCTAGGGCAGCATCAATGTCAACCAGAAAAGGCCATGTATACCCAGAATAAATAGATTTAAGTTTCCCACTATCACTCCCTGGCATCCCTTAGTCTTAGACGTATGTCTATGGTTTTGAACTCTACCAATAGTCAAATTAACCCACTTTTACCAACCTCTTGGAAATCAGTATTCCAAAATTGTCCTAGTAATAGAGTATCACCTAGAAGTAGACTACCTATCTCCCCTCTTGAGATTAACCAACTGCCCTTGCTCTGCTCTCACAGCAGAGAGGCTAGTGATTACTAGGAGAGTACAATGAAAATTATTAGATAAAGTTTCTGCATTGGATGTTTTTCCTTCATTATTTGTCACAAAGGAAGGTTTAATTAGAGGAATGTAGAATAAAGGCAAAGGATATTAACAAAACATATACTTTAAAAAACCCTTAAAATAAGGAACAACAAAGTTTTTTTTGGCCCAAATCTAAGGGAATAAGACAAAAACTTGTTATTTCAAGAACCTAATAAAGCCTGGTTCCTTCTAGCCCAGAAGCTTTAATGTTATCACACTATTACCATGATTGCATACACATCACTAGAAAAGGCTATACTGCTGGGATATTGTCTCCCCTCTTTTGATAGGCTCTGGAGAAGAAAAGGGAAGGTCCTTTAGGAGATGATAGTAATGAGATAGAAATAGGAGATTGGAGCCTTGGAGTCAGACCAGAGAGATGTCCACTATCTTCACATGTACTTCTCCCTAGCTCATCATGAGAGTGCTCAGGCTGCTGCTGGCCCTTTAAATGGACTCAGGTCCCACTGGGCACTCTTAAAACTCACTTCATTCATGAATTAAGTCCCTGACATCCCATATCTGTATGATCAATATGTTTGTTTATTAGCAGCAGTTGCTGTGTTTTAGCAAAGCTGGTGGACTCCAGTGAGAGCAATGCTCTAACCACAAACCAGGGCCTGGGACAGAGACAAGAAAGACCTCCTGCTGACAAACAGTAGCTGAAGCTGGATAGGGTTTCAGAGTAATGGTCCTTTAATTGAAATCACTGGTCAGGCTGGATTGTTCAACCTGGAGAAAGCCTTGTTGATGGCTCCTGGTTTGGCCCCTCCTTCGAGAAATCCATTAACTCGGTGGATATATATGCTGGGCAAATAAAGACAAGGAATGATAACAGGGAGATGAGGCTGTCTCAGGCAATCAGTCACGGGAATGTCTGAGGAGTGTGTTAAGGGAAGTGAGAGTCAGCAGCCTCTTTCATTCAAGGAGAGCTGTTCCCTGCTCTCCTCATCCTCCCTCCCTATCCTCATAGTTTTGTCCCTTTCCAGCCTAGAGCTCATTGCCCTGCCCTTTCCATGGGGTCATTTCACTTCGGTAACTCAGTGACCTCATCTTTGGATTGGATCACATTTCCCCAGACTCAGGGCAAGGTCAAGTCATTTTCTAAACCTTCTGTCTCTTTCTCTTTGACTCTGATACCCTGACATGTCTCCTTTGCAGCAGCCCCATCCCTGCTCTCCATCACTCATCTTCCTCCCCATCATTCCTCCACATTTCATCAATCCTCTCCCAAACCACGATTCATTCAAGCAAAAATCTTTGGATCTGAAAGGTACCTCAGAACAATCCTAAATCCTTCTATATCCCTAATTCTCCTGTGTTTCCTCCAGGCTCCATCATCTTTCTTCTGGGTCTTGCCTTCCATCTTTACCATTTGTTCAAGCTGAAATTTTTACCTCCTTTTATTTTTATCATTCCTCTCCCAGGGACTTTTTCCTAGAGTAGTATAGTGAAAAGATATAAAATTGGATTTAGCCCTTAGACTCAGAAGACTTGAGTTTATGTTCCTTACTATGTGACTTTGGTCAGGTCATTTAATCTGAGCCTCCTTTTCCTCATCTATATAATGTAAAGAATAACTCATAGAGTTGTTATGGGAAAAGCACTTTTAAACTACAAAATGCATATACATGTAAGCTATTATTCTTCTAAGCATCCTATAAAGATACACAATCCTCTCCCCACCACCACCACTCCCATCACCAGGCTCTCCTTTGAAAGTCCTTCATCATCTAAAAACCTATCTTAATAATGGAGCAAATCTATATCCCATCAATTGTGGCAATGATAGGTTCAACATAGACCCTGGGTGTCTGCATAATTCCCCAAGAGAAGAAAAAATCTAAATGGATGAGAGGGCAAATATTAGAAAATATAGTTAACTCCTTGTTGTCTGTAATTTTTTCAACTGGAAACTTCTATGATCAGTATTTGTAGCTATTACAGAACAATACATTACAATGAGAAAAGCAATATAGTTATAATAGAAAGCATCCTAGGTTGAATCAGAAGACCTAGATAGTTCTATCAGTTAAAGTTCTACTAACTTTCTCATTGTGTGCTTTAATCTCTCTTTCCTCATCTATAAAAATGGAGTTGCAAAGGCACAGAATTTAAGAATTGTATGGACTTCAAGAGTCATTTGGTCTGATCTATAATTGAAAGGAAAACTTCATAGTTCAATCTACCTCAGAGAAATCAAATGAAATAATGTACGGGAAAATGATTTGTATATTATAATGCACCATACAAATGTATAACAAGATATTGTATAATGATAATTAGTGCTCACTATCACTGTCCCAAGGAACTACAATGTGCAAAGCTGACTTTCAGTGTCCCATTGACTAATCACCCCTGCTTCATACCCCTTCCCATCATTGAGTAGCTCACAGCTGCTCTAGCACTCAAAACAATGGAGTCAGCATGAAAACACAGAATGATAAGACTCATAGAACTCTAGAGCTGAAAACAACTTTACTCATCACAGAATCAGAGGATGTTTTAATTGGGAAGGACCTCAGAGATCATCTAGTCCGATTCCCTCATTTTCCTGTGTAGAAACTGAGCCCTAGAGAAATTGACTTGCCTAAAATTAAAGAATAACCAAGGTAAAGTTCAAACCCAAATCTCCTGATCCTATGCACAGTGCCCTTTCAACTGCCTCTTCTGTATATGCTGGTTGGGCTGACCTAGTTAAATCTACTGGTATTTGTTACAGAATTTTCTCCACTTTAAATCTAGCTAAAGCTTTTATAGGCTTCTCCTATAGCAGCAACCCCAGCTTCTGGCCACAGGAGTTGCTATCCCCAGCCAAGGTGCTGACTCCTTCTATGACAACCTTGCTAAGAGCTTATGAGAGCTGACACAAGCACTCTGCTCCCCACTCAAGGGAACCAGTGCAGTCACACCCCCTCTAGAGGCCAGAAGAACAGAGATAACTAATTTGGAATCCTACTTCGAAAAAAAACCCCTGCAATCTCATGGTTCCTAGTTTTCATCATTTATATTTAGAGTTTGTTTGGGTTCATCTATATAGCCAGTAGAACATGCAGTGGTATTTGAAAGACAACCTTAATCACCCATGAGAACTTTCAGCTTGCTACTTAGTTGTTCTATCACATAATAGAGTTTCTGGATGCCAAAAACAAATCTCTGCTTTTCCTATGAAAACATTTTTTCCCTTCTATTGCTGGATATAGTACCCTCAGGTAATTCTATATTCTAAATAACACAATAGAAAAAAAATATGACCAGCATGGCTTATTGTCCCATCTCCTCTGAATCTACCTAGGGCATCTTAACCCTAAGCACTGGGACCAATCCAGGTATAAAACAAATGAGAATCCCTTCCATTCATTCAGTCAACAAATATTTAGTGTTTACTGTATGTGAGTGAGGTCATGTCCTAGGCACTTTGAGGTTTACAAAGATGAATTACATAAGGAACTAGCTATCAAAGAACTTTCATTATAGTAGGAAAAATAAGACATGAATATACACAAATAAAACATATTATACATGCACATATTATATTCCTGGATAAAATATAAGTTCCTCAAGAACAGAAGCTGTTAGCATTTTGCAATAATCAGTTATGATGGACTTAATTCTCCTCAGAAAAACAATGATAGAAGAAAATTCCAAAAAGACTCATGACAGAAGAAAATATCATCCACATCCAGAGAAAGAACTTTGGAGTATGAATGTAGAAAAAAAAGCATACTATTTTCATTTTTGGGGGAGAGAAGAGTGGGTTTTTTTCTTTCTCATTTTTTTTCCTTTTGTTCTGATTCTTCTTTCATAACATGACTAATGTAGAAATATGTTTAACATGATCATATATGTATAGCCTATATCAGATTGCTTGACATCTTTGGGAGGGAGAAAAGGAAGAAGGGAGAAAAAATTATAAATCAGAATATTATAAAAATGAATATTGAAAACTATCTTTATAAGTAATTGGAAAAAATAAAATACTATTTACAAAAAAAAGGTTATTTCATTTCTGGCTTTTTATGCCCAGTGTATTATTAGTATCAGATAATTTTTTTCTAAAAAATATTCTTACATATTTTTTCTATATAAAGAACATATTAAACATAATTTAAGCTTTTCCTGATGATCTACAGATACCATTATGAATATCAGTTATGCTGCAATATACTGATGACCACAAATACTATCAAGGTTGGTAGCTCTTTTTGACTCACCAGTCTGGTGACCCTTAAATTTTAAAGAGCTAAATCTGCTCTTGGTAGTTTTTTTCTCTCTACCACTGCTATGAGACCCCAGCATATTGCTGCGTCCCTGAGGTTCTATCCAGTCTGAGTTCCTTGGCTATCCCCCTACTGACCCAGAAAGTTCACTTTTCAAATGAGTCCACCTCTAAGCTGTTCCTCTCATTCACCTTCAGGGTAAAGAGAAATCTTGTAAATTGATTCAGCATTCAATTTGAAGTGACTCCTGGAGGTTTTCTGTAGGAAAATAAATCTAGGTATCCATTTGTCTCAATACTTTGCACATACTGCTATAGCCTCCCCACTAAAATCCCCTTTCCTCCATCCATTTTACTATCTTTAATCAGTATAATAGACCCCCTAGGGAAGGTTTTCTTTACTTTTTTGTGTGTTATAAACCTTTGAAAGTATGGGGAAATCAATAGACCCTTTCTCAGAATAATGTTTTAAAATACATAAATATACAATAAAATACACAAGATTACTAAGAAATAAGTTATATAGAAATATAGTTATCTAAATATTTAAAAAATTTGTTCATAATACTTAGATTAGGAATTAGGGCAAGAAAGGATACAAAAAAAGTAATGGAGATCAATGCAGGCCCACTTCTTGAAGTCATCTTCTATTTATATGAAATACTGTGTTGGAACCTGGAGAGCTCAGTCTTTAAGCTCCTCACCAGACTAAAGATATAAATAATAACTCTGGTACCTGGAGCAAGAACCACAAGCAGCATGAAATGTGCCTTAAAAATAAGCTTTTAAAGACAAATTCAATTGGTGGAGGGGGAGAACTTAGGATAATACTTTGTGTTGGAGAGACAGAGATCCTGAGGCACTGAGGCAGCTATGGGAGGATGAAGAGGGAGCAAGATGGGGTCACTCACCTTTAGTGTTGCCATTAGTGGGAGGTAAAATGGGGAAAGAGGGAAGCAAGACATCTGGTACCTTCATGTTTTAACTGATTAGTCTTGCTTACTGAGGACTATATTCTGTCATTTCTACCTGTGTAGTGAGTAGAAAGGCTATCAGTACTTTCTAAATTTCAACACTTGGGACAAAACCCTGGTCTCTATGGTAGTTATGGCTCCTATACACCTGGCTACTTTCATTTTTTTTACATAGATTTTCTGTATATATTTGTTTGCATGTTATCTCCACCATTTGATTCTAAGGTTCTTAGCAATAGACACTCTTTTATGTCTTTTTGTATCCCTAGAACTTAGCACAGTGCCTGACACATAGTAGGCACTTAATATATGCTTACTGATATTGCTATCCAAAGGTAGACATGAACATCAATTAAGGAATGAGACATTTTTCAGTCACCCCTGTACTAAGATGAGTACGCTTCCACACAAATACAAGGGCACATTCAGGAGTTTCATGGAAGAAGACTCCCTATGAGGTCTAACTATATTCATTTTTTCCTCTTTAATTATGGCTTCTGACAGAGTAGGCTCAGCTGCTCCAAAAATCCCTGCTCCTGATTCACTCAAGTTAAATTTCCAGCCAGCCAGAACCAGGGAGATTTTTCCCTTGGACTTGGGAGGATAGAAGATGGAGATTTTTTAATTAGAAGCTGTTATTAATGGGAAATGCTGCAAATTAAAACTAGGCCTCCTCTCTCCTCCTCCTCCCTTCCCCCACTATATTTATCTCTGATCTCAATTAGAGTTCAGGGATTTGCTGCTGAATAGGATTCTTGGAGATGAAAGCTGATTGAGATACAAAAGGGAACTGAAAAGGGTGGGATTGATGAAAATGGGAAGAGGGAGAGTGAGGGGAGATGAGAAAATGGGGAGAAGAGGAATAAGAGGTAAGGGAGAAATCTATCACAGTCAAAATCTTCCACAAGATCACTTCAAACAGCTGAGGCCAAATAGGCAAATCCTAGGAATGAAACTCATATTTTTCACACATTATCTTGGGATTCATCTAGGAAGACATCAAAACCTGAGAAATAAATGTCAGTCATCTTAGGGAAAAAAGAAAGAGCCACTTACATGTTATTAAGGACATTCAAGGTTTGGATTACAGGGGGAATGTATTCTGGGAGAGAGAGAATTAGAGAAGGCAGGAATTTAGCTGAACGATTATGGAAATCCTGACAGATCTTTTCCATTGTCACCTAATTTGTCATCCCTCCAGTTTTATAACAGGATCATAGACTTAGAACTAGAAGAGACTTTAGAAATCATTGAGACCAGTCCCTTCATTTTACAGATAATAAAACTGAGACTCAGAGAATAGGAATCTTATCGGAGGTCACTGTAGAAGTAATGAAATATTCATAGTCTTAGGATTTAGAGCTATAAGGGCCCTAAAAAATTATCCTTTTATTCCAACGATAATCATTTTATAGGTAAAGAAACCCAAGCCCGTAGAGTAGAAGTGAGTTGCCCAAGCTTACCCAGTAAGTCACTGCATCTGGCATGTACTTAACTCTTCAAAGTTTGCAGAATGTTCAACCTTCATTTTATTTAGACTTCCCAAAAGCTCTGTAAGGTAGGCACTAAATACACACATACATATATATATATATATTATTATTACATATAATATTATATGTATTATATGTATATATTATCATATATATACATATATGATGATATATATATAATATATATATTAGCCTTATTTTACATATGAAGAATCTGAGCTTAAGAAAAATTAAGTTCCATCATCATCATCACATTTATATGGCACTTCAAGATTTGTAAATCATTTTACAAATATCATTTCATTTGATCCTCACAACAACTTTGGGACAGAGAAAACTGAGACAGAGTGAGTGACTTGACCAGTGAATGACTTACAAGGGAGTGAGTATTGGAGGCTGGATTTAAACTATGTTTTTCTGATTCCAGATCCTGCATTTTCATATGGTTTTACAGATAGTAAATGACAAAGACAGGAATTGAACCCACATGCTATGCCTCTAAAATTAGAATTCTTTCTATTATATCATAATGCCTTAGTCTCTCAAACTCCTCATCTGCTATCACAGGTATAAAACAAATTTTGAATGGATCATCAAAGAATTGGAACACATAAGAGGTCCATCACTATCATGTTCCAAATCCTATGGGGGTAGCCTACATTTCTTGCCCATAGTTAAACTCTGTTTTTTTGCCTTTGTAGTCTTAGCACATGTTATCTTGCTCACAATAAGTATTTACTAAATACTTTTCAGTTGGACTGAAGAGGTGGAGAAAGCATATTAAAGTCTTAGTTATTTAAATACTGCCTACTTCCCTGATAAGCCGGGAATTACCCAGTCTGCTTTAGAGAGACAATCAAAAAAAAAATTCCAACTAGAAAACTACAGAGGAGACTCATTGTTTCACCAATGAAAGCTCGCATTGGCAGAATATACTCTTAAGGTCATCTTTAGAAAAGTAAGGAGGTGACACTAAGTGTATCAATTCCAGGATTTACCATCTCCTCCATCAAATATGCTGTGTGACTTTCAGCAAGTCAATTTCTCTTTTTGGTTTTTCAATTTTTCTTGCAAAATCAGTCAATAGAATCTTTAAAATGGGGCTGTTCTGAAAGGAGAAGATGCCTTCTCCTTGACTATAAAGAGAATAAAAGGAATAACCATTCTTGGAGGTAGCTGAAAATGACTAATAAAATTAATTGTAAAACCCCTTACAGATATAATGCACTACCAAAGTGCTTACTAATAATTACAGAGACTGCCACCTTTTTTCCAAGTGAATCCTTGACTCTCATTAAATATCTTGAGTGTCTTACATAGCAGCCATATAACTCAAGGAATGGTAGAGAATCATAGCAGTGCAGGGCAGAATAAGGCCAAAGGGATGAGGCAGGCTCAGTAATTCAGTCATGTACAACAAAATCTTTCCTACAAGCAGAGTCCCAGCTACCTAGCAAGTAAAGGCTAAATTCCTCTGGTTTTCATTTACGGTCCTTCACAACCTCTATCTTTACAACCTTATACTTATTCCTCTCCCCATACATTACCCAACCATGTCCTAGTCCCCAAACATTCTTTTGTTTTTACCTTTACCTTTACTCATGTTATTCCTAATGCCTATAGTGCCCTTCCCCTTTCTCTACACATTAAAACCCTATGCCACTTTTAAAACCCAACACAAATATAATCTCCTCCAGTTTTCTCCAATCCTTTTTGTTCTTCAGAGTTTCTCCAAAGCTCCAGAAAGCTTTCCCTAATCCTTCCAGTTAGTAATAACTTTCTCCCTTTTTATTTCACTGAGCATGGTTTGTTGTTTTGTTTTTTATGTTTGTTTTGGTAGAGGCAGCTGTGTAGAATTAGCTATAATTAGAGTCAAAAGAGCTGGGCTCAAATCTTGCTTCAGACACTTACTAGTTGAATGAATCTGGGTAAATCGTTTTAGTGTCTATCATCAAGGTGGCATAGTAACTAGAGTGCTAAGCTTAGAATCAGACTTAAATTCAAATTTTGCCTCAGATATTTATTAGCTATATATTTCTGGGCAAGTCCCTTAATCCTTTATTTCTAGCCTCAATTTCCAAATCTGTAAAATAAGAATGAGACCAGTATATGTATAGTTGTGTATCTGCTGTTGTTCAGCTGTATTGTACTCTTCGTGATCTCATTTCTGGTTTTCTGGCCAGAGATACTGGAATGATTTGCCATTTCCTTCTCCAGCTCATTTTACAGATGAGGCAAACAGGATTGAGTTGTCCAGGATCATATCTGAAATCCCTTCCTTTCAAGGGAGGCTGAGATGGGTAGATTGCTTGATTTCAGGAGTTTTGAGTAGCAGAAAGGCAAAACAAAGAAAAGGATACCAAAACAGAGCTTCCCAACCACCAGCTTTCCCTGCAGAGAGCTACCAGGTTGCTTAAGAAGGGAAAAAACCAGCCCTAGTAAGAAACAGAACAGGATAGGGCAAAGCTCCCCTGCTGACCAGTATTTTATGGTGCCATCACAAATTAATTTTTTAAATGCAGATAAATTATAATACTTATCCCAGGATCAAATGAGATAACATATATGTAAAATGCTTTGCAAACCTTTAAACACTCTATTGATGTTAGCAATTATTGTAATTCTCTAGCATATTTATCATGCAATATTGTATACTATGGAGAAACATAAGGTGATGAAGAACTCAGCTTGGAGACAGGGAGACCTAGATTCAAATTTTGACTCTGATATTTGACTCTGATACTTACTATTTGGGGGTTGGGAATACCCTAAAAATCACTTTACTTTTAAATGCCTTAGGTAGCTCCCTAAGTTCTGCAATGGTGGGTGGAGATCTCCTACTAACAAAATCCTTCCTTTATTTGGATAATATAAATTATAGTCATCTGTGTTTGCCCTCATCTCTCATCTCCATCCAGACTGCATGCCCCATGAGGGTAGGAGATGTCTTATTTATTTCTTACCAGTCTGTACTCTAGACTTTTCACCATGCCCTAGAAATCTTTTCAACCTAGAAAATCACTCTTCCCAGGAACCTAACCCTTAGAAATGCTCTCTGCCCCTGTGGCTTTTCCCTCCAATTGGATGGTTTCTCCATAACCTCCATTTAAAGAGAGTTTTCAGACCAGTCATGTCTTAATTTCTCCCCAGATTGTACTCCAGACTTGTCAACCCCATTCCCAACCCAGACAGTTTCATCTTCTGCTCCATACCCCACTCCATTCCAGCTTCCTTTCAGGCATTATTTTTCTCTATTAGAATATAAGCTCCATGAGGGTAAGAGACTTTCTTTTTGCTTGTATTTTTGTTCTCAGAGTTTTTAGCACAGTACCAGGAACCTAATTAGTGCTTAAAAATGGTTACTGATTGACACTTTAAACTTTGTGCCTCAGGTACACAGCATATCATTTCACACACTATAGCAGTCTAAAAATACTTATTGAATTAAATGGGGGGGTAAGTATTTATATATTGCCTACTATGTTCCAGGCACTGAACTAAATAAGCTCTTTTCCAAATATTATCTCATTTGGTCCTCACAACAACCTTTTAAGAAAGGTGCTACTATTATCCCTTTTTTAAAATTGAGAAAACTGAGGCAATCAGGAGTTAATGACTTGCCCAGGGTCACACAGCTAGTTCAGTGTCTATGACTGGGTTTGGATTCAGGTCTTCCTGTATTCAGGCTCAATGTCTATCCACTGCTTCATCAGCTGCTCTCTATAATAGCATGTAGGTATATACATATAAATTATAACACTACTATAGAAATCTTCAATATAATTTCTTTTTAAAAACTATAATAGTACTTTGAACAGTAACAACTATTTCATTCAAAAAAATTCAAAATCCAAATATCACTAAAGAGAGCCAAGTGATAATGCCTCATAGAATGTAGAACCTGGGAAAGGGGGGCAGGGGAAGGAGAGAAAAAAAATCCTGTAAACCAGCATCTCTGATCCCTGGACTTGTTGAAGAGTTCAGTTACCCAGCTGAAAAGACTGAGCAACAAGAAGCTCTAGACTTATGATCTAAATCTTTCAAAGAACAATTGTCTTTAATGAAAGAAAAGGAAATTTCCTCTGCAAAAGAAAATTTTAGCAAAAGAAAAATGAGTTAGGAATTTCCTAACTAAGGGTGAGGGGAGGTTATAGAAGTTCTAACCTGAAGGAGTTACTACAATAAAATAAAATACAATAAAAAATAAATTGTGACCTTTTAAAATAACTCATGGTTTTGATTCTGTGATTCCACCAGCCATTTACACTATGTGGCCCTATCATATTCCACACACATAATAGTTCCAGAGAACCCATTTTCTTTTCTTGCTACCCTCTGTAAGATAATAGAATAACAGGAATCTAAAGCTGGAAGGGACTCCACTGACCATCGAAGCAAGCTTCCATACAGATAAGAGAACCAAGGCTCAGAGAGACATGAAAGGATTTATCTAATTTCATGCAGCAAGTTAATTGCAGAGCCTAGATTAGAATTTACATCTTTTGATTTCCAGTTCAGTGCTTTTTCCAATACACTACACTGTCTAAGCAGTACAATATGCAGCAGCACTAGATCCACAAGCACCACCAAAGCTCAGAGAAAGTACATGGCTACAGCCTGAATTGTAGTGATAATCCCCATGGACCTTGTGGACAAGTGCAGCTCTCTTATTGGAATAACCAACACATTACCACCCCCTCAGCTCCAGCCTCTCATTCCTAAAAGTGGTAATTTTTACAGCTTAAAAAAAACAGAAAATAAAAATTCACATTGCAAAGCACTTCCCTCATAACACTCCTGGGAAATAAGTAATATAAGCATTTTAACCCATTTTACAGCATGAGAAAGTAGGGCTTAGAAAAATATGTAGTATGGAACAGGGATTCAAACTGAAGGCTTTAATAGATACTTTTAGCAGTTCTCCAATCAATTCTTTTCAGTTTCTACTTCTTACGACCATCCTTTAGCAGCCAGGAGCCACTAAAATATGTTTTTAGCTAGAATGAGGAGCCACCATCCCTCCATTCAGGCCCCTCATCCATGCCATCTCAAGTCATACTCAGCAGCAGACTGGCTACTGCTGACCTCAGCCCTTGCCTGCCACCTACAGGTGGAACCTTGGCTCCCTCCCCACCCCACTCCTCAATAGCTCCCCCCCTCATCGCCCCTCACCCCACTTATTACCACTAGCATCCCACATCCAGGCAGAGGAACCTAGTGGCTTCCTAACAGGCCAGGCAAGAAAGGACCAGACTCTGAAATTACAGACTCGTTTACTAATTGCTGTACGTTCCCTCTCTGTAGGTATATCATTGCCAGCAATTAGTACAAAGATCTTTTCCCACTCTTGTTAAGTTCCTGAGCTGCAGTTAAATGCTCCCAGATCCCATTTAAATGATTTCAAATGCAATTCATTCTGGCTCATTAAATAATTCCAGAGCAGTCTTTCCTTTCCTCTACCACCTCAGGAGTCACTGTCTTCCTCAAGGAAAAAAATATATATGTATATATGTATGTGTGTATATATATATGTATGTATAGAGAGAGAGAGACAGAGAGACAGAGAGACAAAGACAGAGAGAGAGAGAGAGAGAGAGAGAGAGAGAGAGAGAGAGAGAGAGAGAAAAAGAGAGAGAGAGAGAGAGAGAGAGAGAGAGAGAGAGAGAGAGAGAGAGAGAGAAGCAATGGGATACTACTCAGGCAACAATTGGGACCAAGGGACAGAGAAGCACAGAACACAGAGAGAGAACAATTCTCCATGCTGAGTGTCTTCAATTCATTGTTTTACATTTCCCTCTTCCCTCCGCCCTCCTGCCTCCCTTTCTCCCTCCCTCCCTTATTCCCTCCTTCCCTTTCTCTCTTTTTCTAACTCCCCCTCAGGCTCTCCCCCCACCATCCTTTTTCTCTCGGAAATGACTTCACCTGACAGCTATGGATTTAGAGCTTTTTTGCCAATTACTTATGCCCAGTGAGAAAATGGGTTTTTAATGTCTGTCCTTGTTCCGCCTAAGCTGGTTACCACATAGTGTAACTCAGCCCAGATTCCTCGTCTCCCCTTTGCATCCCCTTGCCCATCTCCCATGTACCCAAGATTAGAGAAAAGCAGGACTGAACTATAAACAGAAGGAGGAATTATAAACAGGGGATGAAGTCAGGGGACAAAGAATCCCTCTAAGCCTCAGTTTCCTTATCTGTGAAGCAACATAATAAAAAGGATAGAGGTAACTAGGAAAGCATTACATATGACCACAAGCAAGACTTCTCTGAGGCTCTGTTTTCTACAAAATCAGGGAAATGACACCTAGAATACCTACCTCAGAAAATTGTGTGGTTCTCTTCCCTTTAACACTGATAATGTAAATAAAAGTATTTTGCAAATTGCTCAATAATAAAAATGCCAGTAACTGTGATCTACAATAAGAATGTAATCCTCTTGAGGGTAAGAACTATTAGGTCTTTGTGTCTGTGGCATCTAGCACAAGGCCTGGCACATAGTAGGCTTTTCATAAATGTTAACTGAATTGAATTGACTCTGTAAAATAACAAGGTTGGGAGAGATGCTCTCAGCCTCTTCAAGTTTCTAAACCCTATAATCTTGTGAGATGGAAGAGAGGAAAGGTGAGGAGGAAAGTGATAAGAGGAAAGACAGAACTTCATCTCTGAAGCATGCTTGATTAGCTGTGGTCAGAGCCAGACTGGAAGTCAATCACAGAGCCCCAACATAGGCAAGGTTTGAAATTGGCACTCCCCTGTGCATTACTGTTTATCAGTGACTTTGAGCTTTCGCTAATATATTCAGCTTAACTCACCATAAAACAAATGACTGTGTGCCACTGAGAGGAATAGTATATTCAAGATATAAGAAATGTGCATCTATAAAAAAACCAATATTTAAAATGTCCATCAATGAGCACCATTTCTTGGACCTGGAAAGTTGTCCATTTTGCCTAGTCCTAATCCTGGCTTTGTACAGGAGGATTTTGGTCCCAGCTTTGCTCTGAGTCCTTTGGGTGGCCTTGTAAATGTTGCATCAGCATTTCTCTAGGCTTCAGAGAATTTTCCTATTTAAAATGAAAGAATTGGGTTAGAACAGGGGGGGTTAACTTAGAATTCTTAGAATCAAGGACATATTTCAGGTAGTCTATGAATTTGAATGGGAAAAATATTTCAGCTTTGTTTTTGTTAAAATACTAACTAAAATTTTATATTTCCTCCAATTATTTTAAACAATATTCTCAAAAGGGGGAGAAGTAAAGGTAGAACAAGCATCAATTAAGCACCAACTATGTGTTAGGCATTGTGCTAAGTGCTTTTCAAATATTATCTCATTTGTTCCTCATAACAACCTGGGAGGAGAGGATTATTATTTTATGGTTAAGGAAACTGAGGCATACAGAAGTTGAGTGATATGCCCAGCATCTTCCAGTCTGAGGCTGGATTTGAATACAGATCTTTTTGATTCTAGGCTCAACTACTCTATCCACTATTTAGCTATCATAAAGTTTACATTTTTATATAATTTATTTTTAATTTATGGAATAAAACAAGCATTTCCATAATATAGTATAATTTTTAAAAGCAGATTACACATGAAATGGTAAAGCTATTATGTACAATTAGCTATTCCTTTTAAATATAAAATAAAGTTGTCATGTACATTTTTTCTTTTTCTTGTTCTTTTTTTCCAGTTTTGATTAAATTTTGAAAAGGGTCATTGACACAGAAAAAGTCAGGAACTCCTGAATTAGAGGATTTCTAAGTTTCTTTCTTAATATTCTGTGTATCAGACACTGCCAAAAGCTTCAGGTGATTCAGTCTCCAAAATCTCATTGAACTTGGTGCCCCACCCACCCCTTCCACATACACTTACAGCTTGTTCATAAGCTATCTGAAGCCTCTGGAACAATTTCAGTCCAGCAGTCTTAAGATAGGACAGGAGTCACTGAATTTTACAGTTGGAAGAAATCATAAGCAGAAACTGCGGAGTTAGAAATAGGAATGATTTTAGGAGGAAAGACAGTAAGTTCTCTCTTAGATATGTTGAGCTTGAGATTTCTGTGGGAACCCATGTGAAAATGGCAAGCAAGCAATTGTTAATGTCCTGAAGCTCAGAAGTTAGAGGTGGAAGATTGATGGACTGGGAATAATATATCCTTGATGATAGTTGATTCCATGAGAGTTCATGAGATCACTGAGACAGAACAGAGAGGTAAAAAAAACTAGAATTATGCTATAGGAACGTGAGATCATAGGCACACAATTGGAATGAACCTGAAAGGTCATTTAGTCTGACATCATTATTTTACAAAGAGAGAAACTAAGTCCAAGGAAGACTTGCCCGAGACCACCTAAGACATAAATGATAGATTTGAGATTTCAATCTCAGATCACCTGACTCTAAATCCAACTCTTTCTGTTACACTATTGTGATTCATTTTAGAGATGGAAAAAATTCAGTTGAGACAGGTGAAGTGATTTCTTCAAAGTCCCATAGCAAGTCAGTCAAGAGAGAATACTTTTCTTAGCATCTGATATTTAGTTGCCATTAGTGAGAAATGTAGCACTTTCAGGCTTACAGAGTTCTTTCCTCACAATAGCCCTGGGAAGGAGGATTTAGAGGTATTATTATCCCCACTTTCCACATGAGGAAAGAAAACCCCAAGATGACACCTATCAAGTATCAGCCCCAGGTCCCCTGACTCCAAGTCCAGTACATTCTTTGCTACATCAAATTGCAACTTTGTGCCTGGTAGATGACACCCCAAAATATTTAGAAGCCTTGCTCAGTCTCAGCCAAGGGTGTTAAGACAGAGAGAGTGGGCAGATCCAAGCTGAGCCTGCAGGAATGACAGAAGAGGGCCATAATAGCTCCTTAGTAGAACAGTGAGATGGAAAAAATAATCTGTTCAGAGTGGGATTTGGCCATTTTCCCTGGGTGAGGAGGGTAAGTATCTGGGAAATTGCAAGTGTCTGATTTATCAGCTTATGCAGACAGGCTGCATGGCATGGTATTTAGCTGGACTTGGCAGCTATTGGAACTTGGAAGACCCAAGTTCAAATCTCAGCTCTGATATGTATTGTATGTGACCCTTAGCAAATTACAGAAGTTCTCTATGTTCTAGATAGCTTTCTAAGGTGATACAATTTCAGTCCCTATGGACTGGGGAATAAGTATGGGTTTTTTCTTTTCAGCCCCTACTAAGCTAATGTGCAAATATTCTGCATTTCATATGTACCATATTTCTTGCCTTCTCAATGAGTGGGGAATGAGTAGAGGGGAAAAGAGAATTTGGAACTGAAAATAATGTTTTTTTTTTATTTTAAAAAGTCCCTATTAAGAAAACCTGAAGTCCTAGGTGGATTACTAAATCTAGGAAAACCAGAATTCAAATCCCAGTTGTGAAACAGAGTTCCTCCCCATCCCCTTCAAGTCACTTAATTCCCATGTATCTGAGACAACTGGTTCATCTTAAATACTAAATCTTATGTGGGTAGTGATGATTTAGGAAAAGAAGTTTAAATTGTAGTCATAAAGTATTTATTAATGCTTTCAATATGCTAAGTTGTGGAGATACAAAAGGATACAGTTCTTGCTTTCAAGGAGTTTATATTCCTGAAAAATTATATTCCCCCTCAAAAATGAAATTATTGAAAAAGTTCTCCTAAGAGTTTTTAAAATATAATTTTAAAGGAGAATCTTTTTTGTAAAATAATTGTTTCTTTATAAACTACATTCCCTAATACATTTATTTTTTAAAATCCATATTTTCATGTCAGATTTGTTTGAAACTGAACAAAAAGAAAATAAATAAATAAAACTCTCATATTAAATAGGTATTGTTAAGCAAAACAGAACTCATCATAGGCCATGTACAAATATATGTGCTTCATTCTGTATTTTGAGTCTATCACCTCTCTTTTGGCAGATGGGTAATCATGCTTTATCTTCAGTCCTCTGGAATCATGGTCTATTCTAACATTGAAGTCTTTCAAAACTCTTTTTCTTTATGATGTTGTTGTCATAAAAATTGTTCATCTGATTCTGGCCTCTTCACTCTGAATTAGTTTAGAAAGGTCTTCCTAATTTCCTTTGAACTTGTCCATTTCGTTATTTCTTATGGTACAATAATATTCCTTTACATTCATATAACATAATTTGTTTCCTGAATAGGTAGGCAACCTATTTGCTATAATTTACCACTATAAAAAGAAATGCTACAAATATTTTTGTACTTGTTGGTCCTTTTATTCTTGATCTCTTTGGAGTATATGTCAAGTAATGGCATCATTGGGCCAAAAGGTTTGCACAATTTAGTAACTGGGGACAGTGGCAAATTTCTTTCCGCAATGGCTAGACGAATCCACAGTTCCACCTATACATTAGTGTGTATGTTTTCCTATAGCCTTTCCAATATTTGTTATTTTTTCTTTTGTCATCTTTGTCAAACTGATAGGTGTGACTTGGAACCAGAGGGTTGTTTTAAGTTCATTTTTCATGTTTGTTGATAGGTTGAATTTCTTTCTTAGAAAATGGCTTGTTTCTATTCATTGGCCACTTATTTTTTGAAGGATGGATTTTATTTTTGTAAATTTAAATCAGTGCGTACTATGTTCTTACATATACTTACATATCTATAAATATACACACATATACATATATGTCCACATATTAGTGCAGGAATGGGGGAGAGAAAATAAAATGTGTACAGCAGAGAACAAAAGAAAGCCTAGAAGGAAGCACAGAAAAGCTGGGTAGCTTTGAAAGCAATGTATAGTATTTATTACATAAGTTTTTTTGAAATGGAAATTTCTTGTTTTATAATGAACCCTCTTATGTTCTGCTGTATGTGTGGAAATGGATTTTTTTCTTTTCTCATCTTGTATGTAAATTTAAAAGGAATTTTTTTTAAAAATTAAAATTTGAATCAGTTTTGTATGTATGGGACCTTTATCACAGATACTTGCTGCAAAAATTGTTCCTTCAGTGACCTTTTCCTTCTAACCAATTTTCACTGCATTGATTATGTTTATGCTAAAACTTATCAATTTTATATAATCATTTTAATTTATATCATTTTTATATCACATGTGATCCTTCCTATTGCATGAATTCTTTCCCTAACCATATACTGGAAAGGTTATTTCTTCTTTGCTATTCTTGTTTGGTTAAGATGCTTAAGTCATGTATCCATTAAAGAGAATTGTTTAATTGTTCTCAGGTTGCTTTGTAGTTTTCCCAGCAGGTTTATCAAATGAGTCCTTTCCTCAGTAACTGGAGCCTTTGGATTTATCAAAAAGCAGACTGCTCTGTTTATTGGCTTCTGTGTTTGTATACTTTATTTATTCCACTAAATAGCTTCTCTATTTTTTTAACCACTATCAAATCATTTTAACAATTGCTAATCTAGGTCAGTATCAGAGGATCCCAGTAAACCATTCTATAATTTAGAGCAGAGTTCTTAACCCTTTTATGCCATGGACCATTATGGATCCCTTCTTAGAATAGTGTTCTTGAATGCATAAAAATATTATGTAAGATTACAAATTACAATGAAATTACAATGAAATAAAAAATAATTTTCCCATCCTAGTTATGGACCTCCTGAAATGTAAATCCAGACCCCAGATTAAGCTTTCTTGACTTAGAGGTTTAGGGAACTGCTTGAAGCTCAGAGAATTTCAATAAGTTATCCATGGTCACAAAGTTGGTAAATATCAGAGACAACACAAACTCAGTTCTTCCTACCTCCAGTTCCAGCACTCTCTCTACCAAGACATACTGCCTTTCATTTGTACACTCAGTATGTGTTGATCAAAAGGGAAATAAGTTCTATGAGAGCATTTCTGGGTGTTCTCCATACTCTGTAGTGCTATGACTACAAGGGTGCTCAGTGAATGCTTTTATGAGAGAAAGCTTAGATAAGAAGAGGGAGAAAAAAATGAAGACTCTCTCCACTAGACTCCACAATTAGAAAATCACAAGAAAAAAGGCCTGTATATAGAGGGCTGAGGTGATCTGTTCCATCCCAGAACCTGTTTTATGGATATTTTCTGAGAGAAAGACAGCTGTTGCTGGTAGCATCTTTGATCATCCATATCAGATGCTTTGATGCTGATGACAATGTGTAATTGGTGAAAATTAAAGCTTAGTTATAAAACAGGTTAAAGGGAAACTAGAAAATAAAAATAAGGGTCTCTACTCAGAGTAGTGGCATCTTTTCCCTCTCCATTCACTTCCCCCTAGGAGATGTGGGAATCCCCAGCTTTCTTCAAGGTCAAGCAAATCTGGCCTGTGTCCCAAAGCACAATCTTACCCTAAATTGGCTTGTTTGTATGCCCCATTCACTTGCCAGGAAATACTCTTAGCCATCTGGTATACAAAAGAAAGAGCACTGACGCTAAAAAAAAAATCTGGGTCCAAATCAGGGTTTGTTAATGCTGTGTATCCATGAGCAAAACACTTCACTGGGCCTCAGTTCCCTTATCTGTGAAATAAAAGCTCACATTTATCTAGTACTTACTATGTGCCAGGCATTGTGCTAAGCACTTTGCAATTGGTATTATTTCATTTGATCTTTACAACTCTGGGAGGTAGGTGCTTTTAGTATCCCTATTTATAGTTGGGAAAACTGAGGGAAACAGTGACTTGCCTAGGGTACACAGTTAATGAATATCTGAGTCTTCTTGATTCCAGGTTCTTCATTGCAATACCTTCACAACTAAGAGTTAAACTAGATCTAAGTTCCTATCCTGTTCTCTCTGTGATCCTAAGACCCTCAAGGTCAGTACTATTATTTTCTGTCACATGAAATGAGATGTCAATTTCTATTCATCTCCTTATTTTATGCCTCTCTCCAAGGGGAAAAAATCTCCATTTTTTCAGGTCATATGGCTCCATAATCAGCTTTTCTTAGAAACAAGGGAACATACAGGGTTCCTTCCCCATCTAGATTCCACATGTTCTTCTATGCTCATCCCCCCCTCCAAATGATAGGATCAATTGTAGGATGGGGCATTACAGGTTATCTAGTTCAACCCCTTTGTTTTATAGTTGAGGCCCTATGGCCTGAAGATCATAAATAAATTGACCCTATGTTTCAGAGGAAGTAGGTGACAGAGCCTCTTTACCCTTGGAAATGTACAGAAAATTAATCATGGCTGATGTATAAGGTATGTACACTCCTGGAATATAACCCAGTAGCCTGGAAACCAGATCAAGTGCCTGATGGCTTTATAAGGACTCAACAGACCCAAGGCAGACCTCTATTTACCTTCCCCTAATTCAGACCCCTAAAAGATCCCAGTGACCCCCAAATCTATAACAATTCTTTAAATATACCCCAAAAAGCTGACTATTCACTTGAGATTTATGCAAATCTTACATCAGATGAATGATAACATTAATTGATAACT
Organism: Myrmecobius fasciatus; assembly: GCA_023553655.1. NCBI lineage: Eukaryota > Metazoa > Chordata > Mammalia > Dasyuromorphia > Myrmecobiidae > Myrmecobius > Myrmecobius fasciatus. The sequence continues at coordinate 295,330 of JAJPUD010001546.1, read as the reverse complement.
CATGGCGGAGAAAAGAGTCAAAGAAATTGGGTTCGAACCCTTCTTCTAGTGTTGCTTATATGACCTCATTAGTCACTTAACTTCCTAGCCCACAATGTCTTCATCTGTAAAGACAATACACCAGAACTCTCAAGCTTTCTTTCTAACCTATCTTCCCATCCCTATTATCTATTACTCCCCTTCACAGCCAAACAGGTCAGTGTGTTGCTCCACATGCTTAACACCATCTCCATGCCTGCATACAACCTGGGCCCCATGCCCAGAAGGTACTCTGTTCTCACCTCTTCTTAAATTCCCTAGTTACCTGCAGAGCTCAGCTCAAGTGCTAACTTCTATAAGAAGCTTTCCCAGATTTTGCCAAGCATGTGTGTGTGTGTGTGTGTGTGTGTAGATGTATGTGAGTGTAGATGGATACCCTTGATAAAATGTAAGTTTCCTTATTTCTTTTGTTTTTCATTTTTTTTTTCTTTTGCAGAATTACCAGGTAGGAGGGGGAAAAGAAAGGAAGACAGAGGAAGGGGAAGGGAGAGAAGGAGGGAGGGGGAGAGAAAGAGGGGGGAGGGAGTGATAGGGAAAGAGAGGAGGGAGAGAGAGAAAGAGAGAGGAGGGGAGAGGGAGAGAGGAGG
>JAJPUD010001546.1:269036-294604 GCA_023553655.1 Myrmecobius fasciatus | reverse complement strand
TTTTTTTTTCTTTTGCAGAATTACCAGGTAGGAGGGGGAAAAGAAAGGAAGACAGAGGAAGGGGAAGGGAGAGAAGGAGGGAGGGAGGGAGGGGGAGAGAAAGAGGGAGAGAGGAGGAAGGTAGAGGGGGAGAGAGACAGACAGAGGAGGGGGGAAGGAGAGAGAAAGAGGAGGGAGAGAGGATGAAGGTAGAGAGGGGAGAGAGACAGAGGAGGGGAGAGAAGAAAGAGAGAGGAGGAAACAGAAAGAGACAGGGAAAGAGAGGAGGGAGAGGAGAGAGGGAGAGAGGGAAAGGAGAGAGGAAGGGGGAGAGGGATAAAGGAGGGAAAGAGACAGAGAAGGGGGGAAGGAGAGAAAGAGAGAGAGAATGAGAGGGAAAAGGAAACAAAGAAGGGAGGGAGAGGGAGAGGAGAAGAGAGAATATTCTGTGATCTCTAATTTCTATGGGTCTATGCCAGGATATGTTGCTGAATAAATATTTCCTGTCTCCCCTCTACATTAGCTTACCTAGAGCCAGAATCCACCTGCCCAAGGTTAGAACATCTTGGACCCAAGATTAGGACCAAGATTATAAATACCATGACTAATATGCCATCCTCCCCTCAATGGTCTGTTCGGTCGCTCCATGTGGCTGGCTGGCTGTCCCTTAAGATGTTCTACAAGTTGGTCTTGGGGGCCCCTGCTATTCTTACTCATGACTCAGAGTAACTAAAAAAGTAGCTCAGACCACCCTGTCCCCTGCCTGCCGGCACCTACTAGCTGGCCCCTCCTCTCTCAGCCCAATGGCACCAACTTCACACGCAGGTATTATCGGCTATGCCACTTGACTCAGCATGATGCCCCGTGGCAGCCAATAACACCAGACAGCAAGAGACATCACAGAGAACAGGCAACTGAAAGCAAGAAGGGCAGAAGGGGGAGAGGAGCTCCAGGAGGCAAACATCAAGGGAAAGAGGTTAAAGGAGAAAAGAAAAGAGCAAAAACTCTTATTTCTCTTTGCAAAAACTGCAGAATTCCACCCTCCAGTCTCTCACCCAGGCCATAAGCAAGGCTTGCCCAGTTTTCCCCTGAGCCACCCCTGCAGCCCCTCCATTCTTGGAGTGCATGAGCTTTTTTTTCCACCACCTTACAGAAGCTTCTGGCCCTGGATTACAAGCTCAGGAGAGGAAATCTATTTATGACAGACATGTGATAAATAGGTTATTACGCCCCAAGCTAGCAGTCAGCTGAAGATGTTCCAGGAAATACATCTGCCTTCGATGTCGCAGCATTTCCAAGAGTTCTTGTGGTGTGTAATAAAGCAGGAGAGCTAAGGGAGTGAGGAGGGAACAGGGGGCAGGGGGAATGTTTGACTTCAGGAATGAAAAACTCCTCAGGGGAGTGGTTTGGAAAGCAGACCTAGCTAGGAGCTGATGGGATCCAGAACATAACTGTCAATAACTATTGTGGTAATGATGATCCCATTATATGTGTGTGATATATGTATGGCCACAGATATATATTAAAGATATATGTACACACATATACATAACATGGGATCATCATTCTATGTCTATTTGTATGTTTATATATACAATCACATATACATATGTCTCTTCAAACACACACACACAGATATACAAATCTTGATTGTTTTGTCCATTTCCTACCAACTAAAGCTCAAACTTTTTCATTCCACACTGATGGTCCTCAATAATCCAGCTCCAAACTAACTTTCTGTTCTCTCTCCTACTTTCCTTCATCTATATATGCTGTATTCAAACAAAAGCAGACTATTTGCCATTCCCTGGACGTTCTATATTTTCTTGCTTTCAGGCCTTTGTTTGTACTATATCCCATCTGATAAAATATCCTTCCCTCTTGCCATGTACATATTTTCAAATTCTACTCACCCTTCAAGGCCCAGATCAAATTCCTCCCCTTCTCAAAATCTTCCCCATCTCTTCTTTCTAAACTGGAAGCCATGTCTTATAATCTAAATTCCTCAAAGATTTTTCATATCTCCTGGCATATTTCCCCTTATGTTATGATTATTTACAAGCTTTCATATTATATATATATATTTCATATATAATATATTATTATCACTTGCAAATCCCAGAAACAGGTTGTGTACTTCTCTGATGCGCTTCTGTTCCTCAAAACTTCAAAGTATGTCAGCCACTTCTCTTCTTCCCTTGTCTTTATCTAAGGGAAATAAAGCCAGAGACTGGATTGTGATACTCCCACAGCAAGGGCCAGACCTCTAGGACCTCATAGGGAGGTCAGCTTTCTGGGCTGGATCAGGAGATGACATTGATAAGGACACACCCACTTTGCACCATGGGCTCTCCCAGTCCTTCTTGTGCACCATTGCTGCCTCAGGATGCCTCAGAGGAAACCTAGTAATTAATACATTTGTTTGACAGACGGGAAAATGAATTGCAGAAAAGTTAAGAATAGAGCTGTCTGATTCTTTTGGCATTCCTTCTGACGAGCTCTGCACACTTTGCAGGAACATTCTTATTTATCTTCTCAAAAACCTGAGAGATTAGAGAGGTCAATGATTGAAGAGGGAAGGAGACAGGAACCAAGAGGAGAAACACTCCCCTGCTTTGACCTCTGATGTCCACTGTAACATCATTTAAAGCTCATCTGTAGCCTGGCGGACAAAATAGATGGTTCAGGAGCTAGTCAAGGAGCATAGAGCATTGGGTTGGAAAATGGAGCATGGAAATTCAGGGGGCAGAAGGTCCAGGTTGTTATGGGTTACTGGATTGTCTCTTGATTCCTTCCTGTCTCATCAGCATGTGCTCAATAACCCTGTTTGAGATGACCGAACTAAATCAGAGCCCTGAAACTCAGAGGTCATCAAAGACCTTTTCACAACTCCATTGTCCTCACACATTTCGAGTAAGAATAGAATTCTTTAGATGTGTTCTAAAGCTGTCAGTCATATCTACTAGAAAAAGTTGCATTTGACCCATGGGTTCTCAGAGACCTAAAGGTAGGACTTTCTTTGTGCTGGGGACCTTTCCCTGGGAATGAAGCCCTTCTGACTACAACCTCTCCGACCCTCTTGTCTGACACCTCTGTCTGTGGCTGCCATAACCCTTTCCTGTACCATAGTTGATGACTGTACATTCTAAAAAGCAATTCAGAGATCTGCTGGGAAACTTCCCTCATCTCCAAGAAGCTCAGGGTTTAAAAAGCACAACTCTACATATTTCAGTGAAGAGAGAGTCACTTTATCACTTGCCTCCTGGATAAAGAATCAGATAACAGAGGGACCCCTTCCCTAACCCAGGATGTTATAACCAACTCATACAGGCTAGAGAACTGATTGCTAAATTTTAAAAAGTAGCATTTATACCTTTAAAAAGGCTTCAATTGAAGGCTTGATTTAATGTTTTGTTGATATTCTATACTTAAAAAAGTGATGGAGAAAATGTAAAAAATGCAGGTTAAATTTAAATGTCTTAGATATACTTTTTTCTACAAAGAGCTGATTGTTAAACATTCACCTGTACACCCTTGCCCCCAGTCTAGCCATGCTCCAACTATGCAACCCTGGACAGTGGCCAGTATTTATTTTCAGTCTTTCTCTTCACCAACACCTTCTACAAACCCTCTTCTTATAGGCCCTGGGCCTATAAACAAAGAACTCAGCAAGACCATAGAGAAGCCAGCTAACCAAGGGGCAATTTTGCTCACTTTTCCCTGCCCACTCAGCCCCAGATCAAGCCTCATAATGTATATAAATGGGTTTGTATTTTGGTGGAGGGTCATCAGCAGCCTGACTTTGTGCCCAAACATAATAGGGGGAAATAATCACCCCTGCTTCCTAGAAAGTCACTGGAGGACATTGGTCTGCAACAATAAAGAAGAAGATAGGTATCCCCCATTTCCTATGGATGTGTGTGCATGTAGGTTCACATAGTATGGATTGGAGTATGGGGGATCTGTTGGAAAATTGGAAATTGGCTTCATTAGTTCTTATAGTGATATGATTTAGTAATAGGGAGGAAGTTCTCTTAGCCCCCTTCTGCAGAGAGGACCCCCAAATGATAGGAATATTGTGGTATAATGAAAAGAATAATGAATTTGGAATCATCCAATGTAGTTTCTTCTAGTGAAACTACTTATGGGACCTTGGTTTAGTCATGTCTCATGGTGCAGTAGACAGAGCATTGCCTTTTCAGTCAGGGAACCTGAATTCACATTCTACCTTTGATGCTCACTACTTGTGTACCTTGAACAAGTTACTTGTACTACCTGTTTCTCCATCTGTAAAATGGAAAACTTGAACCTGGTCCCTTGCAGGCTGCATCAGTTATCCTTGAACTTTCTCTGGGCCTCAGTTTCTTTCCCTGTGAAATTGTAGCAGTTGGACTGAATGATTTCCAAGGTCTCTTTCAATGAGAACTAAGGGAATGCTGCAGATCAGTGGTGAGATTAGGAATAGGACCAGGCTGTATTTAGGAATTTTGTATTAATTGTACTGATGGCAATGGAATGCCTAGAAATGTACTACCTCATACATAACTAGGGAGGAGAATGGATTTCCTGATGGATTCTGGTCTCTTTTAAATAAGGTAATACCTTCCAAATGCTCCAGAATGATAATGGTCCTGAGGGGAGTTCCTGTATCCTAGCATGCTCTGCTATTGCCTGGATTATATGGCTTTTCTAAGGGAGCATGCCCTCAAATCCTGTAGTATTGAAAGAGCAAGGACATCAACTGCCCACCTGAGATGGGTCCCTGGTTGAGAGAGCCACAGAAAGGTAAGGATAGGACAACCAAAGTCAAGAGACTTCCTCTTCTCCCTTCTCTTAGATCCAGCTCCCTACCTCTTTGAAATAAGTGCAATTGCTTCGTGAGAAAATGTGAGCTCTGGGTGCAAATATAAATCCTCAATTAAAATATACTCTTGTGTCCACGGGTAAGGAAAGGGAAAGCTGTTTGCTTGAGAAATGTGTTCTTCCATCTGTTAAACAACATCCAGGTGCTGGCGTACTTTCTCTGACTCTGAGATTTATGCAACAATGACTTTCAAAGGCAGAGTGTAGACGAGAGGAACAGATGGAGCTGAGCTCGCCTATCTGCCGGGGATCCGCATGCTAACTCAAAGCAGTTTGGAACTTTGTGGATTTCTACATGTGAGAGCGACATGGGTGATGAAAGCCTCTCTTAGTCGAGGAATTGATGAGCCAGGGCTTGCCTGAGTAGGATAGTGGCAGGGAGGTTAAAGGGAGGCTCCCCACTGGTGACACCATAAGGGTTCAAGGAATCATCTGCTGCATCTGAAGTCCCCAGAGGATCTCGGTCGTCCCTCTCTCCTTGTAGAGAATTTACTCTATGTACCTTCTACCTATGTGAAGAATAGGAATGGTTCAGATGGCAGGGTAAAAAGACCTCCATAAAGACAGCCAGTCAATAATAATAACAGTAATAATAGCATTCACTTACTTTTATATGATATTTTATAGTTTACAAAGTATTCCACATATATTATTTCACTGATCCTCATAGCAACCCTATAAATAAGGTAAAACAATATTATTTCCATTTTACAATAAAATGTAACATGAAATTAATTGAAATGAAAGAGCGAGGACCAGATATCAAGTCTTATCCCACATTCAGTATTTGTTGCATTAATAATAATGATAATAATAATAATGCACTTGACTCCACGAGCCAGACTGATCTTAAACTCACTTCAGCCTATAAATTTCTTTTCTGTGCTGAGAATAAGTTGAGCCCCTTTCCTATACCCTCTCATTGTCATTCCTCTTTGCACATCCCCAGTCCTTCCCTTTTTGACTAAACTTTACCATAATTATGTCCCAGGACTAGGACATTTCAATCTACAATTTCATGGAGCATACTCAGTCTTCTTCTGTAAGTACTAGTGCTGGGAAGACAAGGCAACATTAGGGAAAAGAGTGAATAAAAAAATCAAGTTGTCAATAAGAAAAAGGGAGCCCTGTTTTCTGAATTCTAGGTCTCCCAACAATGGGATCTCATTTTTACTAAATCACTGAGTTTCTGAACTCTTCATATTATGGAATTGAGAGCTTAACGATCATTTAATACAATCCCCTTAATTTATGGATAGGTAGACTAGCACCCACAGATAAGATGTGATTTGCCCAAGGAATATATTAACAGAGCTGGGATTCCAACCAGGTCTTCTAAATCTAAATCCAGTATTCATCCTACTACCCCACATTTTATCCTGAGGCCATTACAAGGAGGGAAAGACCCAGTATTGATTTTTAAGGCTACAGCCCTCAGTGCACATGGAAAAAAAAAATTCAGTTCATGGTCCACCTAGGAGAGGCACAGGTCTGAGGCAACAAAAGTTCTAGAAAGATTTTAGCTAATGTAATTGCTAAGAGTTGCAACATGATCTCTGGCTTTCTCGTTCCTCTCTTCCCCATCCACAGGGCTTTTATATCCTGGGACAAAGACAAAAAGTCAGCTTTATTGGCATTGCTTAATCCAATAGTCTTCTCTGGAAAAAAATTTTACAGGTGAATGCTCTACTCCTCTGTCAGAGATCTGGTCTCCAATGTGAATGAATGAATAAAAAGGCATTTATTAAATGCTTACTATGGGCAAAACACTATATTAAGTGCTATGAATAAAAATAGAAAAGTAAGACAGTTTCTGCTCTCAAGAAGCTCCCATTCTAATGGGGGAGACAATATACAGAATAAGTTTCACCTCTTAAAGCAGATGGGAAGGTCCTGTGGTCCTTAGAGTACAATGGCAAAGACAATTGTAATACCTCTGCTTTCGTGTCGGTGTCACTATTAAAATCATATCAATTTGTGATGCTGTACCACTTAAAAATGTCAAGGACTTTGCACTGTCTATTTTTGCTGAAAACAAGTAACTGAAAATTGCCAACCCCTATTAACCCACAAAGACTCCCCTCCAGAAATTTGACTCGGAGTAGCACCTGATGATTAACATTCATGATGGGAAATCTTGAATCTGGAAAAAAAAATCTCAGAACCAGTTTCTGAGATAAAATGAGATGAGGTATGCTACCAACAGTCAATCAATAAGCAATTATTAAGTGACTGCTGTATGCCTGGAACTGGACTATCCAATGACATCACAAGGATGATGCCTTCCTCATGAATCAGATTTAAGTGAGGCTGAGCAAAGTCAAGAGACTCACTCTGCTCTCCAGAGTTATCAAAGCCCAGTGTTAAGACATGAGTCAAGATGACTGGTGATGACCCAGGAGGCAGTGGGAGACTTTGGCTTTTCTAAATTAAGGCTATCATTTCTAAACTGAATCTGAAGAAAGAAGAGGTCACAGTGAACCTCTTAGTTTGGGGAAACTCACATAGTGGAATCATTCTTAACATTCCTATTGTGTGGTTCTGAGATAAGAAGACAAAAAAGAAGTTTCTGTCCTCAAGGAGTTTATATCCTTTATTCCTCATTCTCATTTATCTGATATCTCCAATCTATTGCCAAATTTTGTTATTTCTACCTTTACAATATTTCTTATATACATCTCCTTCCCTCAGCTCAGAAAACTACAACCTCAGTTCAAGCCCTCATTATTTCTCACTTGCAATGATCTTCTAACTGGTCTCCATTCCTCATGTCTCTCCTTGCTCCAAAACATTTTTAATCAGTTATTTCTTATTTATTCATTATTTGATTAGTATAATGCTTGAAGAATTGGGTACATTATTGTACATAGATCTTTTTATATAATGTGGAAATTTACATCTGTGTATATGTGTGTATATTCCTCCCAGTGATTCCCTATTAGCTACAGATTTATATAGATCTTCCATTGGGTATATTTAAAGTTTTTCTTAACTTGGACCCTACCTATCTTTACACTTTTTTTAATACTTCCTCCCTACCCCATATATAGACACATACAATCCAGCTACATAGCCCTTTTGCTGTCCTTCCCTTCTTCCATCTCTGTGACTTTTCACCAGGTTAGCCACCATGTCTGGAATGATCTCCTCCCTTATTTCTGTCTCTTGGTTCCCTGTTTTCCTTTAAGAGTCCATTTAATCCATATTCTACAAGAATCCTCTTCTGAGTTTCCAAGGGCTAGTGCTTTCCCTTTTTAGATTATTTTTATTTACTTTCTATATATCTTACATGCATCTAGTTATTTATATGCTGTTCTCCCATTTAGAATGTGAACTCTTTACTAAGTAGGTCATAATCCCTATCCTTTCTGCTGATGTCCCCTTGTTTGTGATAGGAATTAACCATGACAGTGAGTATGGTTATAGCAACTGTGTAATGGACCTCATGGTCTACATAGCCTCCAAGGAGTAAAGTAGAAAGCTATAGATCTTCATCCCCAGCCAAAAAAAAAAAAAAAGGAATTTCACCACTGAGGAGCCCACATCCCTAATCTGTGTTTTTGTAACTGGGGATCCCTTGTCCCATTCACATCCTTGTCCCAAAGCCACCCCAGTGATGGGAGAAGAAACCTAGAGTCCTAAATTGTGTGCCATCAATGAAGTCACCATATTCAGTGCAAAAAATATTTTTTTAAAAAGAGTGTGAGCTCCTTATAGGAAGGGATTTTTCTTCCTTTCCTTTCTACCTCTAAATCTCAACACAATGCCTAGCACATGATAAGCACTTAATATATGCTCATTAACTGACTGACTTTCTATTGGAAGAAAGCAAATGCACATATATAGTTATATATAAAATATAAACAAGACACTGGGAAAGGAGGGAGGCAGTAGAAGCTGAGAGGATCAAGAATAGCTTCATGTAAAAGGTAAATTTTGAGCTGAGCCTTGAAGGAAGCCAGCGAATTCTAGTTATGAATAACATCATAGTAGAAAGAATCCTGAACTACCAGTGATGAGATCTAGGTTCTTAGCCCAATTAATTCCCTAACTACCTAGAGAGCTGGCTTTGGTTGCATCATTTAATTTATTGAATCTCAGTTTCCTCATCCATACAATGGAAATTCGGATGGAACAGATAATATATATGAAAGTGCTTTGTAAAATGTTATACAAATGTAATTATTAAATAATATATGTCTATGCACATCATTTCTATTCTTACTTTAAGCCCTATCAGACTATCATATAATGTTTTATTGGATCTATCTTTACATTTCTCACCCTACCCTTCCTACCCAAGGCTCTGTCAATCTGATCCTCTAAGTCCAATCAAAATGGACTCTTCCCAAGAAACCTAGAAGCAGATGAATGGTAGAGTGGAAAGAATATTGGATTTAGTTCCAACAGAATCAGCAATTCCCAAATCTGGCCTCAAACAATTACTAACTATGGTTCCCTAAGCAAGTCATCTAATTTTTATCTATCTCAGTTTCTTCATCTACAAAATGTTATAATTATAGCACCTATTTCCTAGGCTTGTTGTGAGGATAAAATGAGATATTTGCAGATTTGCAAACCTTAAAGCACTAGATAAATGCTAGCTATTTTCATGAGTCTTAGCTGAATCCTGTAAACATAGTTAGGAAGAAATTCTGGTGAGGCTGACAGGATCACAAGATCAAACCAAGGGAGAAAGGTGGAGGTTAGTGAGGGAAACTAGAGAACAGCACCCCTTTAGATACTGGTAAATAGCAGCTGAATGAATGAGAATATTGTGAAGAGAGAATTATGAGGTACATCCCACCCCAAAAGAAGGAAGACCATGTACTTTGAAGGGAACTAGTGGAAAAATGATCAAATACCCAATGGGTGAAGTAATCAGAAAATAAGAGAAATACTGTGCATTTCACCAGAGAGTTTGAGAAAGATGAGAGTGAGCAAATCCTTTGTATATGGCCTGAAAACATCCTAAGGGTATCAGTCCTAGGTAGGAGCCCAGTTCTGATGCTATTTTAGTAGACAGAGAGAAGTAGATAAATGAGAGGTAGTCTGGTGTAGTGGATAGAGAGCTGGACTTCAGAGTTAAGAAGATCTGACATTCTCTAAGAAAGACCACCTCTAACCCATACTAGCTGTGTACCCTTCATTAGAGGCCTCCTAGCAATAATCATCCCTTTACCAGTAGGAAAAGAAAGAAAGTCAGATCTCAGTAGAAAAAAAAACAGAAGAAAAGGAAATGAGCCATAGGAAAGAACTTTCTGACTGTGAGGGCTATTAATGGAATCTCCCTCGGAAACCTTATGGGTATATAGAACCTTGTGGGGGTGGAGGGATGGTTTCCAGGGCCAGCTCTACCAATAACTTGCTTGTTGGGCAAGTCACTTAATACTTTCTGTGCCTCAGTTGTTTTGTCTGTAAAATGAACATTGAACTAAAGTAGTCAAACTCAGATAGATATGGGGGCCAGTAATCCACAGATAAGAATCCCTGTAAACTCATGCTAAGTTTTAAAATGTGATATTATCTATGTTTTATTGTATTTTTATTTATTTTGGTAAATATTTTCCAAGTATATTTTAATCTGTGGACATGAGATGTGTATTGATCATCTCTGAACTAGATAATTTCCAGATCCCTTCCAGATCTAAAATTCTGTGATTTTGTAATACAAAAATCAAGAACACTTCTCAAGAATTCTGGACCTTGAGTCAAAGGATTCAGGCTCAGATTTTGGCTCTGCCACTAATCATCTGCATGATCTTGGGAAGCCACTTGACCTTTTCAGATGTTAGTTTGTGTATTGACAAAATGAACTAGGTAATCTCTAAGTCCCCTTCTAGCTCTATGATTCTGTGATCCTCTGGATTTGGGTGGATGTACTAAATGATCTTTGGTGGTTTCTTTGTGTCAGTGAGCCAGGATTGTATTATACAGAACAGGCTTCCAGACTTAATATGCAGTCAGTCCTCCCCTCCCCTCCAAAATAAGAAGGTCAGTCTGGTCCTAGGCAGCCAAATGGCACCATGGATAGAGCTCAGACTTAGCATCAGGAAGACACAAATTCAAACATTAGCCATACAGCACTGGACAAGCCATTTAATCTCAGCCTTCATATCCTTATCTGAAAGTGAGGGTTGTTACTTAAAGTCCCTTTCATGCCAAATCTATGTTCCTAGTGATTTTATGACCCCTTTCTTTAAGTCACTTATTGATACTGAAATCATTTACATTCAGGACAAGGTGAGCAAGAGGATCTGAAGCTGTGAGTGGATCCACAAGGATCATCAGAGTTACCCTCTCCTACAAATTTCCATTTAAAAACAAAACAGAACAGAAACAAACCACACAAAATTCCCCTGTGCTCTTTCTTCATTCTCCTCGATGTCATACTCTTCAATGTTCCCAAAACCTTTGCCCCTACTCTAAAGCCTACAGAGAATCTTGAGTGTATTAGACACAAAGGAAGATTCTTCCTCCTATTAGAGGAAAGGGGAAGGTAGATACAAAGACAGATTCTCTCTACCCAAATGCGAGTCAGAGGTAGGAAAGTTCCCTGAGTGTGGAGGAAGCTGCCCCAGAGTGGGTGATCCATAGAATAGGAGGGTGACAGTGCCAGCACTCCCTGGTGTTTCACTATTTTCTGCCTGTTGTTCTGCCTCCCTCCTCCCAGCCTGCCTCCTACTCAGAACCAGTGACTAATTACACCACATTTTTCTTTGACTTGCGTCACTGGGAAGAGTGTGTGTGGTTGTTTTAACAGCTTATTCTTTCAGGGATTTTAAGTGACATTTTTAAATACTGCCGGTCCTCTTCCCCTGCACTAGAGAAATGCAAGCTTCTCTGTTCTCTCCCCCTCACTTTCTTCTTCTCTCTCCCTCTCCCTTTTCCTCTCCCTTCCTTTCCCTTTCTCTCTCCCTCACTCCTTCCCTCTCCCTTTCCATCTTCCTCTCTTCTTCCCTCTCCCTTTCTCCCTCCCTCTCCCTCTCCCTCCCTCTCCCTCTCCCTCCCCTTTTCTCCTTCCTTCCCCTTCTCTCTCTCCTTCCCTCCCCTTTTCTCTCTCTCTCTCCTTCCCTCCCTTTTTCTCTCTCCCTCCCCCTCTCTCTCTCCTTCTCTCTCTGAGTATCTGCCCTTTTCATTGTCTCTCCATCTCTTGCTTTGTGTGTGTCTGTGTATGTCTTTCCTCCTTCCCCTTCTTATTTTTCTCCTCCTCTTTCTCCTCCTCTTCCTCTCCCACTCATCACAATTTTCCAGCTTGGTGACAGAGTGGATAAAAGCACTGAGCCTGGCCTCAGATTATTCGACCCTGGGCAACTCACTTACTTTTATTCCCCTAAATATCCTTAATTGTAAAATGTGGATAAAAGTACCTACCTCAGAGGGTTGTTGTGACAATCAAATAAAACAACTTTCCATGCAGCCCCTAACATCAGATCATCAGGCAGTCCAAAGAGAAGAAAGAGATTTTTCTGGAAAAGAGAAAAAAAAATAAAAGGAGAGACCATGGCAGCCAGGTCTTACAAGTTCCAATCTCTTTCTGGAAAAGTACTGCAATAGAGTTGACATTTCTACTGACCTATCATTTTTCTAAAATGAGACAAAGAAGTATTGTGGGAAAGAGCAGAAGAATGGAGAGAACTGAAGTCAAGGATAATATAATAAAGATGGGGGAAGGTGTGGATTTCTGGCAATTCAAAAGAAAAAAATATGTATACCTATACCTCTAATTTTCTTTGGGGGCAGGACAGTAGGACTTAACTAACAAATTTACTTCTTGCAAACACTCAGTTTCCAAAATTCTATTAGAAAATTCTATCTCCTAGAAAAGACAACATTTGAAGACTCATTAGTCTTGATCTCTACAGCAAGCCTTTTTGGCCTTTTTCAACCTAGGTTGAAAAAAGAAGTGAAATACAAGTCCTGAATTTTTTCATGACTCCATTATGTTGCAGCAAATATTATCCCTTCTCTCTGTCTCATTTTCCCCATTTATTGTCCTCCCAGAAGAACCTGCTTAAGTCTACCATGAGTGAACAAAGCCCTTTTGCTTCCTATTGTGAAGACTCTGAGTATCCTCCACAGCACAGTAAGGTATGGAAGACATTGATAGTAGAAAAGGGCAGAGGTATGTGTCAACAAGAAGCCATTAAGTATAAACTACCAGAGATCAACCATTATCCTACAAAAAGAATGATTTACATCTTGGGCCAGGAAAAAGGGAACACATTTATATGACAATTATATCATGAAAGACCAGCTATTTAGATTTCAGGCATGCAATCATATATTAACAATAGGAAGATCTACCAAGAACAGAAGCAAATGACAGGATTTACTGAGTCCAGCAGTACAGTATTCTATATTCTACTCATCTCCTGAAAGCACAAGTGGCCCACTGCAGACTAGGCACTAGTCTGCAAGCACTAGCTATATAGCTCTCCACTCAGCTTAATGACCCACAGATGCTTGGAGAGGGAAGGTGGGAAACAGGGGAGGTAGTAGTCCTGATATAAATCAGAAAGGTCTTGGACACTATTAACCCCAATCTATTTCACAAGATATGTTGATAATCACAGGGAGTCAGGAGACAGGATTGAAAATTCAAAGAAAGATGAAACAGAATTCCTGGCCTTATAAATGACTAAGAAATGCCATATCAGTAGCCAAGAAAGCTGTTTAAGCAAAAGGGAAACAACAGACTCTGAGAGATAATTTTGTATGGCCCAACTCAACACAACCAGTTCTTCTCAGACATGGCTCCCATTGAGAAGAGCAGTGGGAGGCAGCTTCATCCATTGGAGCTAAAAATAGTCCAGATTCACTGCTCTTTGGCTTAGGTTTTGTTCCCAACCCTTTTAAAGGAATGATGCATTCCTGATGCTGTTTTCCCTCTCCCTCAGAGGAATTAGGTGCACCACATGGCAGACCACAGACCCAGCTCCAAGCAATATGTAATGGCTTTCCAGGCAGTCTATCAGGCCCATGGTCACCTGCTAATGCCCTCAGTGGGCGCCTCAGAGCTCTCACAGCCTTGGATAGCAGTTCTATCCAGCCTGGGAAATGAGGCAAGTCCAAAACAAAAATCTACACCTCTACCAAGGTGACCCTGCTCCCAATAGAGGGAAGCATTAACTTTGAATTGAAGATTTTACCATTTCTCCCTACTTCCTTTTTCAATCATGTCATGACCAGCCTTCTAAAATTTGTTCTGTCCTGTCCCTGGACAAATGATGTTTTGATCTCTACTTTTTTCTCCTCTATTGAAAATGGAAAGTCTAATCCTTAAAAATTCATCAATAACTCTTCTGAAAAGACTAGGAGATGAATTTGGTCCCCTCAGGCTTTTAGCAGTGGTCAAAATAGATCCCTTAGGGGAAAGAACCTGCCCAAAACACATACTGTCTTTGTCATCTGGATAAAAATGCTTTACATTTCATGTATAACATGCTGTTAAGCCCTAGGAATAAACCTATTGTTTTGGTTAAAAAAGTGGGACTCAGAGAAGTGGGAGGTTAACTTGTGGCCAATTAACCCAGCTGAATAAAATTACAGAGCTAAGAAGGTCAGAGCCAAGAGGATGCCTTTCCTAACACTGACCTCCTCATTTTGTCTAATTCCACAGTCTCAGGGCAGATCCTTAACATAAGCCATTTTGCCCACCAATGAATGAATGAATAAACAAAGCACTTAATAAGCATTCTTTATGTGCAAAGCTCTTTATTAAGTACTAGGAATACACATAGAAAAATAAGACAACCCCTCCCTCTCAAGTTCATCTCCTAATGGGGAAGACAATACATATGAAAAGTTTCAGCCACAAGGTTCCATATTCCTTAAGGTGCAGTGGCAAAGCTGATATTAATGCCTCTTCTTTAATCTCTTTTCCACTGATAAAGTGGTATGTGATGTAAATATAATGCATGGCACTGCATCAGCCATGGTTAACCACTCTTCTCCACATACTCTTTGCTTCCCATTCTCCTATTAATATCAGGTCTCCAACTGGGTTCTTCTCTGATCCCAGTCTGAGAACTAGTTCTCATCATAGACCACAATCTGTGCTACCTGGTTTCTCTAAGGGAAGAGTAACCCCTACTAGCCATTTACATTTGGCAAACATACACAGACCATAGAGGTTTTTTAAGTGTCTTCCATCTGGGACCACAGACACCACCCCTCTGTCCTAAGATATTAACAGAAGCTTTTAACTCTGGACAAAACACAGAGCTCATACCAAGAGAAATAAAAAGACAGGTGTCCAACAGCTTCAAGAAGTGGGTCACTTTTATCTGCCCCATGTTCCTCAACAGTAAGAAGGAGAATAATGAGAACACTTTTCTCACAGAGTGGTTATAAGGATCAAGTGATATGTTTATAAAACTCTTCCTTAGCACATAACAGTTATACACTAAATGCTTATTCCTTTTCCCCTTCCCCCCCCCACCTCAGACCATCTGTAATACTCTTAAATTTCCTCTGAAGATTCCCAGAGGTATATCTAAACTTATTTGAATCAGTCAAGTGACCATCCAGGAAGGCAATTATCATGGAATCACTGTAAGCTACTACTGTACATTTAACATACTACCTGGCTACAACCCTAGGCTGTTAGTGAGGAACTTGAAGCTCTAGAGGAATTGACTGTTTAATAGCAAAGTGAGGAACTGAATCTAAGTCCCCAATGCCTAGTTTTGCCCAGAGAGCCACACTCTTTTTTACTTTCTACCAAAGAATTCAAAGCACACAAATATAATCTCACTGTTGCTGTTGTTCAATAATGTTCAACTCTCTATGACCTTGTAGACCATACTATCCACAGTGGTTCTCTTGGAAAAGATACTTGAATCCTCTAGTGAATTAAGGAAAATAGAAATTAAGGGATGTATGCAGGATCACACAGTTAGTATCTGAGGAATGATTTGAACTCAAGTCTCACTGACTCTAGACCCAGCTGCCTCCTGGATGGAGAATATTGACATCAATCCTGTTACCGCTTGAATATTACTTGATACAATCAATTGATAAACATCTATTAAGCACTTTTTATGTGGAAGGTACTTGGCTGAATGCTTGGTATACAAAAAAGAAGCAAAAGACAATTCCTGTCCCCAAGAAGCTTACTATCTAATGGGGGAAAACAACCTGCAGATAAAGAGAGGGCAAGAATTGTAACCTTCCTTTCACAGATGGGAAAATGGAGGTGAAAGGAAGTAATAGTGAATTTTTGACTGAGCCAGGACTAAAAGTTAGGTCTCTTGAGTCACATGCAATGAGGTTTCTACTAGACTGTACTTTGTGATTTCATGCTTTAGAAAGACTGACAGAGGGGACATGGGAAGATTAGCCTATGTGACACTAAGAAAGTTATTTGACCTCTCTAGAATTTTGCTTTCTCCATTGTCAAAATGGGAGGGTTAAGTAGGTCTCTAAGATCCCCTCTCAAATTGAACATTCCATAATGCTCTATAATACAAAGAAAAAGAGAATTCTTTTCTCCTTAACTCTGCCTACTGACTTCCCTGGCTACCTTTCAGTCTCACCTAAAAGTCCTACCTTTTACTGGAAGCTGTCTTCAACTCATTTAAATTCTAATGCCTTCCTTGGTTATTTTTTTTTATTTATAAAAATAATTATTTATCTGCTTGCTTTGTCTATATTCATTTATTATAAACTCCTTTAGGGAAGGGACTAGTTTTTTACCTCTTTTTGTATTCCCAGCAATTGGCACTGTGAATAGAAAACAGTAGAAGCTCTGTAAATGTTTTTTGAATAATTGATTGCATCCAGGAGTATGCTAGAACCAGTTCAAACTCCTTTGTGAAAGCCAACTTTTAAATTTTCAGTGTGAGCATTCATACTTCAGAAATAAGCAATCACTACAAATCAAGATTTGATTCATTGTTTCATCAATTGTCTAGACTTAAGAAAGCATTAATAATGCTGGTTAGCCTTAAAATTGAGGGTGCCTACATTTTTATTTCCCAGAGAACTGGTTGTTAAGCATTTACCAACAATCCCTTGTACTCTTCTATAACCATTGCTTGAGTTCAAAGTGCTAGAAAACTGAGAATGAAGTCACCAATCACCAGATTAGAGGCTTGGTCACTGTGAGTTAACAACCCAAAAACAACAATAATAATTATAATCATTATAATAACTTCACATCAAGAGCTTTAAGGTTTTCAAACTTCATGTCATCTACAATCTTATTTGAGCCTCACAACCTCTGCCTGTACCCCTCCAAAGCTAGGCTCCCAGACCCTAGACCAAACCTATAAATTAGTCAGGTGAATGCAGCCAGGCCTGAAATAGAATTCCCTTAACTTTATTTGAAAAACAAACTTTGGAAATTCAAATGTGGGTGTGAATATTACTTTAAGGGTTTATAAAGTGACATACAGACTCACCTGTCAAGGAGCCAGAATCCGAATGCCGGTTTTAATTACACCGAATATTTTACTTTCTTATGCAGAGGCATAATCAATTATCTTATTTAAAGGCATTACGATAATGTGTGTGTAAAATGGAGCCATTCCCTGTATTGCATTAGATTCTACTAATTATAGGAGAATGTTTGGAGCTAAAATGTCAGCCTGTCATCTGGATGGCATGTAATTCAGGATTTGCATTCACAGACGTGAAGGGAACTCTGACAAAAATTGCATTCAGCCTTTCTCTTGTCTGGACTCCATCTCACTGGCTCCAGAAGCAACAAAAGAGAGCTGATCTTTACTCTTCCCAACATACTGCTCTTCTACCCCCTTCTATGTGCCATGTAATCCCTCTCCTCTCTTCAGCAGAAGGATGGGGGAAGATGAAATGAATTGCACATTTGCCCTAACAGTGCTGTTAGGGCAAAAAACCCAAAATCCCTCCATCCTCTATTTCTTCTTTTTCCAGGGAGTAAAGACTCCTGAACAAGTCCAGGAGGTGTTCTAGCTCTTTTAACCATCATCTTTCCATTTTCCTGGAGCCTCTTGCCAACCTAGGGGCAATAACAATTGTTTGCCTTGAAATTCTCCCTCCCTTTAGCATAGGGTTTGGACAATGGTCAGTCCTGAAACTCTTTCCCCCTTATTCTTAATGGAAGCCTCTAGGATTTGGACAAATATTGTCCATCCTCCTAAAAAGAAGGGTGTTCAGTGTTCCTGTTTGAGATCTCCAACAAAGAGTTCCAAGAAGAGTGTCACCTCCCAAGGTAGTCCATTACACTTCTAGAAAGCTCCAATTATTAGAATTTTTGCCCTTGGCATCAAGCCTAAAGTTACTTCTTTCTGAAATTAATAAGATCATAGATTTAAAGCTGGAGAGAACCTTAGAGGCCAACAAGTCCATTTCCTTCATTTTACAGATGAGGAAACTGAAGCACAAATAACTTCCCCAGAATAATACATCCAATAAGCATCTGAGGAGGAATTTTAATTCTAGCACCATATCTACTTCACCACTCTGCTGCCCCATTATTCTTGATTCTGTCCTCTGTAGCTAAACAAAACAAACCTAATCACTTCTCCACAAGAAAATCTTTCAGATGCTTAAAGAAAGTCATCATATTCCTGCAGGGTCTTCTCTTCCTGAAGCTAAATATGACCAATTGTTTCAACAGGTCCTCATACAACATGGACTTAAGGCACTATCTTGGTTGTCCATCCCTGAATGATCAACAGCTAATGATTACCCTTAAATTGTGACACAAAAAACGACATAAAACTATGTTGAGATCAGCAGAGTAGAATATAAAGTACAGCAGAGTACAGAGCTATGCCCAAGATCACATCAATTTTCTTGGCTGCTATGTAATATCACTGACCCCTTCATCTCAAGCCCTGAAAAAGGTACTGGCAGATAAATCTCTATCTTCCTTGCTCTCATGAATGACTTTGCCTTGATGCTCTCTCCAGGTCATCTGTTTCCTATGACAGGTGTATGAAACTCTTTTACTTTGAGGCTTATTTTAGAAAGAAATTCTGAATACATTGAAAGCCAACATAGGTCAGTAACTTCAGTCACCTTTTTCATTTGGAGAATAGTACCAAATCCTCCACTGCATCACAAAGCAAAAAAGAAAAAGAAAAACAAACAAACAAACAAAAACAGGACTGGGGAGAGGCAAGAAGGAGATTTAGTTCTAGTTCAATACCACAACTTGCTAACTTTGTTACCTTAAGCAAGTTCCAAAGTCACTGGTCTCTAAGCCTCAATTTCATTATCTATAAAATAAGAAATAATAATAATAATAACTCTACTACCTACCTCTACTACTTTATAGAAAACAAGGGGAGATATAAATGTAATGTGTCAGTACCTTCATCTTCATCCTCTTCCCCCTCCTTCTCATTATCATCAATAGAGATGCCTTCCCCATCTATCTCTACAATTTTCCATTTCAGCTCCAGTTGCTTTTTACCTTATCAATATATGAACCTGCAAAAAACTTTTGTGGCTCAACTACGTAATGTTTATCAGAGTACTAGAATCATGGAATTATTGAACATCAAATCTGAAAGGGTCCTGAAAGGTTATTGAGTCCAATTTCCTTCATCTTACAGAAGAGAAAGATGAAACCCAGTGTGATCAAGTGATTTACCTAATCACTTATCTAATTAATAAAACTAGAACTGATACCTACTAATTCCTGATCTGTTGCTCTTTCCCATTGAAATCACAAGATTAGAGTAGAAGAAACATTTGAGATGATCTAAACCAACTTCTAATTTTATGGAGGAAAAAACTGAGAGTAGCCAAATGATTTGCCCAAGACCATACAGTCAGTGGCAGAACCAACAAATATTAGAACCTAGATCAATTGACTCTCAATCCAGTGTTTCTTTGACTATATCACATTGAATTCTATGGATAGCTGAAAGCACAGGCAAAGTTAATGATTTCTTCCAAATCTGTTACCTATTGAGGAAAGGCAAGAGTGGGAGGTCTATGGTGAGGAGGTCTCCTATGAATAGTCACCAATACCTCTCCAATTGCAGCCAAGGTATCCCTCTGGCCAATTGTGGGAGGCAGCTCTCCACCCAGCATGCCTACCTCTCCCTCCAAAAGGTCCCAGGCAATTCTGATGGCATGATACAACTGCCCACTCCACCTTCTCACTCTCCTTGTCCAGTTTGGCTCAGGCAGGCAGCATAATGCAGGGCTGAGAACTCCCTAGGATCCCTAGGATCCATTAAGAAGCTGATTAAAGTTTGATGCTCCCATTTAACACCTATTAGCAAATTCAGTGCTCTCCTGCAGAGGGAACTTGGAAGGGGAGGGGGACCTTCCCCAGTTCCCAACAGCACCCTGAGTGCCAGGGTGGCATCCATTAGCTAGGAGAGATAGTGGACAGGGGGCCAGGGAGAAGTGGAGGGAGAGCAAGTACATTCCTGCAATAGACAAGGACCTATCTACTTCCAAGTCATGCTTCTTAAGCACAACAGGGAAGCTAAAGGGTCTGTGTTTGTCTAGCACACAATTTACTCACCCCACTGGGCAGAAGTAGGATGAAAGATAGCCTAGGGGCAGAGATGTAAACCTTGGATCACAGACATGATCCTTCTGAGAGATCAGAAGTCATTCAATAATAATAACATTATTATTACTCACATTTCTACAGTGCTTTGAGGTTTATAAAGTTCTTTCTTCACAACAATCCTTTGAGATGAATTGCTTTCATCTTTCACATCTGTGCCCACTTCTTTACTCACACAGCATCCACCCACTCCACCTCCCTGGCTCAAGACCTCATCACCTCTTACCTGGGCAATTTCAATAGCTTCCTAATTGGTCTTCCTGCATCCCTGGTCCTCCTTCACCATCCTCATTCTATCCCCCACTATCACCACTCCAACCTCCCCACAGCAGTAAAATTGTTATTACAAAAGTGCAGGTCTAATAACATCACTCCCCTACTCAAGAAGCTTGGGAAGCTCCCTATTGCCCTTAGGATAAAATAAAAACACTATTTGGCATGTAAAGTTCTTCACAATCCAGGCCTAACACCTTTCTAGACTAATTTCAAATCTCTTTCCTTCACATACTCCATGTTCCAATCAAATTGACCCACTTGATGTTCTTCTGGCAATCTCTCTTAAACCTAAATACACAAGATGTCTCCAAGGCTCGGAATATTTCCCCTCCCCAATTCTGCCTCCTAGAATCCTTCTCTCCCTTAAGGCTCTGGTCACAGCCACCTTTTATGTAAGGATTTTGCTGATAACTTGCCCCATCTGTTAGTGCTTTCCTCCAACCCCACTTCCCTGAAATAACTACAAATTTTACTTGGTAGATGGTATTTTCTTATCTTGAGAGATTGTGCACTATAATGAATAATGAACTGGATCAGAAAGACCTGGCTTTAAGTTCTGCTTCTGACACATACTGCTTTTGTAGTCCTAGACAAGTTACTTGATCTCTCAATGTTCTAGTCTAAACAGTCTACTAGTAGACTGTTTTCTCATCAAGAAATTCCTTCTATCAACAAAATCATAGAGATGGGGGCGTGATCCTATCTGTGTAGCATATTTCTTCCCAGGTGACTGCAAAGTCCTTAAGAGCACAGTTTGTGGTAGCAAAACAATTGAAATTAAAGGGATGCTCCTCAATTGGGAAGTGGTTGAACAAGTTGTGGTATATTAATGGAATTAAATGCTATTGTGCTATAAGAAATGACAAGCAGGCATATTTCAGGAAAACTTGGAAAGACTTAGAAGAACTGGTTGCAAAGTAAAGTGAGCCAAACCAGAAAAACATTCTACACAGGAACAGTTACATTGTAAGAAGATCAACTACAAATGACATCTATTCCAAACAATAATTATCTAAGACAATTCCAGAGTTTTATGAAGAAAATTGCTATTCATATCCAAAGAAAAAATTGATGAAATTTAAATGTATATCAGAGCACACTGTTTTCACTTTATTTTTTCATGGCTCTTTTATTTTGGTCTGTTTCTTTTTTCACAACATGACTAATGTGGAAATATATTTTACATGATTGCATATATGTAGCCTAAATCAAATTGCTTATCATCTTAGGACAGGGGAAAGTGAGAGAGAAGAAGGAGAAAATTTGTAACTCAAAAATTTTAAATGAATGTTAAAATTTGTCTTTATGTGTAATAAGAAAAAATAAAACACTATTTTAAAAATTACAAAAGAGAACAGAGCTTTTCAAAAATCACTTTTGTCTTTTATCTTTATCTCTAGAATAGTGTGTCTGACCAGTCATAAATATTTAATAAACAAATACTTGTTTGATCGAAATGAAGAATTATTTTCCCTATTTTATGGGAAAACTAAGGCTCATAGAAGCTGAGTAATTTTCTCAGGCTCCTACTGCTAATTAATGTCAAAGCTGATACTCAAATTCAGCTCTTCCACATCCGAAAATCAATGCTTTTTCTACTTTGTCAAATTCATTCCTCTCCTTTTTGATAAGATGACAGCTAAACCATCTAAGAAAAATAAAGAATTTTATGGAAAAGGATGTAATCAAAGATCAAATAAAATAAAAACAAAGCATTGAGGTTTTTTTCCCTTAGCTAACTGAGGTAACTCTCTCCTCACAGCCTCTGATATGGAATTGAATCTGAGAGATCCTCCAGAATAAGTTTCATCTGTGGATAGAAAATGTTGAATTTGAAATTGAAGGGTGTTTAATCCATATATGTATATAGTGTGAGCTGTCCAAAAAGCACATTTGCTCAATCAATTGATAAAATATTTATTGAGCTCTTGCCATATTAGGGATTCTTATTGCAACTCCATGAACTTTTAAGAAATATTTAGATAACTGGGTTTTGGTATAATTGGTTGCTTTGTGTAATCCTTCGTATTTTATTTCATGCATTTTAAACCATATTCTCAGATGTCCGTAAATTTCACCACACTGTCAAAGGGATCCATGACATTAAAAAAAGTTAAGAATCTCTTTAATTACATGCTTGCTACTGTTCTAAAGCATTATGGGCAAAACCCTGAAGATATTACAATCTCTCTGGAAAAACAAGACATTTCAAGATTACAAAGAGATTGCAAAGCAAGACAATGAAACAAGGAAGATGAATCTCTGTGAGAATTTTGTATTAATAGGGCCCCAGAAATAGCAATGAGACACAAAGAGACATAAGTAACTGATAGTGGCATGGGACTTATAGCTTGGCCCTGACCATCTGCAAATGGTACAATGTCTCTAAATGTCTTCATGTGATTATAGCCCTGAAGGAGTGATGATCGGTATAAGTTGAAATGATTATGGAGACTTCTGTGGAGATCCATCTTTGACCTAGACTTTGAGGCACACACATGAGTGCGCGCACACACACACGCACACACACACACACAGAAAGAGGGAGAGAGAGAGAGAGAGAGAGAGAGAGAGAGAGAGAGAGAGAGAGAGAGAGAGAGAGAGTTAGTTGAAAGCACCCATATAGTCAGAGAAAATAGCATGAACAAAGGGAAGTTTGGGAACTGCTAAAGAAACTAATCTGTCTGGAACAGAAAAATTTATGTGACGGAAAAGTAGGAGAATAAGGTGTAAAAGAAAGTATAGACTGGATTGTGAAGAGCCTTGAATTCTAGGCTGCAGGAGTTTGGATTTTTGTCCTATAAACAATGAAGACTTACTGAAGGCTTTTAAGGGATTTGGGGAGGTGACAAGAAGTGTGTTTTAGGGAAATAGATTTGGCAGATGTGGACAAGATATACTCCTGGTAGAAGGTAGATTTTGTACAGTCATATGCTCTTTTCTATGTGGGGCTGTAAGGTAAGCAAATTCAAATTCAACACATATTTATTGATTTTTACATGAAAACTATTCTGCTAGGTTCTGGGAGAGATACAAAGTTTAGGTAATAGCATTTATATAAGGTATTAGTTCTACAAAAACACTGTAGAAATCTAATCTCATTTGTCCTCAAAACAATACTGTGAAGTAGGAATTATTTTTATTCCCATTTTATACAGATGAAGAAATTGGAGACAGATAACAGTTAAATGATTTATCCAGGATCACCCAGGCAACTGAAAGTTTCAGGCAGCATTTGAACTCAGGTATTCCTATATCTAAGTCCATTGTTTTTCTCATAAAATAGGAATAAGAGAGATTAAGAAGAAGAGAAACATGCAAAGGGGAAGATAAAATGTAACCACAGGACTTGATAAATCACAAGAGCACTACACTAGAGACCATCGTATATAAATATGTGTGTGTGTTTTCTGAGATAACTAAAGAGTTCCTTGAGTAGCTATATCAGTTTCTTTGACCTCTTCTCTCACATAATATTAGCCCATTATATCCTACTTTTCCTTTCTGTACTCTTTGAAGTCTGTTTTCCCCCAAATCTCAGACAATATCAAACTATGATTGATATTCCTCTCTTCTCTAATATAACTATAATAAAGTTATTAGAAATAATAACTTTAGTAAAGTTCCAGGATAACCATATAAATCATCGGCATTTTTATATGTTACCAACAAAGTCTAACAGCAAAAGATGGAAAGAAAAAATCCTTTTTAATCCTAGAAAATCAACTAAAAACTACTAGAAATAATTAATAACTATAATGTAGTCATTAACTCCCACTCCAGTGAGAACACCCCAATGGACCTACAATTTATATTTCACCAACCAGTTCTTCTTTATTAGTCAGAGCCAAGTCCAAAATAGTAAATCCTTCTTGTTGCTTCTTCCACCTCTTGAAAAAATGATTTTATTATGAAGGCAAATCATTAATTTATCTCTGTTTTTGGCAAAGAGAGGACTCTAGTTTATTTGCAAATAATTGAGGTTTCCTAATCACAATGCTAGACATTTGCGGAGAACCTCATATAATTCTTCCTCATATCTAGGTAGTTTCTAATAGACATCAGACAACAGGCATATATTAAGCAATGACTATATGGTAGACACTATCCTAATCACTAAGGATGCAAATACAATTAGAAAAATAATCTCTGACCTCAGGGATTCTAAAACAACATAAAAGGGGATTGAAAGGGAAATGGTAGAAGGTGGAGGAAATTCCTATATTCAAGCATCTAGACAGTCTGAAAAATCAGAAGCAGAGCCAAGAATTAAGGGATGGTTGCACTGTCTATTTGTTCCCAAATGCATCAATAGAAGCGGATAATTGGGTTTGAGAAATCTCTGGAGGCTTTCTTCACAATTAGAATACCAGAAATTAGACCTCTTTATTTTTCATATGAAGTCAAAACATAGATATCACAGTATTCCTCAACAAGGAGTAACCAACCGCCATCACTCATCTCTCTTCTTCTCACCAGCATTTAATGACATCTCACCTGGGAACACCTCTGAATTGACATCATAATTCTCTAAAACACAAGAAGCATCCATCTACTTTCTGAGACTGTCTAATTCTGCTTTCTAAAGGAAAGGCCTCATATTATTGCTCAATTCCAAATGGTCACTAGTCCTTTTTCTCTATATTACATTCTGTCATCCTATAATGTCTGGAAACAGATTAAAATTTCCTTCTGCTTTTGGGAAACTGGAAAAACATTTGGGATAGTTCCTCTGAGGAATGAAATGAGGAATTGGTAAAAGCAAAGGGGAAAAAATGCCAAATAGAAGTGAGGGCTTAGCTCAGTTCATGAATCAAAATTTGGTCTGTTGGAAAGACATGTGTTCTGGTGTGTGTGTGTGTGTGTGTGTGTGTGTGTGTGAGAGAGAGAGAGAGAGAGAGAGAGAGAGAGAGAGAGAGAGAGAGAG
>JAJPUD010001546.1:246341-269026 GCA_023553655.1 Myrmecobius fasciatus | reverse complement strand
GAGAGAGAGAGAGAGAGAGAGAGAGAGAGAGAGAGAGAGAGAGAGAGGGTTTAATTTGGTCCTAGTATCATAGTTTGGAAAATTGTCTGACATAAGAAAATAAAGATGTGAGAGACAGAATGGCATTATGACTAAAGTGTTTCTATGTTCAAATCCTGTCTCAAACATTTACTATATTTTGATCTTCAGAAAGTCAATTTAATTTATCTGAAACTTGGTTTCCTTATCTGTAAAACAGAAATAACAATAGCATCTATCCCTCAGAGTTGTTGTAAAAATCAAATAAGATGTGTGCAAAAAGCTTTAAATGTTTTATAAAAACCCACTATTGTTGTATTATTACACCTTTTTAAAAAAAAATCTAAGTTCCTTGAGGCTGTGATCGCACTGTTTTACACATTAAATGATAATTTCTCAAATCCTAATCTCTCAAACGAACTCCAGGCCTGAAATTCCACCTTCTGGACATTTCCACATGTATGCCCTCTCTATTTCTACATCTACTTCCTTTCCTCTCTTTTCTTGACTCTGTATAATCTGGCTTTAATCCTTATCATTCAACTGAAAGTGCTCTTCCAAAGTAACCAATGATCTCTTAATTGCTAAATCTAATGGCTTTTTCTCAATCTTCATTCTTCTTTACCTCTCTTTAGGTTTTGATACTATTGAGCACCCTCTTCTCTTATATACACTCTTCTCTCTAGATTTTTGTAATATCTCTGATCCTGGTTCTACTCTTTTCTACCTTTCCTTCATCTTCATCCATGTCATGCCCACTAACTAAGAGTGTTCCAATGTTCTGTCCTGTTCCTTTTCTCTTCTCCCTCTATACTTTATCACTTGGTGCTCTCAATAGCACCCATGGATATACTTATTTCTATGCTGATGCAAATCTACTTATCCAACTCTAACTCCTTTGCTGAACACCATTTGTCTTTTGGGTATTTTAAACTTAATGTCGCATAAACATTTTAAATTCAACATGTCCAAAATTGAACTCATTCTCTTTACCCCAATATCCTTTTCTCTTCCTAACTTCCATCTATCTAGCATACAACCATCCCCTCAAACATCTAAGCTCACAGCTTAGGTGTCATCCTCAACTTCTTACTCTCTCTCACCCCTCATATTCAAAAAACCTGTCAGTTCACAATATTTCACATAATACCCCCTTCTTTCTTCTGACACTTTCACCACCCTGATGCAGTTCTTGATACTTCACACCTGGACTGTTACAGTAGCCTGCTAGTTGATCTGTCTGCCTCAAGTCTCTCCTCACTCCAATCCATTCTCCTCATAGCAATTAAAGTGATTTATTTTTTGCTGAGGCAATTGGGGTTAAGTGACTTACCCAGGGTCACACAGCTAGGAAGTGCTAAGTGTCTGAGGCCAGATTTGAACTCAGGTCCTCCTGATGTCAGGGCTGGTGCTCTATCCACTGTGCCACCTAGCTGTTCCACTAAAGTGATTTTCTCAAAATGCAGTCTGATCATGTTACGTTTCTACTCAATAAACTCCAGTAATTTCCTGTTGCCTCTAGCAGCAAAAGCAGAATGCTCTGCTTGGCGTTCAAAGTTCATAATCCATCCCCCTCCTTCTTTTCTAGCCTTCCTACTTCCTACTCCTTGTTACTCTCTAACATGTATGATTTGATCCAGTGACACTGGTCTCCTGACTATTCCATGGACAAGATACTCCATCTTTCAGCCCTAAGTATCTTCGGTGACTGTCCCCCAGGGTAGTAATGCTCTCTTTCTTCCACTTCAACTACTGACCTCCTTGGTTTCTTTTAAGACTCAACTAAACGCTCATTTTCTGCAGGAAATCTTTCCCAACCCCTCTTAAATCCCATTGCTTTCTCTTTTGCTTCCTATTTATCTTGTGTACCTCTTGCTTTGTATATATTGTTTGCATATTGTCTTTCCTCTTAGATCACAAGCTCCTTGAGAACAGGAGTTGTCTTTTGTCTTTTTCTATAATCACAGTGCTTGGCATAGTGCCTGGAACTTAATAAATGTTTACTAAAGAATGAATATCCAATCACTTATCAAGTCTCCTTTCACAACTTCTCTTCACTTGAATGAATTATCCTTAGTATAGGCTGTGAAGCATATTGGAACCAAGCCTGCACTTAAAGGAAGGGAATCTGAATTCAGATGCTAACACTACTATCTAATAAATGTCTCTTCATCTTCCTGTCCTTCTATTTCCTCATTTTACAAATGAGGAGATTAAATGCAACAACCTCTAAGGTCTTTTGTGTATCTAAGTTTATGGTCCTCTAATAATAAACCTCTAAGTTTCCTTCCATATCTAAATTCTATGATCCTTATGTGCCCACATATATGTATTCCATTTTCTAGCTATGTCTCATTGTGGATAGATTGTATACATCCAAATCAAAATCCTAAGTGAGATTATGATCTAAAATTTTCCCCTGGTCCATGTGTATTAGGAGAAAGAATCCTAGAGAAAATGTGTTTTTCTTAACCTTGGTTCACTATAACTGTGTTTGAATTAAAGAATTTTATTCATTAGTTTTCATCATGCTAACCACTATAGATATGGACTTCACAGTTTGAACTGTTAATAATGAGCAATAAGTCAATATTTCTTGAAATAATAATACATTTCTATAACATTTTCTAGTTTACAAAAGCCTTTTCTCTCAGCATCACTGTGAGAAAGAAGCATAAATATTGCTACTTTACAAATGAGGAAACTGAGCCTTAGAGAGCTTAAACTTAATCGTTTTTCTCCCCAGGTACATGGCAATAAATGCCAAGCTTGAGATTGATACCCCAATCTCTTGCCTCAAAGCCAAATGTTCTTTCCTATAGTTTTTTTTTTAAACCAGGATTTTAGAGTCTAATCTCAACACCATGGAGAGGTAATAGTATTCCCACTTTGTAGATTAGGAAACTAAGATTAAATATGCATAAGTAATACACTGAATAAGGGATAAAACAAGAATTAGAATCTAGGACTCCAAGTTCTTCTTGGATGTTCTCTTGCCTTGCTTCCTGCTGGGCTCCACCTGAAAATTACCTCTTCTTATGAAAATAGTCTTACTAACAGCATACACTCTTGTTTCACTGAATTTTAAACCTTTCATAGGATTTTGGCTCTTTTCCCCAGCTCCTTTTCCTATAATCTCATTCCTAATAATTCCTTAGATTTATTCCAAAATTTCAAATCCAATTCCAATCACTCCTGACTCTCAGGCATCAACTGGAAAGCTACCTTTAAAAGGTCAAACTTCACAAAGATTTCCAAAATAGAACACCCCTACTTAATATAATCAGTATAACTAGTTTTTAAGCCTAAAGTCAATAAGCCTAATAGAAAGTCAAAGTGAAAACTATGCACGCTTTTATTAGCATGGTGAGATTAATTTCCTAGCAATCTGGGACCCCAGAATACAGGGAATATCTCCATCAAGAAACAGAATTTAAACAAATACTAAAGAGTCAATGCTTGAAATGGCAACTGAAGTACATTTAAAGAGGGACAATAAGAATGAAGAGTGAAAAAACTGAGTGGGTTGCTTACCCCAGTACAGAGATGGGTCATTCATTACCATAGCTCCTTAATGGCTCTTTCAGAGTTAGAGAAATAAAAACCTGGAGCTACTAACAGATGTCATGACAGAACCCTGCTCCACTTATTTCTAGCTGTTCCCTCAAGGTCATTGCTTTTTACCAGGCAACCATCTCCAAGCACTTAGAATGGACTGTGGCATCTGGACCATATTTTTATGCTTGGGTGCCATGAATGAGGATAGATGTCATATCCCCCACAGTTTGGCTTTTGAGAATTCTTCTATCATTGAATGGAAATGTTGAATAGCACATTTTACAGCATAGTGCTAGTATTGGGAATTTATTTTGGGGATTCAACATCCTCTCTTTGTTAGACATGCTCAGACCAAGGGAATTGTGCTGACGCATGATGGACTTGGATCATACAACTGTCTAAAGGAAGATAAAAGGGAGCTCTGAGAATCCCTCCCATACTAACAAATTAGATTTGAAAAACACACTTAATTTTAACAATTACTCATTAAGCACCTATGTATGTGGCACTGTGCTAGACATCTAGAATATAAAAACAAAAGCTAAACAAACCCCCCCAGAAGTTTATAAGCTACTTGGGAGGAATGGATCTCAGCATGATCAAAGAGAGTAAATTCCAATATAATTTGAAGGAAGAAAAGAGTAAGCACAAAAACTAGATTGATCAGGAAAGACTTATAGAAGGTGGCATCAAAGTCAAGCTTTAAAGAAATTGAAGGACTCTGTCATTTCTTAAGAAATAGAAGAAAGATACTAAGCTTCTCTGAACCTGATCCATATCCAAAGCTGCAAGTACCTGAACCAGTTCTTAATAATAATAACTTACCTGTTTAGAATGTTTTACAATTACAACATTTTTGCATACATTATTGTTTTCATAACAAACTTAAGGCCTACTCAGGGCAAGAATTACTATTTTTAGTAATACTTTACTGATGATGCACCTAGGGGCCAAAAAAAATTAACTGGTTCACCAAAGACCATTCAACCAATAAATGGAAGAATCCAGATATGATCTCCTATCTTCTAACTTCTAGCTATAAGGACTGACTCTACTACAATTCAATGTAGTATGCCTTTCTGGGCTGTATACAGGAGCCTTTCTGAGTAGGTACTTTATATTCTAAATTATTTTTCATAATTACATCAGGGTGAAAAAAAAATAATTACATCAGGGTGGATTGTCTTAGGTTGTATCAGGATGTCAGAGATTATATCCATTGAACTCTTTCTATCTTCCTCAGCACAAAACTGTGTTTTTCTAAGGAGGAGGAGGATGGTGACAGTCATGATGGTGATGTTGATGATGACAGTCAATTTGTCAATTTCTTTGTTAAAAATTATTCTAAGAGATTTAGGGGAATGCTCTAATAGAAAAGTCACTCATGCATTTCAACTTTTTGGGATCAAATCATGCTTACTATAGTGTAATCATCAGCAAGTGATATTTATTAAGCATCACATGGAACTCTTTACTGAGCCCCATACAATAGGAGTAATAATAGTCCTACATATAAGAAATTTATATTCAAACTGGAAATAATGGACAAGGCAACCTTATACCTCTTAGTATAGGCTTTATGGCTGACCTAGAGTAACAGGGATAAGGAATCAAGATCTTATTTCTCTGTCCTTACCAAAAGGCTGCCTAAAAGAGAGAGGTCAAGTTTCAAACTAGATGAATTGGGCCTATTCAAAGATCCAGTGACTTTCAGGTAAGTCTACATATTTTATGGCCTAAAGAAAGAACTATTACTTAATAATATAATAATTATTATTATATAATAATATTAATTGCCACCAATTTCAAGTTCCTTCATGCTACACATCCATCCTAGCCTTACCTATCAGACCAGTAGCATTTTGATTGAGTCTCCATATTCTAGTTATAAAAACATAAAACATTTCTTTATTCAAATCATTTTCTACTGCCCACAGAGTTGTGCTGCTTTTTGGATGAGCAGAAAGTGAAGCCCTGGGTCTGTTTCTGGAGAGGAACTGTAGGCCAGTCATGTTGGATCACACTCAGATTCTCTGCCTCCTCCTCTTCTCCCTTCTTCCCTTTTCATGCCTTCCCAAATGCTCCTCTTTTCCCTGTCTCCTTAGAGGCCCCCACCAGGCATTTTGCACAGCAGGAGATAGCTCCAACAGTAGGCACTAGATTGGTCCTTTAAAGAGGTGGCAAGGTCATGCTGTTTGAGGTTCAAAAGATCCAGCCAAGTAAGGATTGGTGTGAGAAAATACACCTGAGCTCCTGCACCTGTCACAGAAGGCACTTTAATCACTTGCTAATTCTAGAAAGGAGAGGAATAAAATTTTGTATCCCTTTAATTTTGAAATTGATTCTCTTAATTTCTTAATTAATGAAGTAGGTTTTATTAGTTATAAACTAATAATTTATTATTAATTAACAATAATATTAAGAAATTGGCAAAATTTGCATTTTACCATCCAGGATTACCTGATTACATTTTAACCCTCAATTCTCCTTGCTCTTTCCTCTTCACTTTTCTACTTGCTCCTGGAGGGTGGCGAAGGAGAGGGGATAAGAATTTATATAGTACCTACTATATGCCAGGCACTATGCTAAGTGCTTTACAAATATTAAATGATTTTATGCTGATAACAACCCAGGGAGGTCAGTAATTTTATCATCTCCAGTTTACAGTTCAGGAAACTGAGGCAAACAGTGTAAGTGATTTGCCTAAATTAATAATGACAATAACATGTGGCAGGTATCATGCTAGGCAGTTTGCAATTATGATTATTCCATTTGATCCTTACATCAACCTTAGGTGCTATTATTACCCCCATCATAAAGATGAGGAAACTGAGGCAAATAGAATAACTTGCCCAAGGTCATACAGCTATGGCAGAATTTGAACTAAGATCTTCCCTGACTTCAAGCCCAGTGCTCTATCCACTATGTCACCTAGTTGCCTTTGGAACTGAGAGAGATTAACAGTACCACTACTTCTGATTAATCAATTATCCTAATTGTTCCACGTACCATCATTGTGACCTCCCAAACCAAATATCTATTGTCTGACTGCCACTCCCCTAAATATTCTCTCTTATAATGTAATCTTCTTGAGGACAAAAACTTCCTTGCTTTTTATCCCTGTTTCTTAGCACAGTATCTGGCTGGCACATAGTAAATACTTAATAAATGTTTGTTTATTCATTTATGTGATCAAACAGCAAGAACCTTGAAGATTGGGGTGTAGGTAGGGTGGGAAAGAAAGGTAATCACATTAAAATATAATCTTGGACTTAGAAGGAACCTAAGAAACCCCATACAGTTTCTCTCCTACACCTTTCCCTTTCATAGATATGCTGGCATTCAAGAAAAGTCCTAATATACATGATAATTCTGGACTTGGAAGTGCTAACTTTAGATTTTATATATATATATATATTCCCATGGAATTTCTGATGATATCTTGGCTTCCAAGTTCCTCCTTTGCAGTTGCATCTCCTAGATCTGTCACCAGCTAAGAACACGTCTTAGGCAACCCAGCTTCAGTGATAGCAGTCTGCTCTGCCAGAGAGCATGGATCTTAACTAGGCTGAACGATAGCATGGAATCAGAAGAAGACTAGATTTGGAGTCAGGAGATGGACTTATCCTATGTACATGTGTGCATGCATGGACACACACACACATACACACACACACACACACACACACACACACAACACTAACTGCAGGATCCTTCTACAAGTCTCTGCTTCTTTGTCTACCAAAGGAGCCAAGAAAGAACTCTAGAGTTCCTTCTAGTTCTAAATCCCAGGAACACATAGTCCTTTTCAGCCCCAGCATTCAATAATTCTAGAAGCATAGATTCAGTATAGTAGATGGGTTCTAAGAATCTATCTGGATCAATTCTGATGGACATGGCTCTTTTCAACAAGGAGGTGATTCAGGACAGTTCCAATAGACTTGTGATGAAGAGAGCCATCTGCATCCAGAAAGAGGATTGTTGGGGACTAAATGTGGATCACAACATAGCATTTTCATCTTTTGTTATTCTTTGTTTGCTTTTTGTTTTCTCTTTCATTTTTGTTCCTTTTTGATCTGATTTTTTTTCTGTAGCATAATAAATGTGGAAATAAATATGTAGAAGAATTACACATGTTTAATATTTAATATATATCAGATTATTTGCTATCTAGGGGAGGAAGGAAGAAAAAATTGGAACATAAGGTTTTGCAAGGGTAAATGTTGAAAACTATCTTTGCACATATTTTGAAAATAAAAAGTTATTCTTAATAAATGAATGAATGAATGAATGAATGAATTTACGGTATGATAATTTATACCTAAAAAAATTCATCTGAGGGAACATGATCGGGACAACTAGCCATTTTTGAACCTTCTCATCCCCTACAACTAAGGCAAGGCCCAAGTAGGAACAGGAAGAATCTTAGGATGAGCCAGAATCTCTCCAAGGCCTGGGACTGGGAGAGGCTCCCTGGGTGTGTTTGCTGCGTGGGGTTTGTAAGTAGCATTTGTCTAATAAAGTAATTTCTGAACATCTCACATCCCCTAATTACTTGTCACAATAATGTGATGCAGCTCCCCGCATGCTTGTTTTCCCCATGCCTGGCACAGAGCAGGAGCTACTGGGGTTGTGAGGCGGAGTTAAATATAGCCCGCTCATTTACTCACCAGTTGTGTTGCTGGATTGCACAACAACATACGTCGCAGCCCCAGACACACCCGCCAAACACATGGACACGCGGGCTGTGCCTGACAGACACATGCCCTGTTCATGTGGCTCCTGCTGAGTTGACCTGAATTCCAGTCTGGTTTCCCTCAGAATGTAGTCTCTGAAAAGGCAGCATGGGTGAGTGGATAAGGCACTGGACTTGGAGCCATAAAGAGCTGAATTTAAATCCCACTTCAGACACTCAAAAAGTGTGTGGCCTTGAGCAAGTCACTTAATTTATGCCTCAGTTTCCTCATCTGTAAAATGGGAAACTTGCATTTGCTCACCTGTAAAGTTCCTCTCAAACCTAATTCTATTGACAGAGCTAAAAGCATTTGTGCATACTAAGCTAGGTTAGAAAAGTGCAGATCTCTCACCCATCCCTGCCTCTGTTTAAAAATTCTTCATCTGTGTTATTGTACAACAGAAACATTAACCTTCAGTGTAAAACATGCAATTTCACAATACAAAATAACTTCGTGCTACAAAGGGTAGAAAGTTCTGATGTTAGAAATATATTTTTATTTTTTAAAAAAATTAGAGGTATCCTTTTGGACCCCAGCATGTTGTCCTCTGGGTAACTGTCTGACTCACTTACCCTGAATTCCAATTCTGGATAAGAAGCCTATAAAGCCTATAAACTGCACCTATTTTTTTCAGGCAGGTCTATCCTGTAACTTTCCCTAAACTCATTGTAAGGTAAGAATCCTGATTCCTGTTTTTCTTCTATTATTGCCCTCAGGGGCAAAAGTATTGAATAATGAAGCAGGCAGAGTTTCCCCTCAACATCCTTCCATTACATGCCTTTAATGTTCCCTCTTCACTTCTCCCTTTAGTACTCCATTCAAAAACAACAAGCATTTATTAATAAACACCTTTTACATGCCCTTAGTTGTGCTAGGTTCCAGGGAGCCCAAAGAAAACAATTTAAAAGGTCAGTCTTTCATTTTTCAGAAGAAGAAATCAAAGCTATCAATAGCCACATGAAAAAATACTCTAAATCACTGTTGATTAGAGAAAGGCAAAATAAAATAACTGATGCCACCTTACATCTATAAGATTGGCAAACATGATAGAAAAGAAAAAATGACAAATGATGCAGGAATATAAAAAAAATTGGGACACTGATGCACTATTGGTGGAGTTGTGAATTATTTAGATTTAGATTTATTTAGAATTATACCTAAAGAGTTATAAAACATGCATATCTTTCACCCAATAATACCATTGCTATGTCTATATCCCAAAGCTTTCAAAGAAAAGTGACAAAGATCTGTTTGCACAAAAATACTTACAACAATTCTTTTTGTGGTGGCAAAGAAATGGAAATAGAGGCCATCAATTGGAGAATGCTTGAAAAAGTTATGGTATATGATTATGATGGAATCCTATTATGATATAAGAAATGACAAGCAGAATGCTCTCAAAAAAAAAACCTGGGAATATTTATATGAACTGATACAAAGTGAAGTGAGCAGAAGCAAAATAGTTTATACAGTAATATTATAAAGATGATAAATTATAAAAGACTTTGCTACTATGATCAAAACAATGATCCGAGACAGTTCCAAAGGAGCATGATGAAAAATGCTCCACCTCCATAGAGATAACTAATTAAAGCATACTTTTTAAACTTTATGTATTTTTCTTGAGGTTTTTTTCTTTGTTTTCTTTTGCAACATGACTAATATGGAAACATTTTGTATGACTTCACATGTATAATTGATATCAAATTGTTTGCCTTCTCAAGGAGGGGGGGAGGGGTAAAAGGAAAAAGAGAATTTGGAACTCAAAACAATTTTAAAATGAACATTTTAAAATTTACAAGTAATTGAGATATATTTAACACAATAAAATAAAAAATTTTAAGTCACTGACTTTAAGGAGGTTACATTCTTCTGAAAGGATACAACATTACAAGGTAAATAAATACAAAACATATACAAAGTAAGTGAACCAGTGGGGGGGGGAAGGAGAGCTTAACACAAGATGACATATAATTGAATACACAATCTGTAGTGTTCATTGATCAGTAAATATCTTGGATAGACATTACAAATGAATAATGAACAAAAATGTACAAAATTATACAAGAGGAAGAAAGGAACTTGAATTGTCTTAGGAAAATTGCAAAATTCTTTTAATGATCTCAAGCTTCTCCTCCAAAATAAAGACTCTCTATCTTCCTATTCAATTCTGAGAGTCTTCTGGTCTTACTCTGATTGCCAGAATTCCCCACTGATAGCCCCTGTGATCTTCAAACATGAGCTTGGATAGACTTCAGGAAGAGTAGAGAACAGAATGATCCTGGCATGCTATGGTCCATTGGATTACAAAGAGTCAGATATAACTGAACAACTGAACAACAACCAAAAAAAGGCTTTTTTTGTACCATTGTAACCCAATAAGACGAGGCTTTCCTATTTTCTGTTTCCTTGGGACCCTTCTAGATAATTGACTAGCTAATCTCATCAGCAGCTGCAACCTACAACCTGTGGGGATTTTACTTTGGACAAAG
Organism: Myrmecobius fasciatus; assembly: GCA_023553655.1. Lineage (NCBI taxonomy): Eukaryota > Metazoa > Chordata > Mammalia > Dasyuromorphia > Myrmecobiidae > Myrmecobius > Myrmecobius fasciatus. The sequence continues at coordinate 258,222 of JAJPUD010001546.1, read as the reverse complement.
TACCAGGTGAAACACTGAGGTCCCAAAGAGATATTACACAATCTTTAATACTCCTATATGGGACAGTGGAGAAAGCATTAAATTTGGAGTCACAGATTCTGAGTTCAAATCTTAGCTCTACAATTTGTTAAACTGTGTGATCTTAGATAAGTCATTCTCCTATAGGACTTAGTTTCCTCATCTGCAAAATGAGATTGTACTAGAGGGCTTCTGTGTTCCCTTCCTGCGCTAACTTTACAATCTTATAAATATACATTAAGGGCCAATGGAAATATAGATATTAAATAAACACTATCATAATTCATAGAAGCAGAGATTCCAAGGAGGCTATGATTGATTAGAGAAGGTTTTGTGAAAAGACAACTAATTCTTTCAAGTGCCCTTTGAGGAAGGGCTTCCTTCTTCTGTCCCTAATGCTGGAGTCTTATAGTTCCTTCCTGTAACTGCAAAATGTAATGATCCCTCCCCCTGATAGGCACATCTTATTATTTCTAGTACCCTTCCAGGGCCAATTGTTCACAGCTCCAAGTCCATCTACAGAATATACATACACACACACACACACACACACACACACACACACACACACACACACAGAAAATATATGTAAATATATACACATAAACATACATACACACAAAATGTATATATAGATATAAAGATATATACACACATATACAAGTACATATATAGAGAGAATATAATCCATATGTGTATTTTATGTATATTTAGAATATAGATACAGAATATAATATTTGTATATATGTTCTATATACATTCTAAGTATAATATTCTGTATCTATAGTCTAAATCTATATAATATATATTCCATATGCATAAATTTTGGATGTACATACATATATTTATTATATCACAATATATTCCATATGTAGTCTAATTATGATATTCTAGATTTATATTTTAAATATATATAGTATGTGTATATGCAAATATATATTATATCACAATATGTATTCTGTCTGTATATATATATACATACATATACACATGCATGTACATGCATGTATGCCTGCACAAAAAATAGTTTTACTACCAAAATGCAGGATAAAAAAAAACATTTTGATAATTACAGGCAATTGAAGTAGACACTGAGTCCCCTTTTAGCCAGATTAGTAAAACTTTACCTAAATTTAGACATGGCTTGCCCTGACTGGCATAGTTTGTAGAATATCCTGTCATTCAGTTCTTTTTTTTCCCAACTTATGTATGAGATTCAGTAGAAAGGAAAGTTGCCATTTGCAGTCTTTGAACGTTTCCCCTTCTCACATACCTTCTGATTTGGATGCCTCTGGATGCCACATGAGACTAGCCATTTTTGGCCTGAGTCCTTCTTTCCCTGGCTACCAGAAAAGTCTTTGTGCTCTCTCTATGCCCCCTTATCCTAATGCTGTCCAAACTGATCTTGTCTTGCTTCTCACTCCTGTATATACTGGGCTCTGATCCCCAGTTTGTAAGCCCTGATCAAGTAATACTGTTCTTCAGGCCTAACTCCTACTGACCCTCTTAGGGACCATTCTCTTTTTAGTACCTGGATTTTACAGATCTCTCTTTCCCAATTCATTCCTATTCCAACTGTCCTATGATTTCCATCCAAACATCCCCAAGGGATTCCAACCTTCCTCTACTTTTCAAAATGAGATTAGATATCTTCTATTGCAGCATAGCTATTTCCCATAAACTTCTACCAATTAGCTCTAGTAATTATAATGCAGAAATAGTCATTTAATATAAATACACAGAAGGCAATTTCCTAATCATACCACAAAGATATCACAAACAAGCACATAAAAAGAAGAGTGTTTTTCCTACAAATTTATTGGTGTTTTAGAACTAGAAGTGACTTGGATGATGGTCATATTAGACAACAGGACAGAGCCAGAAGATGAAAAAAGCACTGGACTAGAAGAGACTTTTAAATCAGACTTCATAGGTGACTGCTTACTTGGCCAAAACATATGGCTAATCCTGCTTCCAACAATATTCTGGCTCTATACAAGTGACAGCTTCTCTGAAACCCAAACTCTTATCTTAAAAATGAAGATTATCAAAAATGTGGGTGTGGAAGAAACTTTAGAGGTCATCTTGTCCAACCCTTCATTTTTCAAATAAGGAAACTGGGGCTCAGAGAATTGAAGTGATTTGCCCAAGTTCACATAGATAGTCATTGACAAAGAATCTATATCTTCTGACATATACAATTTCCTTTCAACTGTACCAACGCTGATCCTATGAACTTCTGTGACAGATCTGATATGAAGTGAATGATTGATTTATAGGGGTTTGGGAGACTCTTAGAGAGGAGTGTCATGTGGTTCAACCAAGTGGTGACAACCTCTTTATCTCTCTGGTTTCAATTAAATGCATATGTGTATATGTAAAATGCATCTCCTCAAAAAGTTTTAATTAAAAAATGCTACCCCCAATGTCTCTTCTTATTTAGAAGTTTTCCAACTCCTACATTACAAAGTTGGTTTTCCTTTGTTTTGTTTAGAGACTAGATCTCTCTCTCTTACCTAGGCTAGAAATACAGCATCCCTTCACATGTTCAGTCCCACTACTGATCAGCACAAAACTTCTGACTGGCTGTTTCCCGCCTGGGCCTGTAATACCAGGTTACCCTTCTAGGTAGTTTATCAAATGGATGTCAGATTTAGTGAAGACAACCTATAAACTTTAGCCCTACTGGAGGTTGGAACTCCTGAATTTAAGCAATCTACAAGTCCCAATCTCCACCAACAGCAGGGATTATAAGTGTGTGCCATCATGGCAAGCTATCTCTCTCTTAGCTTTAGCTAAAAATGAAGTTTTTTGTTTTTGTTTTGTTTTTTAATACATTTTACTAAAAAAAATATAGAAACAAAACATATTCTACTACTCCCTCACTTCCCAAAAGAAGCATGGATGAAGTTACCAAGCACAGGTTTCTAATGTGAACTTTACCTTAATTTAAGCCATGGCTGCCCTGGCTGCCATAGCATATTGAACATTCAGTCATTCAATTTTTTTTCTCCTAACCTATGTCTCAGATTCAATAAAGGTGAAAGTTGTTGTTTTCAATCCTTGTACATTTCCCCCTCTCACACACTTTCTCTTTTGACCCACTCCCTTTTGATGAAGGGGTTGGGACAAGAGATCTGGTCACATTATCCACTGCTGACCAGAAAGAAGAACTAGCTGAGTTTTTTCTGAGCAGAGACTGAACAACCACTTTTTGAGAGGATTCTTTTTGTGAATGGACTGGATTAGTCCTTTCTAACTCTTTGATTCTTCATGTGATTCTTGTGAATATTACAAGTACTTACTTTATAGATTCAAACATCATCACACCATCTAAACAGAATAGTGTCTTACTCAACATGTTTTTTCTGACTCCTGAAAACAATAACAATTAATATTTGTATAGCGCCCATCATGTTCTAGATTCTGTGCAAAGTAATTTACATATATTCTTTTATTTGCTTTTCATAACAATCCTGAAAGGAAAGTATTATTATCTTCATCTTACAGAAGAGGAAATTGGGGCAAATAAGGGTTTTGCCCAGAGTCATACACCTAATTTCTTTGAGGCTTATATTTAAACTCAGATCTTCCTGAGTCTAGACCCAGCATGATAACCACTACACAACCTAGCTATCTCACTCTACCTAGTGCATTATGTGGAGCTTACTCTGCTTTTAAAGTATTAAAGTCCCAGACCCTTCCCTCAATAGACAAGAGTATATTCATGGATCCAATAATTCTCCTGTTACCCTGGATCATATGTTAGAAGTGGAAGGATACTTTAAAGTCATTTAGTACCACTCCTTCATTTTACAGATGAGAAAACTGAGGTCCAGAGAGGTTAAGTAACTTGCCTATCATCACATAAGTGACAGTAAATGGCAAGGTTTGAACCTGTCTGCTGACTCCATTTCCAGCTATACCTCATCTTTTGCTATACCTCATCGCTTTCCCATAGACAGGCCCACCTCCCATCCCAGCAAGTGCCAGTTTGGGCATCCAGAGGCGAGGGGGCCATGCAGTATTGATGAAGGGGAGGCTGCAATTAGCCAGCACTCCAGGCAGGAAGGATCAGCCGCCAGGGCTTTTTGCCCAGGGTTGGGGGTGGCCCCTCCCTGGAAAGGGTGTCCAACCTGCTCACTCAGCATTTGGAAGAAAGAGAACTGTTCTCAATAGACCCAAGTTCTTTTCTCCCTTTCTGTCTTGCTTTCAAGCCTTCTGATCATGTCCTATTAGGGTTGAGGATAAGGAATAGGGAAAAAGAACCATTCCCATTTTTGCAGAGCCAAATTGAATATTGATAAAATGAAAATTTTTCTAACAATTAGAAATATCTATATGTGGAAGGCTCTGTCTCAAGATGTAGGTTTCCCTCACTGAAGGTCTTCGATCCAAATCTAGGTGTCCATCTAGATGTCCACCAGTTAAGTGGTATAGTGAATAGAATATTACTGGATTTGAAGTCAAGAAGATCTGAATTTGAATCCTCTCTCAGATACTTCCTAGCTGTGTGACTCTGGAGAAGGCATTCCAACATCTTTCAGCTTCAATTTTCTCTTCTGCAAAATGAGGATAATAATAGCTCTTACCTCCTCAGGTTGTTGTGGGGACCAGAGGAGAAAATATACATAAAGCAGCTTTGTAGACTTCATGTAAGTGTTAACTATCAAACTACTTACCTAGTGGGTATGTTGCACCAGATTCTGGTTCAGAGATAAATTGGACTGAACAAACACTGAGGTCAATTCCAACACTGAAATTCCGGACTAACAGTCTTTTTTAAACCTTCAGGTCTTTGTTACCTGCTACCTGGGAGACTAGCTAAACTAAACCAGAGCTAATGAGTCCCAAATCACTCCTTGTAAAAGAGAAGCAACTCCAGGATAGAGAGAGTGTTTCTAGTTTTAAAGAAACAAAGTCTCACTTATTTTTTTTCTTCATTGGAAAAAGACAGAGCATTTAGTAGATTTGAGAGGAGTATAGAACAAAAGCTACAATCTTTCAGTCAAGACAAAAGTATGGCATTGCCCATACTTCTGCTCCCTAGAATGTTTTCTTGTACCCTTAAAACTTTACCAATTTGAAGTCAACTTTTTCTCAAACATCTCTAATAAGATTATGATATCCAAAATATATAAAAAAACTAACAGAAATATATGACTGAAAGTCATTTCCCAAACAAGTAAGAAGTGAAAAAATAAGAACAAAAAAATTGCAAAGTACTAAAAATTACATGAAAGGATGTTCCAAATCCCAAATAATAAGAGAAATGCTGATCAAAACAAAACAGATTTCACTCTCTATCCATCAAATTAACAAAGAAAGCATAAGTTAGGAATAGTTAATGTTGGAGAGGTTATCAAAAGATAGGCAAGTGAATGCATTATTGGTGGAGCTATAAATTGGTTCAGCCATTCTGGAAAACAATGTGTGATTATGCAAAGTAACTAATATGCCTTTGACTCTCAGATCATATTGGTAGATCCTGAAGGAAATAAATGATAAAAAGAAAGGCTTCATAGACACCAGAATATTTATAACAGATTTTTTTAATGTCAATAAAGAACTAGAAATAAAGTTAATGCCCATCAATTGAGGTGTGGATCAACAAGTTGTGGTATATGAATGAAATGGAATATTATTGTGCCATTAAAAATTATGAATGTAATGAATGAAGAGAAGCATGAGAAGACATGTGAATTGATGTAAAGTAAAGCAAAGAGAACAGGGAAAACATATGAGGAAAAATACAAGAAAATTTAAAAGGACATAGAAGGAAAAAATACTATTATAACAGTGCAAAGTAAAGCAATAATGAAACAATCAAATCTGAATGCTGTGAAATTATAGTGTCCAACCTTGACTCCAAAGAAGAGATATGAAAGGGCATATCCCCCATTACTTCTTTCCAGAAGTGAGGGACTATGGCTGGTAAACACTGCATATTCTATCAGACTTTTTTGATACATGGATTAATTTTGCTGAATTATTTTTCCCCTCTTTTTCAATCTTATAAGAGATGAAAAGAGGTCAAAGGAAGATATATCAGAAAATGTAGGTAATATAAAAACAAAATATAACATTTTTTAAATATTTAAGAAAAAAATTCATCCTTCAAAGCCCAGTTCAAATGCTACCTTCTCCAAAAGGTCTTTCCCAAATGCTCATTCCATCAAGAAATATTCTCTCACTTATATGAACTGATGCTAAGTGAAATGAGCAGAACCAGGGGATCACTGTACATGGCAATAATAAGATTATACTATGATCAATTCTGATGGAGAGGCTCTCTTCAACAATTAAATGATTCAGACCAGTTCCAATGATCTTGTGATGAAGAGAGCCATCTACACCCAGAGACAGAACTATGAGAACTGTGTAGTTCACAACATAGCATTTCTACTCTTTTTATTGTTGTTTGCTTGCATTTTATTTTTTCTCATTTTTTTTCTGGCTTGATTTGATTTTTCTTGTGTAGCAAGATAGTTTTATAAATATGTATATACATACCTCTACCATGTTTAACATATATTGGACTACTTGACATCTAAGGGAGGGGTGGGGGAAGAGGGGTAGAAATTGGAACACAAGGTTTCACAAGGATTAATGTCGAAGAATTATCCATGCGTATGTTTTGAAAAACAAAAACTCTTTTGAATGCACAAAGCATTGAGTACTACTTTTGTGGCATATAACATATCACTTTACATTGGAGATATTCGTGTATATGTTTTACTTCTCCATAAGACTGTAAACTCTTTGAAGGCAGGAATCTTGTTTTATATCTCTTTGTTTCTTCCCAAATATTTACCACAGTACTTTGAACCTAATAAATGCTTAATAATGGTTTGTTTGATGTAGGAATGGATGGGTGGGTGGGTAGATAGATAGATAAAAGGAAGCTTAAGGAAGAGGGAGTAATACTTATTTCTAGTATTTGGGAAACCATGTAGTAAGTTACCAAATATATAAGACTTACCCATTCCTGAAGAACATTACTATGGATTCATCACCTCAAATATGTGTGTGTGTGTGTGTGTGTAGCTCACTATACCACACAACCCTACCATAATATTCCTAGAGACCCTTATCAGTGCCTTGACCATAGTAGGTACTCAAGAAATACTGGTTGAATTTTATTGAATGAATTTTCCCCCAATTCCCACAAGAGCTATATCTATGGGTCCTTTCAGAACAGATACTTCCCTTGAACCCCTCTGCCTCTCCACTTCATCTCTCTCTACCAACTCCTCTTTTCCCTTCTTGGTGCCCTCCATTCCCAGGAGCCCTGTGGGAAACTGAGTTATTTCCGGGGCATTGTAAACTTTCTTTAACTCACAAGGAACTGAGTGATTCATGAAACCAGCAGGGCAATTACAGAGGCTTTTAAACTGTTGGGCTTTTTGTGTTCATTTCCCCTGAGGGCCCTTAGAGGATGGGATTGTGTTAGCCAGATGATGGAGAGCAGGAGAAAGTGCACATCTTAGTTAGAACAGAATGTGTTTCCAGCTAACACATCAGCAGCTTACTTAGGGTCTTGGGATAAGGGAGTAAGAAATAGAGGCCAGCCCTAGGGATTGGTAATGGCATCTAGAGCTTTTCTCATATCCAGCATCAGCTTGGAGGCAGCCCAGGTAGGAATGTGTCCCTGCATTCTATCTGGAAATTAAGTGGTGGGTGGACAGGTGCACAGTATTAAGTAGCCAAAACAAAAAGATTCTGTTTCCCCTACCCAAACAAGAGGCTTGAGGTCATACAGATACTTGAGATAATGTACATTTGAGGACCTCAGCTGATTGATGAGGGAGCCCGACTGGGTTGATCAAAAGCTATAGTTCCTACTTCAAAAAGGAGGGAAGTTGTCAAGGAGAACTTGCCCCCTTCTTGGCCCATACCATTCTTTCCTATTCAGCACCTGTCCACCTCCCAACTCTTCTTCTGGGCAAACTTTAATTTAAGTAAAATAAAGAAGAATGCCTTATTACAAAAATTTAGAGTTAGGGATTTCCTTCTGGTAGGAAGCTATAGGCTCCACTCAACCTCTTCTCTAGAAACAGAAAATTGTAGAATCTTAAACTCTGCAGTGCATAGAAGGCCAAGCCTGGAGTCAAAAGACCTATCTTCCTGAGTTCAAATCTGGCCTCAGACACTTACTAGCTGTGTGACCCTGGGCAAGTCACTTAATTCTGTTTGCCTCAGTTTCCTCATCTGTAAAATGAGCTGGAGAAGGAAATGGTGAACGACTCCAGTATCTTTGCCAAGAAAACCCCAAAATGGAGTCACAAAAAATCACACATGATTGAAAATGATTTAACAACAAACTTAGAAGGGACCTTACTCATCTAGTCCAAGTTCTTCTTCTACAGGATAAGGATGTGGAGGTACAGAACAGTGACTTGACTAAGGACACACTGTTAGGAGAAGAGATGAGGACTAGAACCAGATCACCTCATGTACTTGCATTTGACAAATGACTACCATATTGGGCTAAGAGAGTGGCAGGATATCAGTATCCCCATCCCCATTTCTACCCTCACTTCTTTCTGAACAGGCTTTAATGGACAGGGAGGTCTTGAGGTGGGCAATAAGGAAATGGAGGGGGAATTTCCTGCCTTCTTCCCTTTCCTCAGCTTACATGGCCACCATAAAGCAGAGATCCTCTGATGGGGTAGAAGGGTCAGCCCATGTCAGGGGGGACATCATCTCCCTCTGGGAAAGTGGCCAGCCCTTATATCCTCCAGGCACATGAACTGGCCAGATGTTTGGCTCAGTTAGATGCTTGAATGAGAAGAAACAGAAATACAGCATAGAAGCCATGATTTGCATCAGCAGTCAGGGTACAACAGTAACAAAAACTTGTGTTCTTGTTTGTCATTTACTCTTCTTTTTCTTCTCTTTCTAAACCTAGCAAGGGGCAGTCAGACCCCAGAAAAGTCAGTAGGAGGCAACAGGCTTTAGAGTGGCTTAAATGCCTGACTCCTTCTGAGTCGCTTCAGAAAGATCCCAGAGCTATCCTAGGCCTGTTCTAAAGTGACCTGCAGCTCTAAAGACAACTAGATAACTCCTGGTGTGTTAGAAGCCAAGGATTTTCCAAGCTACTATTTTTTTTTCCAGGCTTGCTTCAATCCAGACCAGTTAAGTGTAATTCAATTCAACCCTTATTTAGGAATATGAAGATAAAAAGCAAGGTGCCTTACCTCAGGGACTTAAACAGCCTAACAGAGGCTATGATATAAACACAAATAAATATATAGGGTAGAATAGAATAGGAGCAAAGAGTATGGGGCAAAATGTATTAGGAAAATTTAAGGAGGGAAGATATTCTCCCAGCTAAGAGAATCAAGGAAGGGATCAAGAAAAAGGCAGCATCTGATCTGAAGCTGAAATGAAGAGAAGAGTCTCAGGAGGTGGAGGTTTGAAAAGAATGTATTATAAGGGCAACAGAAGGCTTGTGCAAATGTTTGAAGGCAAGAAATAGCAAGACTCGAAGAAGGAATAGAATGAAGTCTAGTTGACTAGAATCCAAAATGTGAGAGGGGCAATAATGTGAAATGAAGCTGGAATGGTGATTTGATGACAGGCTGTGGCATCCTTTAAATACTAGAATTAGGAGTATGTAAAGGCATTAAGGACTAAAGGAAGATTTTTGAGCAGATTTGGCCAAAGTGCTGGGTGCTTAGAATACAGAGACTGAAAATGTCATGGTTTTTGTCCGCAAGAAACTTACAATCTATTAGAAGAAATATTAATCCTAGCCAGGCCCCAATCACCTATAATCAATCAATAAACATTTATTAAGTATTTACTATGTATTATGTAACTATGCACTGTGCTAAGGCTGGAGGATACAAAAGTAGAAAAGGCAAAAGCCTCCAAGAGCTTACAATATAATGGAGGAGATAATATGGAAACAAATAAAGTAAACTATATGCAAAATAAATAGGAAATAATTAAGAAAGGTCAGTCACTAGAATTAAGAGAAGTTGGTAAAGACTTCCAGTAAAAGATAAGATTTTTGTTGGGACTTAAAGTAAGCCAAGAAGGTCAATTGGCAAAACCGAGGAATGAGAGAATTCTAGGCATGGAGGACAGACCAAGAAAATGTATAGAGTGGATATATAGAGTGAGATGAAGTGTCTTGTTGGTAGAATAGCCAGGAAGTCTTGTTACTAGATCAAAGAGTATGTGGTGAGGCAGTTAGGTGGTACAGTGGATAGAGCACCAGCCCTGAAGTCAGGAGGACCTGAGTTCAAATCTGGCCTCAGTCACTTAACACTTCCTAGCTGTGTGACCCTGGGCAAGTCACTTAACCCCAACTGCCTCAGGGAAAAAAATAGTATGTGGTAAGAAATAAGATGTAAGAAGACTGATAGGAGGGAGCTAGATTATGAAGGGCTTTGCTCTAAGAGGTAATAGGAAAGCACTGGAGTTTATTGGAATAGAGCAAGGACAGTAATTTGATATGACTGAACCTGTACTTGAGAGAAATTACTTTTAATGGACGAATAGAGGATAGACTGGAGTGGGAAACGACTTGAGGCAGACAGAACCATCAGTAGGTTTTGGCAACAGTCTGCCTGAGAGGTAATGAAGGCCTGCACTAGAGTGATGTGGAGTGTCAGAGAAGAGAAGAGGAGCATATTAAAGAGACGTCGAAAAGGCAAATAGTCAGATCTGTAGAGCAGTTAAGAGTATTTTGATAACTGCATAAAGAGTAGATTAGAGAGGGGAGAGAATAGAGACAGAGAGATTAGAAGTTAGGGGATTATTTAGTTGAGAGAGGAGAGAGGAGGATCATGAAATCATAAATTTAGAAGTAGAAAGGATCTGGAGAGGGGTTGTGAACAAGCACTTATTAAGTAACTACAATGTGCCAGGAACTGCTTTACAAATATAATAATATTATATAATAATAATAATAATATAAGGGCTTTACAAATATCTCATTTGATCCTCACAACAACTCTGGGAAGCTAGTATCATTATCATCATCTTTTCAGAGTTGAGGAAACTGATGCAGTTTCCTCACAATTAAGTGACTCACAAGATCACACAACTAGTAAGGTCAAGTTTGAACTCAGGTCTTCCTGACTCCAAGACTAGCTCCCAATTTCTGATTCACTAGCTCCATTAGTTTTTCCACTCATTTTACAGATGAAGAAACTGAGACATAGAAAGATTGAGTGACTTGCCCAAGAGGCAGAAGAGATATTTTTGAGATGGAATCAAAGTAATTTAACAACTAATTGAATGTGATGAATGAGGGAGAGAGAAGGGTCAAATAGGATTCTAAGGTTTCCAGCCTGAGTGATTGGGAATAAAATCAACCATCAACCAAAAAAGAGAACTTTATTAGTGGGATAGGCTCAGGGAAGAAAGTGATGCATTTGCTTTTAGACATTGAATTTAAGGTACCAAACCCAGACATTTTGGCCATCCCAGCTTTAGGTAAGTAGCTAATCAAAAAGTCATCAGGTTCACCAAGTTTCCCTCTCAGTATCTCCTCAGCAGCCTTAAGTCAGATGTGAAGATAACAGAGCTGACCCCAGACCAGATCACATCTGTCACTCTAACATTAGACAGTATCAGCACCAGAGTTCCATGGAGTGTCCATGAGCCACCTGCCAGATTTGACTAAGTAGTATTGATGGCATGGCTAATTATAGCCCCATAAATGTACTTTATGGCTATGAAAGGGCTGTCCAGCCCATATTCACATGTCCCTAAATCATCCTAACTGTTTTCTTGGGGCATAAACACATCCGTCCATTCATCAGCCCCCCCTTCTCTCTCTCTTTCTCTCTCTCTCTCTCTCTCTCTCTCTCTCTCTCTCTCTCTCTCTCTCTCTCTCTCTCACTCT
>JAJPUD010001546.1:235566-245641 GCA_023553655.1 Myrmecobius fasciatus | reverse complement strand
TTTTTTCTCTTCTCTTTTCTCCTCTCTTTGAAACTTAGAGCTGAAAGAGATCTTAGAAATTATCTAAACCAACTTCCTAACCACTATAGAAATCTCCTCTTCAGCATCCCTGACAGATGATCATTAAATCCCTATTTAAATGTTCCTAGTAATGGGGAATGAGATCCTAACAAATTGGTTTCATTTGGGAAGAGTTCTAAATTTATTATAAAGTATTTCCTTATATTAAGGCAAAAATCTATCTCCCAGTAATGTGCACCCCTTTTTTCCTAGTTATGTCCTCTATAAGAGTAATAGAAAATATCAAGAGCTACCAGTATAAGTGACAATCCTCTAAATATTTGAAAACAATTATAAAGTGCAATTGAAAATGGACTGGCTTTAGAGTCAGAAGATCTGAGTTTAAGTCCTAGGTCAGTCACTAACTAGCTGTATAATCTTTAGCAACTTGCCTAACCTCTCTGGACCTCTGTTTTCTCATCTTCTTAATGAGTGGTTGGATTAGATGACCTCTACAGATTCTTCAGTGTTTAAATCTAAGATCCTGTTATCTAGGTCCTCCCTATTTCTGTTTCTTCTTTCAGCTCTCAAGGTGTTGAAATCAAAAGCTATACTCAGATGGTTAGAGACACTATCAGATGGTCCATGTGGCTCAGTGGGCCAAGAAGTAGACAGGAAGAAAAGAAGCACTCAATCAATCCATCAATCAATCAGTCAACAAGTATTTATTAAGCTCTTGAGGATATAAACACAAGAGTGAATCAGTTTCTATTCTCCAGGGAGACAGATAAGTGGTACAGTGTAGATCAAGTACGATACTCAGAGTCAGAAAGATTAGAATTCAAATCTGCCTTCAGACATTTATTAGCTGTGTGACCCTGGACAAATTATTTAACTGCCACCTGCCTCAGTTTCCTTATATGTAAAACAAGAATGATAATAGTACCTCCTAGGGTTGTTGTGAGAATCAAATAAAATAAAAATTGTAAAGCAGTTTACAAACCTTAAAGTGCTACATAGATGTTATAATTGCTTATTATTATTGTTGCTATTCATTCTAATGGGGGAGACAACATGTACACATGTGAGATACCTTCACCCCATGTAGATATCAGGGATTGCTTTCCTGAAGAACAACCTTTTCAGGCTACTCAGTATATTGCCTAATTGCAGAGAGATGATATTACTTATTGGCTGAGAGACCTCTGAGATTTTGGTGGTGGTAGTGATTTATTTCAATCATGCCTGACTCTTTATGACCTCATTTGGAATTTTCTTGGCAAAGATACTGGAGTGGTTTGCCATTTCCTTTCCAGTTCATTTTAGAGATTAGAAAACTGAAGGAAACAGTTAAATGACCTGACCAGGATCACCCAATTTGCATGTATCTAATGCCAGATCTGAACTCATGAAGATGAGTCTTCTTGACTTATCCATTGCAAGCTGCTCAAGATTTTGGTAAAATGTACACAAAAGAGATGGCACCTATTTGGATAGAAACTACAGAAGAAAAAAGAAGCAGAGAACAGGGTTCAAGAGGAGGTAAAGGGCAAGATACATCTTTAAATGCCAGACAGAAATATTCCCAATATCCTTGGGAAGAATGAGCTCAAACTTAAAATGACTGCCACAAGCATTCACCTCACTAAGTGGGTGTACCAAAGCTACAAGATGAATTTTCCTCTTACAAGACATAATGTCTCAGATGTCAAGTCAATTCCTTGCTGGGCTGCAAACACCAAATCACACTTCAGGGCTGTCCTGGTGCCTGGGATATGATCACTAACTCTCCCATGGTGTCTCATCCTTGGCCCTATAGTGGCTTCTCCAGCCTCTCAAAGGTCACTGTCATTTTATCTCCAAAGCTCCTTCACCTAAGAATGAGGAATAATAGACTGAACAGGGAGATGGGTAACAACAGGGCCATGAATGTCTATCTCTGGAGCACCAAGATGGGGAGGACCTGCGATCTGTCTCCTCAACTGGAACCTTACATGTCTCAAGAAACAGCAATTTAGGAGTGGTTTTTGTAGGCACTCAGTTCTGGCTCAGCAGCCAATAAAAATGCTATTCAACCACAGATTAAGCAAACAGGAAACGGCCACAGAATATCTGTAGGCATGTGCTGAATCGAGGCAGAGTCCCTCCATTCTAAATTATCATGCACCTACAATTACTAGCTCATCCCTTCACCCCCAGGACTGGTTCCCACCCTGTACATGCATTGGCAGTTTCTGCTACAAAAGTATACACATGGGGGCAGCTAGGTGGCGTAGTGGATAGAGCACCAGCCCTGAAGTCAGGAGGACCTGAGTTCAAATCTGGTTTCAGACACAACATTCCCTAGCTGTGTGGCCCTGGGCAAGTCATTTAATCCCAACTGCCTCAGCAAAAACCAAAAAAAAAAAAAGTATAAACACAAAATACACAAAAATTTATAGTAGTAGTGTAGTAGCACTAGTGCTAGTGGTAGTAGTAGTAGTAGTAGTAGTAGTAGTAGTAGTAGTAGGTAGTAGTAGTAGTAATAGTGGTATGTAATAATGGTGTAGTAGTAGTAGTAGTAGTGGTATGTAGTAATAGTAGTAGTGATGTAGTAGTAATAGTGGTATGTAGTAATGGTAGTAATGGTGTAGTAGTAGTAGTAGTGGTATATAGTCGTAGTAGTAGTACTAGTAGTAGTAGTGGTATATAGTAGTAGTAGTAGTGGTATGTAGTAGTAGTAGTGGTGGTAAGTAGTAGTAGTAGTAGTAGTAATAGTATTATGTAGTAATAGTAATAATGGTGTAGTAGTAGTAGTAGTAGTAATAGTAGTATGTAGTAATAATAGTAGAATAGTAGTAGTAGTAATAGTAGTATGTAGTAATAATAATAGTAGTAGTAATAATAGTAGTATGTAGTAATAGTAATAGTAGTATGTAATAATAGTAGTAGTAGTAGTAATAGTAGTAAAGTAGTAGTAGTAATAGTAGTATAATAGTAGTATAGTAATAGTAGTAGTAATAGTAATAGTAGTGGTAGTAGTGGTACTAGTAGTAGTAGTAATAGTAGTATGATAGTATAGTAGTAGTAGTAGTAATAGTAATAGTGGTAGTAGTGGTACTAGCAGTAGTAGTAGAAAATAATATGTAAATACCATCTATTTACTCTATGCTAAACACTGTACAAATATAATCTCATTTGATCCTTAATGACAGCCCTGGGAGATAGGTGCTACTATTATCCTTATTTTACAAATGAGGAAACTGAGGCAAACAAAGGTTAAGTGATTTGCCAAAATCATATCACTATTAAGTGTCTGAGGTCAGATTCAAGGAAGTTTAGGGAAAGAGAACACTAGTAACTGGAGGGATTAGGAAAGGCTTCATGGAGATGGTGGTACTTGAGCTGAGGCTTGATAGAAACTAAGGCTTCCAAGGGCAGAGAGCAAGAAAGAGTAGATTCCAACAATGGCAGGCAACAGTGGTGGAAGGGCAACAGAGGTGTTGAGTTTTTCTCCTAGCTGTGTTATGGAGTCATTGTGTGTGACCCTGGCTGGGCCACAGTACCTCTCCATTGGTTTCTCTGCCAACCAAGTGGTACTAAAACAATTGATGTGACCCAGCTCATCAAACAGACACTCCAGGTCATATGGTCAGGGATCAAAAGAATCACATGAAACTCCAGAAATCTAAAGTGCTAGATAAAAGCTCAGTAATAAATCACTCTTTGGCATGTCTGCAATGTAGAAATACACAGAGGCGTGCCATTCACAAATTTCTGCCAGATGGGGCTTTATCTCAGAGAGTGGCAACTATATGAGTCAATGAGAAGAGACATCTCAGGCAACTTCCAGAACAAGCCTATGACAGAGATTTGAAAACAGGTTCTTGGCCCTGCATTGTTTATAGAAACCTTCTTAAAGCTTTGTCTTCTGGTCCCTCCTCTCCCAGATCATTGGGAACAGGCATCAGGAAGCTAATTATCTGAGTTGCATTTCTAACTCACCCCTCAAACAATCCATTTTTCCTTATTCTGGGACGTATTTTCCTTCTTTGAAATGAGAAGCATACTGGCATCTGCCAGCTGATATTACAAATGCCTTGCTAACATAAAGCTATTGAAGGACTCCTATATTAGGTTACTTTGGGGGGAAAGAACTATCAGCCCTCTTGTGGGCTCCAATTTCTCCTATGTATGAATTTTTGGTACATACTTATTTGTCTCTTGGCCATTATAATGCGACCCTGAGTAGCTTGAGAAGTGATTTGGGATTTGGTTAGTTGATTGGTAGTTGGCTGAGTTTTTGTTTGTCTTTGTATACTGTGTTTAATACAGTTCCTGACACATAATAGGCATTTAATAAATGCTTGTTGACTGACTGACTATTTATATAGACTATATACCATAGGGGTATGGATAGCAACAGGGCCAACTTTGGAGCACCCAGGTGGAGAAGACCTGACACCTGTCTCCCCATCTAGCTAATACTAGCTATCACTATATCAAGCACTATACTAATATAATCTCATCTGATCATCAATGACAAACCTGGGAGGTAGGTGCTATTATTATCCCCATTTTACAGATGAGGAAACTGAGGCAAACAGTGGTTAAGATTTGCCAAGTTCACATCACTAGCAAATATGTTAGGCTATGCATAAAACTGTCATTTTTCCAGAAATAGGATTAGATCTGTAGTTGAAACCGAATGCTTAATAAAATGCAATGTGGATAGGTCTGTTATGCTTTAAATTTGTAAATTCATGCCCAATTTCAAAGGCTGATGTTATGGAGAACAGCCATGCCTTCCCACAATGTATCCCTAGTGTCACTGTCAGAGACAAATGATGCTAAACTGAACAGACCATGGGTCTCATCTAGTGTGGTATGCTCTACATCTGTAAATGTTTACTCCATGCAATAACCAGCTGGATTATTACAGATTTATACTATGTAAGAGATTAGTAATTTTTAAGAATGACTCAAAATGTTCCTAAAAATGATACAAAGCTATCCCAGACCTCTGCCTTACCCCAAATATAGCCAGGTTTGTGTTTAGAAACCTAAATCCACATATCTTGGAGACTTCCACAAACATCCCAGCTTTCCTTTCCAAGGAAATCTTAGGAGTTTGGTGCCGGTTTTTCTCTCTTTCAATGTTTCTGAGAAATATAGGCTGTGCCCAAGACACCACCCAATATGATTATTTCCAGAGAGTTTTGGGGACTAAAAGCCAAGAGACCTTTTCCTTTATTCATCATCTCATTTATGATCTAAAATGACAAATGGGTGTTCAGGAAGACATTAGGAAACCAGGAAAGTTGGGAATCATGATCTGCTTATAAGAGACTGAGGGTGGTAACAGAACTGAGGATAACATCACCTTATTTTTCTTTGTATACACACATTTAAATATTTATATACATTTAAATATAAATGTATAAAGAGTTGTTTATACTTACCTGGCTACATATGTGTATTCAAGTGTATATAAGTATGTATACATACATGCTTGAATACAGTAGTTGTTTATGCTTTATGTTTGAAGTAGATTTAAGTGAGGCAGAGTTGCTCAAAGTTATCAGTCTCACTCTCTCTCTCAGAAATTCCAGTGGCAAGACAAAAGTCAAGATAACTGTTGATGGTCCAGAATGCAGTGGATGACCTTGATCTCTATGATGTCTGACCAGCCTCGAAGTGATCCACAGTACCTGCTTCAGGTGCTTTCAAGGACATTGGAACAAATTGTTTTTATTTGCTCATTCCACCAGAAGAAGTCTCCATATGCTTGGGGTAAACACCCCCCTAATTCACCAATGGGTTTGAGGCCAGTCAATTATCCTTAACTTGGTTTAACCCATCTGCCAAGACAATTTACCAATGCATGGCCTCTGTGCATATTACAGCTTCTTGGAGAAGCTGTGTGAAAGTTGAGTGCCAGGTAAACAGCAAAAATGCAAAAGTAGCCCTGAAAAGGGCTCAGCAGGCTCAGTCATAGATACTGGTCTTCCTTGAACACCTTATACACCTCTACATGTATATTTCTAATATGTAAGTGTGCATATGTCTATTCTTGAATACATATGTATTTAAATATATACATATGTGTACATACATGTCTATATAGAATATTGTTAAACACTTAATAACTGCCAAGCACTATGCTAAATGGAGCAGCTACGTGGCACAGTGGATAAAATGCCAGACCTGAAGATTCATCTTCATGAGTTCCAATATGGGTTCACACACTAATAGCTATGTGACCTGGGCAAGTCATTTAGCTCTGATTGCCTTAGTTTCCTCATCTGCAAAATGAGTTGAAGAAGGAAAGGACAAACCACTTTGATATCTTTGCCAAAAAGTGGGATCATGGAGAGTTGGACATAAGTGAAAAATAACACTGCTGAGGATACAAATACAAACATAAGAATATTCCCACTGAGGAATTTATGGCCCAAGAAGAACTAGAGAAAATTATGAAATGCAAAATGGATAATTTTGATTATATTAAATTAAAAAGGGGTTGCATAAACAAATCCAATGTACTCAAGATTAGAAGGGAAAAAAAATCTTGGAAAAAATTTTATAGCCAGTGTTTCTGGCAAAGAATTTCTAAAATATATGGAGAGGTGAGTCAAATTTATAAAAATACAAGTCATTCCTCAGTTGATAAATGGTCAAAGGATATAAACAGACAATTTTCAGATAAAGAAATTAAAGTCATATATAGGTCATATGAAAAATACTCTAAATCACTATTGATGAGAGAAATGGAAATTAAAACAGCTTTGAAGTACCACCTCATACCTATCAGATTGGATAAAGTGACAGGAAAAGGTAATGATAAATACTGGAGGGGATGTGGGAAAACTGGAACACTAATACGTTGTTGCTGAAGTTGTGAATTAGTCCAACCATTCTGGAGATAAATTTGGAACTATGCTCAAATGGGGCTCTAAAATTGTGCATACTCTTTGATCCAGCAATGTTACTATTGTAGGCTCTATATCCCAAAGAGATCATAAAAGAGGGGAAAAACCCACTTGGGCAAAAGTGTTTACGCCAGCTCTTTTTGTGGTAGCAAAGAATTAGAAAATGAGAAGATGCCTATCAATTGGCGAATGACTAAATAAGTTATGATATATCAAAGTAATAGAATATTATTGTTCTAATGAAAATTGATGAACAGGCTGATTTTAGAAAAGCCTGGAAAGATTTACATGAACTGATGCTGAGTCAAGCAAGCAGAACCAGGAAAACAAAATTGTGTGATAATCAACTAGGACAGATTTGGTTCTTCTTAGCAAGTCAGTGATCCAAGGCAACGCCTATAAACTTTGGATGGAAAATACTATCCACATCCAGAAAGAAACCTGTGGAGACTGAATATGGATCAATGCACACTATTTTCACCTTTTTTTCTTTTTCATGGTTTTTTTCCTTTTGCTGTGATTTTTCTCTACCAACCTGACTCATATAGAAATATGTAAAAAATAAATGTACATATATAACCTAAAAATAAAAATAATAATTAATTCCCTGCCCATATTCTCCAATAGGTGGAGGCTAGAACAAGGTATTACAGTTTAGAAACATAGTGGAATGGGCAAGGGCAATCTAAAGGAATAGCTTAACAACACTTTAGAGTACTAATGGTAGCATTGATTTGATTATGATTCCAGTTCTGGAAAGAGCAAGCAGAGATGGGTGATGAAGCAGCTAGACACGAAAGCTAGACAGGAAAGAACACAGCCTGGAGGCAAGTGAGGCATGGCAAGAACCTGCTTAGTTGTACTGGGCCATGTGGAGGAGCTAGTCAGTAGAATGTTAAATCAGATTCAGAGCAGGTTGAAAGGGTTAATTTTGTCAGAACATGGTATCTGGTCCCTGGACTAATCTCATTGATTCAGCCAAAAATCATTAATATAGTCAAAGGTTTCAATGACCAAACAAGATGCCCCAAAGTTCATGCATTAAAACTCATGGACTTTACTCAAAGCTAAGCCCTTCAGGCCCTCACTCAGAGTTTATTCAGTCTTTCTTTAAAAACAACTCTAACACATTTGCACACCTAGTTTTCAATCCTATTGCCAACCAGAAGTAGTAAATTAGATTGTCTATCTCTTTGTCACTACTCACTGCTGTCTATATTCTGTCCCCTTCCTCCCTCCATTTCCCTTCCCCCTTCTATCAAAAGCAGGCTTAACAACTCAAGCAGGTCTACCCATTGACCTCACAACTCAGAAAATATAGTCATATCACAACACAGGTCAGTTGTTGATATTCATAATGGTTTCATAATAACCCAGACTCAACTTAAAACTCATTATCCTCTATGAAGATAGTGAGCTATATGAAAACACTTTAGAAAATTTCTATTATTGGGGATTCACGGGGGGCGGAGCCAAGATGGCGGAATGAAAAGGTGACTTTCTGCCTCTCCTCCGATCTTCTCTCAAATCAACAATAAAATAAGCCTCCGAACTGATCTTCAAGTCAACGAACTCAGAAATATTTGGGCACAGCTCTCTGGATAACTTCATATCAGGTTAGTCGGACTCGGACAGAGAGATAAATAGACGACAACTTGGCAGGTTGGAAGTGAGGGTGGGACTCAGCTCAGCTCATCGTGGAAGAAATTCCAAACTCCAAACTCCAAATTCCAAACACCTGGAGTTTATCTGAGGCACTGGGACACTCTGCCCTGATTGGGGGCAGGTGTTCTGGCAGACTTGCCTTGTTTAAGGAGTAATTCGGACTTAGTCCTAGCCCCCACCGGCCCAGCACCTTGAGTCAACTCGCCGAAGTGCCCCAGGGCAAAGCTTTTTGCAGCCTCCGCTTTTTTTTTTCCCTACCTTAAAGAGATATCCACACTGTCTAAAAAAAAAAAAAAAATATGATGAAGAAGCAAAAGAGAGCTCTCACCATAGACAGCTTTTATCAAGGCAAAGAAACGACCCCAGAGCCAGAGGTTCCTTTAGACAAAAATCCAGAGAACATCAGCCAGGACTATCACTGGTCCCCTTTTCAAAAGGCCTTTCTGGAAGACTGCATAAAGAACCTCAAAAGAGAGCTGGAGGATAAATGGGAAAATAAACTGAAATCAGTGCAAGAAGGATATGATGCCCTGCGAAAGAGATATGAAAAAGACACCAATTTATTAAAAAATAAAATTAGTGAAGTGGAAAAAGAGTGCAAGGAACAAATTAGCCAGTTACAAAAGGAGCTTAAAAAGGTAACTGAAGAAAACAACACTTTAAAAATAAGAATTGAACAAATGCAAGTGAATGACTCACTAAGACTTGAAGAATCAGTCAAACAAAAACAAAAAAATGAAAAATTAGAAGAAAATATGAAATATGTCCTAGGAAAAACAACTGACTTGGAAAATAGATCTAGGAGAGACAATCTAAGGATTATTGGACTTCCTGAAAGCCATGATGAAAAAAAGAATTTAAACACTATCTTCCAGGAAATCCTGAAAGAAAACTGCCCTGAGATTGTAGAATCAAAGGGCAAAATCACCATCGAAAGAATTCACCGATCACCTCCTGAAAGAGACCCCAAAATTAAGACCCCAAGGAATATCGTGGCTAAATTTCAGGACTATAGCACCAAGGAACAGATTCTGCTGGCAGCTAGAAAGAAACAATTCAAATACCGAGGTTCAATAATTAGAATCACACAGGATTTGTCAGCTTCCACATTGAAGGATGGAAGGGCATGGAACCAGATATTCCGAAGGGCAAAGGAACTTGGATTACAGCCAAGAATAACCTATCCAGCTAGAATGAGCATTATCCTCCAGGGAAGAAGATGGTCATTCAATGATATAGGTGAATTTCACCTATTTCTAATGAAAAGACCGGATCTGAACAAAAAATTCGACACCCAAACACAGAACTCAAGAGATGCATAAAAAGGTAAAAAGGAAAGGTCTCTTGAGAACTTTATTGCTACTAGGGAGATATTCAAAGTTTGGGGGTATAATTAACTAGATATTACTTTGATAATATGAAAAAGAGAACTAGAGGGGAAAATGTTGTCATACTGGGGAAAAGAGGGAAAAAGTGGTAAAATAAGATCTAAAAAAAAA
>JAJPUD010001546.1:179235-225566 GCA_023553655.1 Myrmecobius fasciatus | reverse complement strand
TTAAGTTAAAAAGTTTCTGTACAAACAAAACAAATGCAGACAAGATTAGGAGGGAAGCATCAAATTGGGAAATCATCTTTACATTTAATGGTTCTGATAAAGGCCTCATTTCTAAAATTTATAGAGAATTGTCTCATATATATAAGAATTCAAGCCACTCTTCAATAGATAAGTGGTCAAGGGATATGAACAGACAATTTTCAGATGATGAAATTAAAACCATCTCTAGTCATATGAAAAGTTGCTCCAAATCACTATTGATCAGAGAAATGCAAATTAAGACAACTCTGAGATACCACTACACACCTGTCAGATTGGCTAAAATGACAGGAAAAGATAACGATGAATGTTGGAGGGGATGTGGGAAAACTGGGACACTGATACATTGTTGGTGGAACTGTGAACGGATCCAACCATTCTGGAGAGCAACTTGGAACTATGCCCAAAAAGTTGTCAAACTGTGCATACCCTTTGACCCAGCAGTGTTTCTACTGGGCCTATATCCCAAAGAGATCTTAGAGGAGGGAAAGGGCCCCAAATGTGCAAGAATGTTTGTGGCGGCCCTTTTTGTGGTGGCTAGAAACTGGAAACTGAAGGGATGCCCATCAATTGGAGAGTGGCTGAATAAATTATGGTATATGAATGTTATGGAATATTATTGCTCTGTAAGAAATGACCAGCAGGATGATTTCAGAGAGGCCTGGAGAGACTTGCATGAACTGATGCTGAGTGAAACGAGCAGAACCAGGAGATCATCATACACAGCAACAACAGTATTACATGATGATCAATTCTGATGGACATGGCTCTCTGCAATAAAGAATTGTCTCAAACCAGTTCCAGTTGTTCACTGAAGAAAACCATATACACCCAGAGAGAGGGAAATGAAATATGGACTACAACATAACATTTTCATGATCTCTACTGACATTTGTTTGCATTGTGTTGCCTTTCTCTGATTCTTTTTTTTTTCTTGTAGATAGGATTTTTCTTGCATAACTTCTCAAGCATTTCAACATTATTAGCATGTAGTGGACTTCCTGCCATCTAGGGGAGGGGAGGGGACTGGGGGTAAAATTTGTAATGGAAAGCTTTGTAAAGATCAATGTTGGGGAACTACCCATACATATGTTATACAAATAAAAAGCTTTAACAAAAAAAAAAAAGAAAGAAAGAAATGGAAATTGGGGCAATTCCCTTCAAAAAAAAATTTCTATTATTTCAAATAAGCTAATATATGCAAAAGCATTTTATAAATTTTAAAGCACAATGTAAATTTCAACTATTATTATACCAACTAAAAGTGTTAAAATTTTTAAAAGGTTCTAAGTTTGTAACTCCAGTCCTTAGCATAGTTCCTTTTTTTATTTTATTTGCATAACATATGTGTGGGTAATTCTTCAACAATAACCCTTACATAGCTTTCTGTTACAAATTTTTCCCCCCAACTCCCCACCCCTCCCCTAGATGGCAGGATATCCACTACATGTTAATTATGTTAAAATATTGGCAAATCGAATATATGTATACATATTTCCAAACTTATCATTGTTGTGCAAGAAAAATCTTATCTACACAAAAAATATATCAGATAAAGGAAACACAATGTAAGCAAACATCAATCAAGGAGTATGAGAATGTTATGTTGTGGTCCACATTTCACATCCCTCTCTCTGGGTGTATATGGCTTTCTTCAGTGAACAATTGGAGGTGGTTTGAAACATTTCATTGTTGAAGAGAGCCATGTCCATCAGAATTGATCATCATATAGTACTGTTGTTGCCGTGTATAATGATCTCCTGGTTCTGCTCATTTCACTCAGCATCAGTTCATGTAAGTCTCTCCAAGCCTCTCTGAAATCATCTTGCTGGTCATTTCTTACAGAACAATAATATTCCATGATATTCATATACCATAATTTATTCAGCCATTCTCCAATTGAAGGGCATCTATTCAATTTCCAGTTTCTAGCCACTACAAAAAGGGCTGCCACAAACATTCTTGCACATGTGGGCCTTAGCATAATTCCTTACATAGAATAAACATTAAACACATTTTTGGCTTGGACTATATCACACTAAATGGAATTTTTGTGCTAATAGACTTAAGTCAGAAAATTCAGATATCCAGGACAACCCATTTCCTTTATATGGCTTATTGAAACATATCTTTTTTTTCCCCTCTGTCAGCCATTCCTCACCATCCCTTGTTCACTATCCACCTCTTCCCATCCCCCCACTCCCATAACACAGATGTGTATATATACACACACAGAGGTAAACAATATAAATGTCAAGGGAATATTTCCCTCCTCTAGAAGGAGTTGCTAGGAGTACACTATATACACTATGTATTTTAAAACTAATATATTCCATTTGGAGAGTGGACTGAAAGTATAGAATGATTCACAAAACTGGTATCCTCTTTGACCCATTGATTCCAGTGCTAGGACTTTATTCTAAAAATATCATCAAAAGGAAAGAAAGATCTCTCTGCATGAAAATTTTCATAGCTTCTCTACTTATAATAGAAAAAAATTAGAAACAACCTATGCATTCAATAACTGGAGAATAGCTGAATAGATAATGGTATGTTAACATAATGGAATATTATAGGACTATAAAGAAATTATTAATATGAATAATGGAAAAGCATATGGAAAGGCATTTGTGAAATAATGTAAAGCAAAATGAACATAACTGAGGCAGTAAACAATCACTACAATTATGGTTGGGGAGATCATAATTTTTTAAGAAAACAAAATCAAAGGAAGCAGAGATTCAAATTAACTCAGAGGGGGACACTGAGTATATGCATCTTTTGATTATTTGTTAGGCTCTAATTATAATAGTTGCTGACATTCACATAGCACTTTACCGATTATAAAGAGCTTCACACACATTTTCTAAATTGAATCTAAAAACAGCCCTGTCTATATATAGACAGGATTATCCCCATTTTACAAATGAGGAGGTTGAGACTCTGGCAGGTTGATTGATCACACACAACTAGTAAGATTTAGACAGGAGTCAAACCTGGGTCTTTTGGGATACCAAGTACACCCCTCTTCACTCTGCTTGCATTGTTAAAAAGTTAGTTATTATACTTAAAAAGACAAGCACGATTTTGTTACTTATTATGAAAGCTAGCATTTATAGCTCATTTATATTTTCAAAAGAAAATTTTATATATGTGATCTCAATTGATTTTCATAACACCCCTGAGAAGTGAGTGCTATTACTACCCCAGTTCTCAAATGAGGAAACTGAGTCAGAGAGATGTTAAGTGGCTTGCCAGGGGTCACATTATCCAAGACAGGACAGCAATTCAGGTGTCCTGACTCCATCCACTACAATACACTGCTGTTCTATTTGTGATATGTTTATTCAATTGTTTTTTTCATTCATTTTATAATTTTTTAAAAAAGAATAATTTAATCCACTTCATGGAGCAAGGAATTTTCTAGAGGCATTTATTTCTATAGGATTTTCTGCCTCTCCCCAGCTCCTGATTTTATCTTGGATCTTGCCTTTGCTGATTTAAGAGGGGAGGCAGGAACCTTTCCCGCCCTAACCCCCATCACAAGCACAGTTCCATTAAATCTCTACCCCATAACTGTCCCTGAATAAGAGAATTCTCCCTATCATCACCACCACTATCACCACCAACAACCTCCTCACATACACACACACACCTCACATCCAAGACTGTTTTCTCACCAACAACTTGAGAGAGGAGAGGGGAGACTGTTCTTGGTGGATATGAAATCAGCTGGCCAAAAATTAAGAATAAAAAAGACACAAGGACTGAGGCAGGGAAAGCTGGGCTGTGCTTTACATAATTGATTCATTTGCCTGTAAATAGATATCAGAGAATTCTCGTGTTAAAGAGAATCAGTCAGAGCTAATCATTAGAGGTTATCCCCCAAGGACCTGGGGCAGGACAGGCACTGAATTGCTCTTGCTGGCTTTCACTGTAACTGATTGCACCAGCTGAGAACATGCTTCAAGGGCAGGGGGAGTGTCCCTGGTCACACTCCCCTGCCTACCCTTCTCAAGTCCTTGACAGCCTTATCAATACCCTCCTGCCCTGGCTCCAGTGCACATATTCTGGCCTATAAAATGAGTCCAACTTCCCTAAGGCCTCTCAGCCTGTCAAATGCCCTATGCAAGTACAGGAGAAAAAGAAAAAAAATGGGACAATCTTGAGAGACCCTTCAGCCCAAGAAAGAAGAAATCCTTTCATGTATAAATGAAAAGAAATTGCCTCTATATCTGTCATGCAAATGTTTGTGATCTTTATTAAAGAAACAAAGTCTTTTGTTCTTGCTTATTTATCTTAAATGCAGAAGTTTCCCTCATCCACCAATGTCCCAAGGATCCATTTCTCAACCTTCCTCTTCCCCAGAGCCATTCTAAATCATCTTCTTTGCCATCACAATAATCTAAAAGTATGTCTTCATCTT
Source organism: Myrmecobius fasciatus (assembly GCA_023553655.1). Classification (NCBI taxonomy): domain Eukaryota; kingdom Metazoa; phylum Chordata; class Mammalia; order Dasyuromorphia; family Myrmecobiidae; genus Myrmecobius; species Myrmecobius fasciatus. The sequence goes on along the minus strand of JAJPUD010001546.1, from coordinate 221,101 downwards.
GTTGTATTGTCAGCACACCTTGATTTAGTAAACTTGGTCTGTGTAAATGACCCTCATGTCATAAAAAGAGCCTAGTAATGGGCATTAGAAGTTCTGAGTTCCAGTTCTTTCTCTGTTCTTCCCTATTTAAACTTGGAAGAAAAGAGGGAGTACTATTTCTTTCATCAACTAGCAGAGTCAGCTAGCTTCTGGAATCTGCAGATACTCAAAAGGGATTCTTGGCTCGATACTTGTCCTCCCTGCACTTCTGAAGACATTGGGCTACATGAGCTTTAGGATATCTCTACTTCAGAGCAGTAGCAGACAGAGTGTCATGGGCTTTCTTCAAGGTGCCTAAATTTGGAGGGTACTAGCAACATTTGTACAAGTTCAATTTACTTAACTTTAAAAATTAATAGTACCTGACTCCCAGGATTGTTGTGAGGAAAAAATTAGGTAATATTTGTAAAGCATCTAACACTTGTATATATATATATATATATATATATATATATATATATGTTACATATACCCACACATACATATATACACTATATGCCTATATGCTATAGTGTATATGTACACTATAGCAGGGTGCTATAGAAATGCTAGTTACTCCAATTATTATTATAAGTTCATCATTATTATAAGCATATGGAGTGTTCAAAGCACCTCTGGTGTGAGGGCTTACTGATTTTTTTTTTGGAGCTGCTCATCCACCTTTGGTGTCTACCTGGCACCATTTTGGTGTCAAATCTCACCTTTAGCTCCAAGAAACTATAACATGCACAGGGGTTTCACCTTGGCAAACTGTCTTGGCAGATGGGCTAGTTACCCTCAACCCCATTGGTGAGTTAGGGGACTGTCTAACCCAAGCATATGATGACTTCTCCTGGTGGAATGGGCAGATGAGAACAATTTGTTCCAACATCCATGAAGGCAACTGAAGCAGGTGTTGTGAAACACTCAGAGATTGTTAGACATCCAAAATGTCAAGGTCATCCATGACATCCCAGACCACTGACAGTCATCTTGAATTTTTGCCTTGTTCCTTGGACTTCAATGATTCTGAAAGGGAGAATGAGGCTGATGATTTTTATTCATATTGGTCCTCTTCCAAAAAGGACAAATAACAAGTTCATTATAAGGTAGAAACAACTGAGCTTAGCATCTGGTTAGAAAAAGCAAGTACTTAAAATGAGGAGCTATCAAATGACATCATTATTTCCTCCCCAGCTTAGACTTGATTCAGACTTGATCTCCCACTACAAGGGTTTATGTCTGAGGTCCAAAGTCTCTCTAAGGTCTATCCCTTCTCCACAACTAAAGTTGTCTTCCAAGGTTGTTTTTGACAAAGTGAATACCCATCAATTGAGGAATGGCTAAACTAGTTATGATATGAATGTAATGATATATTATGCTGTGAAAATAAAGAGAAAAGATGTCAATTGGTCGCTCCATGTATCCACTATTTCTTTTACCAAAACTCTCTTCCATGGTCTCCACTTTTTAATACAGTTAGTCTTCCTCATTAGAATGTTAGCTCCATGAAACTATTTCACACTTGTTTTGGTATTCCTAATATTTAACATAGTAGCACATCACTTAGCACTGACACATAGTAAACTCTTAATAAATGCCTTTTCATTCATTCATTCAGAGTCAGAGGTAGAAACAAAGTTTCCTGACTCTCAATCCAGTACTCCTTTTAGGATATCATCAATGGTTCCTATATGACTTTGAGCACATCCCTAGTCTATTCTAGAGTATAATGGTTCTATAGTATGGAATAACAGTAACAACTGACATTTATATAACACATTAAGATAACTTAAAGTTCCTTACCTACATTCTCTCATTTGATTCCTACAACAACCTTAAAAATTGTTGGGGAGGGCATATGTATTTAGGATTTCATTGGGATAAGGAATCTCCAGTAAGATTCTGTATTCTACCAGTGCCACTGGGCAACTGTTTTGTGATTTACTGTCTTAGAGAGATATGTGGAGCATAGAGAGGTTATTATAAAAAGTATCATTTCTATTTTACAAGGTAGGATAAGATCAGATATATTAAGCCCAGAGAAGAAAGCCCATGGTTATGTGGCAAGCATCTGTGATAGTTAGGATTTGAACCAAGAGTCTTTCTTGATTTCAGGTCCACCATGTTTTCTACTATACCAGAAAATGCTTTTCCATTACCTCAGATCTCTTTCTTTTCTGAATTCCTATAATTCACTGGATTCTACTGATTGTCTTTATAATGTAGTCTAATACTTGATTACACGCTGTATTATTTTCTCTAATTGTTTCATATATTAATATCTCCTTTCCTCAATTAGATCATAATCTCCTCAGGGCTAAGTATTATGTCTACTATTTAATTTTTTTTCCTTCTATTCATGGTGCCTTGTTCAATGCAGTTTGCAAGGAAGACATTAAATAAATACTTGTAGATTTGACTTGTTAATCCATGCTTCTGCCCTATCCAATTAATGCAAGAAATCTGAGAACACCCTAGAGAAACCAGAGTGGCAATCACCTCTGAGGTGCGTTTAGCAGACCTGTTGGTCTTTCTTGTCCAGAAGGGGAAAAGAAAAAGTATTTTGTTCCTCTTCTTCAGGATCAGATGCTTCAAATTTCCAGAACAGATCTCCTGGAATTCCCCTTCATTTTCCCCTATGTTAACCTTCTATTTAATCTACAGATTACATTTAGGGGCCACTTTCTAGAATAGGCCATTCTTGTTAAAATTAATAAATGACAATAAAAGCATTTATATAGCACTCTGAGGTTTTTCAAAACACTTTACACACTTTTTCATGTGATCTTCACAACTTTGCAGTAGGTGTGGTTATTATCCCCATATCACAGATGAGGAAACAAAGGTCTTATAAGAGCTTAAATGACTTGTGCAGGGTCACAGAGCTAGCAAATATCTGAGGTAGAATTTGAACTCAGGTCTTTCTGTCAAGATATTGAACCTCCTCTCCCCTTAGAAACTAGGCTCTCCAGACCAAGACATGCTAAAGAGTGAAGAAAACAACCCAAGCAGATGTCAGTCTAGAAGACCAAGCTCTGCCAGGTCTCATGAACTCCTGAGAGACCTGTTAATTGATGTCTATTCATAGCAACAATTATAAGGACATTAAGGTGGTATTTATAGCTGCTTTCACCTCAGGCTCCTAGCAAGTGGCAGGGGGGTGTGTCTTGGCAGTATCATTCCATTCCTTCTGATGACAGATCAGAAAAAACTCCAGTGGTCTTAGGACTGGGTATCCATTATTTTATTCCCCACTTCCGTCCCTGAGCCAGACTTCTTGAGCACTCTGGTATTCTTACATTCCCCAAGCAGTGGCCAGATCAATGCTACCCTTTGTGGTGGACCCAGGCTCCTTAGCTGTGAGACTAAACAAGCCTTATAATACTTTGCACCTCTTCTTATGTGCTGCCTTGTATCATCCTATTTGTGTGCATATCATCTCTTCCTTACTAAAGGCAATGTGGTATTCTGAAAAGAGCAGTCATCTGGAGTCAGCTGAGGCTCCTGTTCATACCTAACCTCTGTCATTTAGGGGTGTGACCAGGGCAAGTATTATTTACTTATATTTACTTATCTTATATAAGTATATATCTTAATATATATATATCTTATATACTTATGATCAAATGAAATAATGAATGTAAATTCTAAGAACTCTATACAAAGTCAATACTTATAATTATTTTGTAAGCTCATCAAATGAATAAATATCATCTTATTGAACTTTTTATGCCTCTCAGCACCTGACATATTACCTTGCACATGGTAGATATTTGTAGGGCAGCTACAGTTGGAGTCAGGAAGACCTTCATTCAAAATCCTGCCTCAAAATCCTTATTAGGTGGGTAACCCTGGGGAGTCTCAGACTCAGTTACCTCATCTGTTAAATAGTTGTAACATGTGACTAGTGCATGCCCAGGAAACAAGTGTTTTTGTCTCTTTTTTTCTACTTTTTTTTTTTTGCTGAGACAATTTGTTGTTAAGTGACTTGCCCAGGGTCACATAGCCAGGAAGTGTTAAGTGTCTGAGGCTGGATTTGAACTCAGGTCCTTCTGACTTAAGGGCTGATGTTTTATCCACTACACCACTTAGCTGCCCCTGCATCAGTGTTTTTGAAGGATGCAGTTCTCTACATGGAAAAGGTTTTGAGGATTGCATGATGACATATTAATAAAATGCCTTGGAGAGACTGTGGAGCAAATGTGGACATTCTGCAACTAGTTCTTATTTGCCAACCATGTAGTGAATGGAAGCCTCTTTGATTGGCTGTAGTTATTGTCTCAAAAAGGCATCAGTTAGCTTCCACCTTTCCCTCTTTCTTGGAGGATCTCCATTTGATCCCTTTACAGATAGTGTCTGGTGGTATTAATACTGTAAAAGAAGCAGCTTTGGTCTCTTTCCTTCCAAGCCAGCATGTGGCTCCATGAATATGAATCTTAGGACTTTGCCTGCTTCCACATTTGTCCTTTCACTATAGTTAAAGGGATTGAAAGCTGTGACCATTTAAATTTCAAAAGATCAGGAGAATGAGCCCTCTAGATATCCAGGAGTCAAGTCTATGCTAAGTTTTGCAGCCAGCTCAGCACTGATTGTCTTAGAATCTACCTACAGGAATCTGTCCAGCAGTATCTAAAACAGACTTTTCTAGTAGTAATGCTGCATCTGAACATGAATTTCATGTAAATAATACTAGATCACTTTAATTTGAACCCATTCTCCCCAGAAACTGGGGAAGTAGAAGGAAAAACTTGCTTTCAAGGTGTAGAGAGAAAATTTGCATTTTTGTTCTTAGAAGTAAATATCTTTTTCTAAAAGTCAACAGATAAGTGATTGAATTGGAGCACTAGCCATACCCTGATGGCTAACAGTAGGGAAAGCTCTACTGGTAGGCACTTGAGTCAATAGCACTAGCAAAGAAACACCTCCAAATCCTCAGGGTTATCTCTAGAACCCTGATGGGGATATATAGCTGGATAAGAGGCATGGGTTAGTGGGTCATAGTATACTTACCACATAATAATATCTCACAAAGTTATTATAAGGATCAAATAAAAAATATATGTAAAATATTTTGCAAACCTTAAAGTATCATTTAAATGCTAGTTATTCTTGTAATAGTATTGTGCTATTATTGAATTATTCCTATATAATATGATTATAATCTATAATATATTGTGATGTAATCATTTTCAGTTGATTGGATGAATGAATGAAGGAAGGAAGGAGTTCTTCCTGAAGTCCAGAGGGAAGAATAAAGGTTTCACATTTTAAATAGAGAATTTTCTTTTCTCTATCTTTGATTTGGCTAATAATCCTTTCATTTTCCTATAGGGCTTAAAAAGTTGATCCCATATGGAAACCAGGTGAGTAATTCTACAGAAAGAAAATAGAGATATGAAGCTTCAAACACAACTACTTGCTCCTGTTAACCTCAGTCAAGACCTTCATGCTCCTTAAGACTGTGTGTTCTATTTCCTAAATCTCTACTAGGTGAAAAGCTTCAAAGACATTCCCTGAACTCCTCTGACATATCTGCAGTTTTTCCAGGGAGAGATGACTGATGACCTCCAGAAAGACTCTTACTCTGGATTGTAACATCTTTCAAGTTGCTGACTTGGTTTAAAATTTTTCAGTTTATCCAAAGAGGGAAAATATTTACAACCTGACAACCAGAAGAGGAAAGGGAAAGGGAAAGATGCCATAGACATTGTCCCTTCTCTGGGATGCTGCCTTAAGAGCTGACCCCTTCATCTAGTTGTCCACCATCCCAGCCCACCCAGAAAGTGCCCACCCTCAGCCTCCAGTAGCTATATATCATCATAGCTTTATTACTTCAATACCCCATCACTACCACCCGCACCCCTCACTCATACACATACATATCCCAGTTCTCCATTTCCAGACTAGACAGAGAGTTCTTTTTATCACAGTCCTTCCCTTCCAATAACAGAATTCTGGGCAATTTGTGGAGCATGGGAATGGTTGTATATTTGTAGCATTCTTTGTAACACCACAGACAGTTATTAGACAATGTTTCTCCCAGAAAAAAAAGGCTCAAAGAGATTGGGGGGAGGGAAAGGAGGAAAATGGGGGAAAGATGGGGTGGACAGATGGAGAACAGAGATGAAATTGGTTCTAGGAAGGTTAAATTCCTCACTAGCCCTATTTTTTCCTTTGCACATTGTCTGATCATTTTCATAATTCAGAACAAAGTGCAACACTATTTAATGAGCCCATTAATGACCCTCTAATTTAGTCTCTGCAGACCAAATTCATAAAATATTTATGCTCCATTTACAGAGGATTTCCTCTGACTCTTTGGGGTGAATGGACTTTGTATTATAGCTGGTCAATGATATGTCCATAGTCTCTAGACCAATGGGTTCCTGGGATCTTTCTGGTCCAAATCAAGAGGGAAAGAGGAAAGAAAACAGAAAGCTGGCCACTTCCTCATGTATGCATGTGTCCTTGTCTTGCTCCCAATCACAGGCAGGGAGAAGTCAGGTAAAAGGGAAACACAGCCCAGACTTCTGTAGGAGGCAGATCTCTTGCAGGAGGTGCTCAGCTTGATCAGTGTCCACAAAGACATATTTAATTAATATCTGCTAGGTCCCAGAACGTGAGTGACATCCAGCCCCAGAATGCATGGATTTCTCTCCAGAACTCTGGTCTTTACAGTAGAGAGTATAAGATGATCCATTAGGGTTCAGGAGAGTCATTAGAGCAGCTCTGTGAGTTTGCAGCAGCTGCTTTCCTCTGATATTGCTCTCCCCTAGAGCTCAGCCTTGCTTACTCATCCCCAGGCAGGCAGGTGAGCAGGAAGTTGCCTAGCTACCACCTAGCCCTTTCCTTCCTCCTCTGACCCCATAGGAAGCATCATCACAGGTACCCTGGCCTGGGTCCTGGGGAAGTTCAGGCTGTTATGAGGATATGCAGACCCTATAACTCTGGGAGCAAGAGTGGAAGCAGATGAACAAATACTTTGAAAGTATGTCACTCATACCCTAAGCCTAGGACATATAGTAGGCATACCAGGAGGACTCCAATAGAGCAGCAGGAACAGGCAGACTTTGATCCCCTGGGAATGGAAAAATATGAAGGGGATTTGGGTCCCACCCAAGAGAAGATGTGCAATAGAGAACCTGGCACAGGGTAAGGATGAGGGAGTCTGCATGGTTGGGGAAAAGGGAAATATTTTCCAAGAACTTTAATTTCTTACTGCCTATGGAGACTCTTTCCCCCCCCCCACTTTCCCACACAAGAGAATCCAAGAGGTTCATACCTGGCCAGAAGAAGGCTCAACAAGGAAAACCAGAGAGGAACTGGTTGTAGGAGCCAATAGCAGTCAAAGGGAGAAGAGGTGGCAGATATCACTGTCAGTGGTCCTGGACCTCAAGAACAGGATAATGTGATCCTGTTCCCCAGCCCACCCAACCAAAGCAGTGAGATAACTTGGAAACAAGTAAAAAACTCAGGCCTATCTGATCATGTTCTATATGCTCTATTATGGCTCTGTTTGCCCACCTAGAATAGTCACCTCTGAATCTGGGTGGGACCCCAAAGTCCATGGCACCTCCATCATGATAACTGGAAAAATGGAAATTTATTGTTCAAATTTTAGCAAATAATTTTTATATAATTATGTGGCACGTTTTTTAAAAGAGCAGCATGTGAGTAAGTGCAGCCACAGATGCGTGCATCTCTTCAATCAGTATCTACCTGTCTTTTAAAGATATTTTTTCAGCTGTGATAGACATTAAAAACAAGTAATGAAATAAACTGAAGTTAATATCAGACCTTCAAAATCACTCTATCATCAAGATTTTCAAAAAAAATAATAAATGTTATTCAATTACATTATTTAAACTAAAAATACTAGAATGTCTTAGAGCAAAAAAACATTTTATGATTAATAAAGTAAAATATTTCTTTCAAAAATGAAAGAATCTCATTCTTTTTATTTCTATTTTTGTGTGCTTGTTAATATACATATATTACATATATACATATTTTATAATTTATAAATTAATATATATGTATAAATATGTACATATAATGGGGCATAGGCTTTATTGCTATGAGTGCACAAGTCAAAAAAGTTTGGAGGCCATTTCTATGGAAACCACTAAAGCACCTGTTCTAAGTCCCTACTCCCAGAGAGATGGGATCTTTCCTTCCCCAATCAGTAGGTAGTTCTTAGATCATTCTTGACCAGATTGGTATCCTATTGGTCCTCAGAGAAGCTTTAATTCTGTCCCAAAGCACCCTATCGTGTTATGGAGATGTCGCAGAAAATCTTAATGTCCTACCCTTATAGTTTTATTTCAGAGTAGTGTGACACAGAAAAGGAATTAATCCTTCTTTTTCCCTCTTTCCCAAGTCTCATAGGTCAAGGCCTGACCTACTAGGGCTTTCTGCTTTTCCCTCAGGCTGCCAGCATGTACCTAAAAATGAATGAGTGTTAATGCTATAATTCCTGCAGCATTTTGGTGTGAAAAAATACCCATATTAGGAGTCAGGAGACCTGGATTTTAGTCTCAGCTCCAACACTTGCTGGCTTCAGAACTTTGGACAAGGCACTTCACCTCTGCAGGGCTCCCTTCTCTTATCTGCAAAATGTTGATAATAAAGCTTAAGCTATGAACCTCACAAAGAAGTCAAAGAAAAAACAAGGATCTTATGGGGCTGTCGTAAGGGTCCAGTATCACAATATGTGTCAAAGTACTTTGAAATCTATTTTTAAAAAAGCCATTTCTTGACATGGCATCATAAGAGAAATAGTAATAAAGCCTTTCATAAACTTGGGGTGTATTCTCTCACAAATATGTGTAATATTAGTAGGGAGATTGGTCATAAGCACAAATTTGCAGAGAGATATACACTCATGGGATACATGCAGCCAAGGCAACTTACACTGTCAGCAATGCAGACCCATAATGTCCCTTCTCTTCTCAACTTGTCTTCTTGTTCCCCCTGGGTGCAAGATCTCTACTAGATTGGTCACTCAGCTGGGTTGCCTAGGAGAATTCCCTTCAAAAATTCAGATTATGTTGTGGCCAAGATCCTCCAGTCCAAGACATCATCACATACTTGGGGGGGGTGGTAAATAAGAATGGATGGAGGGATAGAAATTCCCATCCCTCACTTCTGGGAGGCAAAGTAATCTTTGACCTGGAGATTCTCCTCATAAGCATATATCTTAAAAGAGATCAATGACAAAAAAGAAAGTCCCCATATACATTGACATATCTAAAATAGCATTTTTGTGGTAGTAGCAGTAAAGAACTGGAAACAAGTAGATGCCCATCAACTGGGGAATGACTAAATAAATTGTGGTATGTGAATGCAATGGAATATTACTTTGTCAAAAGAAAAAAATGAATGTGAATACTACAGGGATACACAGGGAAGACATATTGATGCAAAATGAATTAAACAGAATCAGGAAAACAATATACACTATGACTTCAATGGACAGAATAACAATAAAAAATGAAACTAAATCCATGTGATTACCACCAAACTTTACTCTGAAAAAGAAATTAGAACATACCACCCTCCTTTCTTTTCAGAAGTAGGTGACTTTGGAGATGGAACACAGAATAAAATGTTGGACTTGACTAATGGCTTTGCTGAACTGTTTTTTTTTCCCCTCTTGATACTAGGATCCCTAGATCTTGGTGGGTTTATGTAATCCTGTAATCCCCAAGATTCCCTATAAACATTTCTCTTTCCCTCAGGGGATGGCTATGAATCTCTTCCCTTTCTAACGCTCTCATTTTCTGTCTGTCTTTCTCTCCCACTCACCCCCTCGTCTCTCCTTTTCCCCCCATTCTCCTTTCTTCTCTACCCCAGCACCTATCAGCAGGAGATCTTAAGTGGTTATAGCATTAGTCTGAGTCCCAAGGGCCTTAGATGTCTAAGAAGCCAATGGGGCTCCGAGGATATCATGGCTCATTGCTCATAGACTCTATCATCCTTTGTTAGTCCTGATTATGAGCAAGAACCCAGACAGGCTGCCTCCAGGTTTCGGTCCTTGACTTTTCTATTTCAAGAGCCTTTCTCTGTTTTACCAAATCACCAAATTGAATCATGCCTGATGTCTTTCCAGGTCACTGGTTCCTTAGCTCTCCCCTTTCAAGCATATAGAAGAAAATCAGACCCTCCCTCAATTTCTAAACTGGCACACACAGAGCAGCAGCAGCAATATCATAGCAGCAGCAGCACATTATTATATTGCACATTAAGATTTTCAAAGTGCTTAACATATGTTATCTCATTTGGTCCTTATAATAACCTTGGAAGGTAGATGCTATTATTATCCCTATTTTGTAGTTGAGGAAACTAAAACAGCAGAAGTTAAGCATTGCCCAGAGTAACAAAGCAAATAACTGTCTGAAGTAGCACTCAAACTCAAGTTTTCCTGACTCAAAGTCAGGAACCAGTTGGGTCAGAACAATACTCTATCCATACCCTGAATGACCTAACTGCTTTGAGCACATACATACACACTAGATAATCCTGATGTCTAGCGGCCTGAATTATCCATCCCCTATTTATCTTCTCTTTATGGAATTACAGAAACTTATACTTGGAAAGAATCCTTGAGGTCAGTCCAGTTCAGCTTTCTGCCTAATACCAGAAGCTCCCATAACATCATTCTCACCTCTACTTTAGGGCAGAATTCTCTACTTTGACAGACAGCCATACATTAGGAGAAGCTCTCAGTATTAGAACAATCTTCTTTATATTAGTAGCTAGGTGACACAGTGAATAAAGTCAGGCAAATCTGGCCTCAGATATTTACTAGCTGTGTGACCCTGAGAAAATAGCAACCCTGTTTGCCTCAGTCTCCTTATCTGTAAAATTAATTGGGAAAAGAAATGACAAACTACTTCAAAAAACTCCAAATGGGCTCACAAAAAGTCAGATGTAACTGAAACAAATAACAAAATCTACCTCCCTGTCAGAAAATCATAAGAGCTAGAAAGGATCTTATAGGACATCTAATCTAACCCCCTCATTTTATAGATCAGGGACCTGAAGCTCAGAGAGTTTAAGTCACTTGCCCACCACACAGGTGACAAGTGGCAGAGCTAGGATTTGAGTCAAGTCTTTTGACTTCAGATTTAGCTCTCTTCCACCATGATCATATAGTCTCTGGAGCTATACAGAATGAATCTAATTTTGCTTCTATATAACACATCCTTTCAAATATTTAAAGACAGCTTTCATACCCTATCTAAAAAAATCACCTCTGAGCCAATTTTTCTCAATTTCTTCTGCCATTCTTCATTAGCAATTCATAGGGTCATGGATTTAGAACTGACAGATAATTTGGAGCTCATCAAATACAATTCTCTCACTTTTCAGATGAGAAAACTGAGGCAACAGTGGTCAAGTGACTTTCTCCAAATCACATAGATAGTAAGAGGCAGAGCTAGTATTAAAATCCAAAACCATTACTCTATCCACAGCACTGCCCTGTTATTTAAAGAATTAAAATACTCCCAATTTCACTCTCCATTCAGCTGTGGTAGTTGTGGTAGTGATAGAAGTGGTGATAGTGGTTTTTCCCATTTGCTCCTCTGTCTGGTCTTGGTATAAGGAAAATGCCATTATCCTTCTGGAAAAGATGAACCAACTCTAAGAAATGAGAACCCATGAAAAAATTGCTCTTCTGGGTAATGGATAGAATAAAGGACTGAAGGTCTTAGGTACCAGTATTCAATTGTGTGCCTTTAGTAAGGCAAAAAGCATCTCTGAACCATGATTTCCTTTTCTATAAAATCAGGACAATAAACTAGATTAACTCTAAGGTCTTTAAAATACCATGACTCATAAAAGAAGTGGATCTCAAAAGTGAAATGTTTATCTAAAGGTCACACTAAGGCTACCAAAACAGATTATCAGGAGGAATGTTTTAGTAAAAGTTTACTAATGGGCTTTCAAAAAATGTAAGCATGGCATACTTTTAAATTTAGTCTGTGTTATTAACTTTTTAATCCATCATTTTCTTAGATCTAGACAATTAATAAAATAATAAATCAAGCCCTAATTTTTATCACTGGCCAATTTTTATGAGATGTTATTGCTCACACTAAAAATTTAGCAATTAGTTCTCAATATTCATTTTGTTTATAAGATTTTGAGTTCCAAATTTTTCTCCCTCTCCCCCTCCCCAAGATAGTAAGTAATATAATGTAGTTATTCCAGCCTCCATTTCACATGTTTAATGTTTTAATAAGAACATTATTTCATGATTCTGGAAATGGCCAGATCATCAGTGAAACTTACACCTATAAGAAAAACCTGAACTTAAAGTCAAGGTAAAACAGAAACTGTAAAATGACTAAGTCCTTTAGAGCTAATATACTTTCTAGTCTTTCTTGTATCACCAAATTAAAGACATTAATGAGGAAGCATCGAAGACTGAGCTGAACTTAGAAGAAATCTATCCACAGGCATAAAACTAAAGCTTAGCTATAGAAGATAAGACTTAACTTTGCATCTAATATAAAGGAATTGTCTAGCTTCTTTTCTAGATGCTTAAACTACTTTAGTGATACTTCTTCACAATTCATTCAGGAAGCTCTTTACTCTTACATTTTATATGATTTTTTTCAATAAAGGGAAACAAATTATTCTACAGAAGAAGAAACTGAGATATAGTCATCAGCACTTGCCTAATAATGCATAATAAATGAGAAACAGAACTGGGATCAGAAGTTTGATCTCGATTCACATTGTATTCCTTATATGATATTCCCTCTAAAATCCCTTGCCTAACTTGGATTCAATGTTGTCAGGACAAATCTCTTGATTACTAGCTCTAGAATGCTGAGGGGGATAAAGACTTTCTAGTAGTATCACTCATGAGCCCCCATTGGTGTGTTACTCATTATCAGACAGTGTTAATCAATTTTTAGAAAAGATATTTTATTAAGAGGGGCAGGTAGGTGACACAAGTTTGAAATCAGGAAGATTTACCTCTCTGAGTTTAAATGTGGTAAGACACTAACTAGCTATGTGACCCTGGGCAAGTCACTCAAACCTGTTTGTCTCAGTTTCTTCACTTGTAAAATGAGCTAGAGAAAGAAAGGGAAAATCACCTTAATATCTTTGCCAAGAAAATCCCCATTGGCTCTAATGGACACTGTTGTATTCCTGAGAACTGTTTGTCTTTCAATTTATTGAAGTTCATAAGATTATCTATCATTTCATCATTGGTAAAAGGGAAGGGAGGAAACTGGAACAAAAGAAGAAGAGATAAATCTTCCCATCCTCAGGGCAATTCCTCTCAGGAGTCTTTCACCACAAGATTTTTCATCACTTAACTAGCCTGCTGCTGCTGGAATGAATAATTTTGAACTGACTTGCTGTGTTATACAGAAATACAGAGGAGTGTTTGAGTCTTTTAGCCAATCACAACACATTTTCTGTGTAGCAAAACACGTATCTTCACTCCATGATTAAAGCACTTCACTTTTCCCAAATTGATTATGGACTTATTTCTACTTAGTTTATACATTTGATTGATTGATTCATTCTAGCTTCACAGGCCTCTGAAATTACATTAATTGGATAGGAGGTTTCCTATTCTTATGCTTCGATCTGGAAGTAACACTGTCAATTTTTATCACACATCACACCACCCCTAATATAGAAGGTAGGGCTGCCTTCCCTATACCAAAATAGTATACTCTAATGTCATAGTAGCAGCTTTGGGGATGGTAATTGGCAATCCGTGATTTTATTTGTGGAAATTCACAAATGTTGGCCTATGCAGGTATTCTGTGTGATCTCCTTATTGAGTGGGAAAGGGGTCTTTCATGATTTCTGGGGTCCCATTTTTCCCAAGAATTATTTCCAAATTAGCCCTAGACATAGCTGTATATCTCCCCTATTCCTACATAGTTGGTGAGCAAGAGGCCTACAACTCTTAATTTGGAAATCTATCAGCTTCCAAACTAATTTTTGGGTCCATATCTGTCAGAAGCCATCTTTTAAATGAATTAATTAACCTTGTTCTCTCTAATTATCTGAATGCTTTTTTTCTTTTTTTTGAAACATGGTTTGCTGAGAGTTTTTACAATCCTCCCTTTTTCACTATGGCATCTGTTGAGTTGTGTCCTCCAGTGTGAAGGTGTCTTTATTGTGTTTTTTCTTATTGCTTTTCCTTCTCCAAATCAGTTACCTTGTGGGTCCACAAGAACCTCTGATGAAAATTTCATCCGAGTTTTCAAGATAATAGGATATAGTTTACAATTTTAGATCTACAGGGAATTGAGAGATCATCTAGTTTAACCTCTTCATTTTATACAAAAGGAAAGTTAGATCTATCCAGACTAAGTGATTTGTCCAAAATCGTACATTTAGTAAGGATTTAGGGATAAAATTCAACTCTTGTGACACCAAATCAATTTGTCTTTCCACCATGTCACTCTGACACTTGAGCATGTCTGTGCTTATAATCTAAATCTTTTAGAATGCTCATTGTCTCTTCTATTTCCACACAAGAAAAATTCTAAATTCAGATTACCAAAGCAAGAACTTGTTCCTCCAATGGTGGATGAAACTTTAGTTAAATATCAAAGAAATACTTTATCAGTGCACTTCACAAAATCCAGTGAACAAGATGCACTTGTTTGCTAAACAGTAGTATAGTTACTGGATTCACAACTAATTGAATGATCTGATTCAATTAATGGCTCAACATCATTTTACAAGGGGGTCTCTAGTTGAAGAGCCTTAGAAATCTCTCCTTAGCCTATGTGAATTTATATATATAGATACATATATAGATATATGTAAACTTGCGTATATATGCATATATCACTGAGATTTTTTATTTAATTTTTACCAGTTCCCACTTTAATCCAATGATTCTCACTTTTTACCTCCCTTTTTATATTATCTTTCCCATTAGAATGTAAACTCCTCAAGCAGGGACTTTTTTGGCTTATATTTGTATCTAGTAGGCACTTAAAAATATTTGTTTATTGATTTAAAGATTGGTTGATTGTATCTCCAGCTCTTAGCACAGTGCCTGGTACATCATAAGTATTTAATAAATGTTTTTTTCATTGCATTGCCTTGCCTTGCCAAAATGATCTCTGTATAATTTGCAACTGACATGAAGCTAAAAAGGATAACTAACCTGTCAAATAACAAAAATAGGATCCAAAAAGATCTGGATAGTCTCAATTGACTGGATGTAATTAGATGAAATTTAATAGAGATAAAAGTCATCATGAACTTAGGTACAAAAAAAAGCAACCTCAAAAGTACAACATCAGGGAGGCTTAACTAGATAGCAGTTGGCCTGAAAAAGTATCTGGAGATTTTAGTGGACTGCAAACGCAATATGAGTCAACAATGTGATATGGCCAAGAAAGCTAATGCTCTCTTCAACTGCATAAATGGAGGTACAGTGTCCATACAAGAAAGGTTATATTTCCACTCTCAAACTGCTTCTGGAACATCTTGAGCCATACTGTGAGGACACTGAAAAGCTAGAGAGCATACAATGGAGGGCAACTAGGATGGTAAAGGGTTTCAATGCCATTGCACATGAGAACTGGCTACAGGAAATTGGAGTGGTTACCCTAGAGAAAGGTTAGAGGAGAACATGATTCAAATGTCTGAAGGAATATTATGTGGGGAAAAAAAGATTAGATTTGTTCTTCTTGTCCCCAGAAAGCAGAACCAGGAGAGACAATTTTCTTCATATTTTATTTTTTCTTAATTACATATAAATACAATTTTTAACATTCATTTTTAAGTTTTTTTTTCCTTGAGACAATTGGGTTAAGTGACTTGCCCAGGGTCACATAGCTAGGAAGTGTTAAGTGTCTGAGACCAGATTTGAACACAGATACTCTTGAATTCAGGGTTGGTGCTCTATCCATTGCACAACCTAGCTGCCCCATTTTTAGAATTTTTTAGTTCCAAATTCTCTGCCTCCCTTTCCTTCCTCCTCATTGAGAATGCAAGCAATTTTACATATTTTATGCATATGCAGTCATAAAACACATTTCCATGAGAGTTATGTTGTGAAAGAAAATAGATTTTTAAAAATCTCCAAGAAAAATAAATTTGTGTCTTTTTTTAAAAGTATATTTCAGAATCTATCAGTTCTTTCCTGGAGGTGAACAGCATTTTTCATCAAAAGTTCCTTTTTAATTGTCCTGGATCACTGTATTGCTAAAATAGTCAAGTTATTTACAAATGATCATTGTACAATACTGATATTATTGTGTATAGTCTTCTCTTTGTTCTATTAATTTCATTTTGCATCAGTTCGTGTAAATCTTTCCAAGTTTTTTCTGAAATCATCCTGCTTATCATAGGATTCCATCATAATTACATGCCCCAAATGGTTCAGCCATTCCCCAATTGACAGACATCCCCTCGATTTCCATTCTTTACTACCACAAAAGAGTTGCTATAAATATTTTTGTGCATATAGGTCCTTTTCTTCTTTTAAAAATCTCTTTGGGACACAGACCTAGTAATGGTAATTCTTGATCAAAGGATATGTATGGTTTTATAGTCCTTTGGGTATAGTTCCAAATTGCTCTTCAGCATAGTTGGATTAGTTCACAACTCCATCAACAATGCATTAGTGTTCCAATTTTCCCCCATCTCCTCCAATATTTGTCATTTTCATTTTCTGTCATATTAGCCAATCTGATAGATATGGAATGGTAATTCAGAATTGGTTTTATTTGCATTTTTCTCATCAATAGTGATTTAGAGCATTTCTTCATATGATTATAGACAGTTTGATTTCTTATTTTGAAAACTGCTTGTTCACGGCAGCCAAGTAGAACAATGGATGGAGCACCAGCCCTGAAGTCAAGAGGACCTGAGTTCAAACATTGTATTCTTTGATCATTTATCAATTTGGGAATGATTTGTATTCTTATAAATTTGACTCAATTCTCCATATATTTAAGAAATGAGACCTTTATTATTTTCACAATTATGATTATTGTGTATTTCCCTCCATATTAGCTCTGCTTCTCTCCCCTTCTCCCTCTTCCTTTCCATTTCCCTCTCTCTCTCCCTCTCCCCTGTTGGCCCTCAAAAAATATCTTGCTTCTAAATTATACTTCCTCTAAATTTCCCTCCCTCTTATCAGTGCTCCTCTCTCCTCTTACTCTCTTCTCCTCCTATTTTCTGTAGGGTACAATAGATTTCTACACCTAACGGAGTGTGTATGTTATTCTCTCTTTGAGCCAATTCTAATGAAAGTTTCAAGCACCACCTTACCTCCCATTTCCCCTATCTTACTCTCCATTATCAATGCTCTTTTGCACCTCTTTTATGTGAAATAATTTACCCCATTCTCCCTTGCCATTCCCCCTTCTCCCAGAATAGGAGAATCTAAGATTGACGTGCAAGATATATAAGTCCACATTAGATAAGTATATAATCATGATTTGTCTCAGAGCATAGATGGATCTTACATAGGGATACATATTTCTGGAATCAGACCCATCCTTCTCCAAAGGAGAATGCTATTGCTACCTTGATGGGAAGAGAAGAGCAAGAAAGCTAGACATATCTATCTCCCCCTCACATTTCTCTGGTCAAAGGGTCAGGAAAAAAAAAAACTATACTGAACTAGGTTTGGAAATAAAAGCCATTAACTATATAGAATTTGTCCTCATAAAGGAAAGATTTGAACTCAAAACTTCCAGATTTGAGTTGATTTCAGTTCTCTGTCAGCTTCACAGCACTGCCAGTCAACTTTTTTTGATAATGATATTTTAAAAGATACAGTTCTTAGTTAAATTCACATAAAATAATTTTCCCTTCTGCCTCCACAATTGCCACAATAATCAGTAAGGCTAATTTAAGAAGATATGCCTACTGGACATTGGGAATTCTCCTAAAATTTCTGGTATCAATTACTCACATCTCCATGGGCTGAATGGCTTATTACTCAGATGGCAATGAAAAAAAGGATAATTTCACTCTCTTCAAGAACTTTCCCAGCCCGTAGGTTGGGGGGGAAATAATTTATGTGTGTGAGTGCGTGTGTGAATACAAGTGCAATTTTCACTACATCATCGATCATGCTATCAATAGTTGGGGAGAAGCATGGGATGGATAGACTTTCATTCAACAAACTAACAAATTCTTTGGGGGTAGGGGACCTTGGCTCCTGAATTTTGAGTTCAAGTCTTAACTTCTAACTTAAGTCTATACTACAGTGCCCTATAGGTACCTGGACGAATATAGGGATCATTAAGATAGTCTTTCTTCCATTGGAAGGGAGACCATATTCCAATGAGAATTCTGCATGTTCTTCTGCAACTGGCATGTTAAACACTAAGTATCTAATTACTTTGTTCCATGGCACTAATAATAAAATGACAGGAAGTTTCAGAAATGTCTAGCAAGTGATTTATTCAATTAAACTGCTGTGTTATTAAAAACACACACACAGGTAATTTTCCCCCCAGTGCAGACAATACTATGCCTTTCTAATTAGAGGCTAATTACTTACTAATGTGGTGCTCTCTCTGCTTTCTGAACAATGTGTTGGAAGGTGGAGATACACAAGGGTAGTTCAACTGGGCACATTGGAAATTTAAAGTGTTGAGCCTGTGCCCCAATCAAGTATATTCATTCACTCATCTATTCATTAATTTGCCTAGGATGCAGAGTTTTCACCAATTCAACAAAATCTCCCACAATGATGAGGCTGAAATCCATCCTACATGTCATTCATTCTCAAAAGAAGCTATGATCTTCCTTGAAAGTTGTCTCCTTTCCCTACCACAGCCCCCTCCATCCTTCCATGACAATGGATTATGTGAGAGTTCAAGGAAGACCCTCCAGTCAGATGTCTAGTTTCTAGGGACTTGAGTCCCTGTTCAGTTCTTCGCAGCTACTCCCTATCCATACAGATAATGTTGTTCCTAAAGTCTGTGGATACTGGCCCTGAGAGCCTAATAAAACCACAGAGACCCTTTGGGTTCAGAGGACGCAGTTAGGCAAGGCAGGGCCAAACAAGCAAGCCTAAGCCTAAATCCCTAATGTCACAAATCTCTAAAGGCTGCTATTGCCATAAATTATAGAAAGGTCTGCAGGGCTAATGCTGGGTTAACTCTGGTCACTGATATATCCCCTTAAATGTTCCCCCCTCAGGCTAAAGATCTTGACTCTGGCTCTTGCTCCTCCACCTGGTTTCATGGTAACAAAACTAGCCTAGTGTCTGGTCTCCCTCTTGTATTACCCATAGTATTTAACCCACTAAGACCTAGACTCTGTTGTTCATTCATTCATGATCCTATTTGATGTTTTCTTGCAAAAATCCTAAAGTGCTTTTCCATTTCCTTCTCTATTTCATTTTACAGATGATGAAACTGAGGCAAAACAGGGTTAACTGGCTTGTCCAAGGTCACACAGCTAGTAAGTATCTGCAGCTGGATTTGAACTCAGGTAGATGAGTTTTCTTGACTCCAGGCCCTGCACTTTCTGCATTATGGCAACATGACCTAGACTTAAGACCATCAAACTTCATCTGACACTACCAGTAGGCTGGCCCAGACAAACACCTAATATCTGTTTTCTTAGAGCAGAAAATGATGATAATAGTAATATTGTCATTTAGTAATATTATCATTTAGGCTTTATATATTACTTAAAAGTTTGAAAATCTCTGTGCATGAGTTATTCTCGGTGGATCTGCAGAATGGCAAAAACTCAGGTCTTATCGATCCATCCCAAACCTACAAACTCCAAAGAGATTTATTGGCAACTTTTTCTTCAATCACCGTTAGCAACTTGCTTGCTTGTGTGAAAACCGCCCCCAGGATTGACTCTATCAGAATTAAGGATGTGCCATTGAAATGTTTATATGTACATAATTCTTTAGAGCCTACAAAATGTTTTCCTAACAGCAACCTGTTAAATAATACAGGGTCCTCCCAGCGCAGGTAGTAGTATCCCCATTTTACAGATGAGAAAACTGAGGCCCAACAAAAATGAAGCAATTTAGTCAGGATTACTCCTCTAATAAGTCTGTGCATGCCCATGCCTCATGTGTACAGTTAATGGATTGTGGGAGGGAAATGATTTCCAAGAAAAGCATTTACTGGTAATGGCTTTCACTATAAAAGGAAAAATGGGGTAAAATCTACCAAGCAGGGGAACAATTTTGGACTAAAGAAGATTAGGGCTCTTTTGTAGTGGCAAGAAACTGGAAACTGAATGGATGCCCATCAGTTGGAGAATAGTTGAATAAGATACGGTATACAAATGTTAGGGAATATTATTGTTCTATAAGAAAAGATGAACAGGCTAATTTCAAAAATGCCTGGAAAGACTTATATGAACTGATGCTAAGTGAAGTGAGCAGAACCAAGAGAAAATTGCACACAAGAAGATAATGTGATGATCAACTTTGATGGACTTGGCTCTTCTCAACAATGAAGTGATTCAGACCAATTCCCATAGACTTGTGATGGAGAGAACCATCTGCATCCAGAGAGAGCACTGTGGGGTACTGAGTATGGATTACAACATGATATTTTCACCTCTTTTGTTGTTGTTTGCTTGCTTGCTTTTTTTCTTTTCATTTTTCCCCTTTTGATCTGATTTTTCTTGTGCAGCATGAAGTTATAGAAATATGTTTAGAAGATTTGCATATGTTTAACCTGTATTGGATTACTTGCTGTCAAGAAGAAGAGGGAAGGAGGAAGAAAAATTTAGAATACAAGGTTTTGCAAGAGTGAATGTTGAAAACTATCTTTGCATGTATTTTGAAAAATAATAAGCTATTATTTAAAAAGAAAAAGATTAAGGCTTAGGAAGAGATGTTTCATGGAAGGTAGTTAAAAATTTGGGAGAAGAGAATGATAACCTGGAAAAGCAGAAAGAAATCTAGAGTAAGGAAAGCAGGAAGAAATAACTAAGAAATCTTCAGACTAATAGTCTGCTCTTAACTTATCTAATTGGTAACTAGTCTTGAACCTCTACATGTATGATCATCATCTACAGCAAAATAATTATTAATATACTTGAGACAAAACTAAGAGAAGGTCTCTGACAGAATGACTCCTCATAAGAAAAAGATACAAGAAATTAAGCAGGAGCTACATTTCCGAGGCCTCAGCAAATGAAGAATCTCTCCAAGGTGCAATTTTTCTTGGAAAACAGAATCAAATGGAGATAGCAAAGACAACCTAGCAACTATATGCCATGATATGGGGAAGAAATCACAATTATGACTCAGCTAGAGATGAAAACAAACCTGGATAGATCAGAAAATAGCTCCCAATCACGTTCATTTTGTTTGTAGGTATAGCAGCATTTGGGGACCCTTAAGAGATTCTTTTACCAAGGTCCACAGGGAGAATGGTATGATTTAGGAGAAGGTATAAGATTGTGCCCATGGCAAAATTTTATATCAAGGGCTTGAATTTTAGCTTAGGCTCCTGCTTTTTGCCAGAAATAATGTAAATATTCCTTGGTAGAGAGAAATTATATAGTACATCATACTGTGTAGAAGGTCTAGACTAAGTTAAAGTACTTTCCAAAGCATTTTCTGAGTAGCACAGATGGCCATTGGTTTGAAGCAGCTCAACTTCCCATCCTGCTCAAGATCCCCTAGGTGTTTGTGGAGAAGGATCAGGAAGAGTTGTCCCTTTTTCAGTCTTCTGGTCACAGAAGCTGGTTAAGAGAATAGATTAGGAGACAGCTTGAGATTTTCTGAGATGCCTGCTCTTTCTGTAAACCCAAGCCAAGGAAGATAATACTATAGTCTGTGCTGGGTTTCCCTCTGCCCTAAAGGAGCTTTTTAAATACAGAATATTTAAGATTGATATTGCATTATGAGAAGAAATGGCCTTTTCTGTACCTTTAGACATTTCATGGACTGCCCAGAAGAGTCACTTTGTTATGCTCTCTATGGTCTAATTTATAACCTTAAAATAGACTCATAATTAGCACAAAGCAAACAGGATTTTGTCTCAGGGTGTTGATATGAGAAAGGTCATATACTCCCTCCCCAAAGGGATCATTGTCCAGAGGGCTTCCCTCACAGTTCACAGAACTTTGGAGACCCTTCCCACTGATTTCAAGCCATATCTCCTCACCTCCCTCCTCATGCTGATTTTGCTGTAGGCATAATTCTGGCTAGTTATAGCTCTGTCCTAGATTTCACAAAAGGAATTAAAACCACAGGAATTTGGAGGTCATCTAGCTATAGCCTGCCCCCTTCATCCAGACAAAGAATTCCAGAATTACAGCCAAAGCATCAGGAAGTTCTCCCCTGACTAAGCTAATTCCCTCCCACTGCAATTTAAGTCCTTTTCCTCTTGGCTATTCTCAATAAAAACAGAGAACAGCTGCTCATCATGTTCATCCCCAACCAGCCCTTGGCTTCTCATCAAAAAGTGAGTATGAAGTATCTAATAGTTTCTGATGCTGCTTTTGGTGATGGGTAGGGAATGCCAGTCATGAAATCTCCAGTTATAAAACTTCCCTATTGGAAAAGTTCTCTAGCTCTGATTAGGCCATAAGCTTTTTTAGTGTTGGGGAATTCCTCAACCCAGAAGTTCTAAAAGCATCCTACCTTGGTGCTTTCGCTGAAGCTCAGTAAATCAGGGAACAAGACTGAAAGACTGAAAGATTAACATTGGCTGATGGACATTTGTCAGGTCCATGGCAACTGTGATGCACAAAGATATATACATACCTAGGATTTTAAACAATATTAGGGAATATTATGTGAGCAAAGAAATATCTGATAAGGATTCTTAGCCACTTTCCTAATTTTGGAGGTTAAGTAATAGAGATAGGAAGTCAGATGATTTGGGGATAACATGTCAATTTTAGGATTAGAACAAGTTAACTTTGGGTTTGAGGGAGTTGCCAAAAATCAGGTGTTAGTTTGGTTTGGTTGGGTTTCCACTAGGATAATGTTTTCTCTATAATTAATCTCATCAGAATATTCTGTTGGAGCAGGAAATCTTTAAGATGAAGAAAGCTTCTTCCAGATTGAATTTGTCAGATTCATTCTGTCCTGGCTAGCCTGAGAGTCTCCATTTTTGGAAATCAAGAGGTCTGTTTCTTTAGTCTCAAAGATTTTTTTTTCTGGGAAAAGTATGTTTCTCCCAAACTTGCAGTCCACATCTTCCATAGGAGCCATGTTATCTCCTCAAAATACCAAATTTTAGATTCCCTGAGAACATAGGACTAAAGGGTCTAAGAAAACCATGGCCAGCCTTACAGGTTGATGGAATAGGTGGTCACTATTGTTTCTTCTAAACTGAACAACCATACAGGCATAGAACACCTTATGACACTCCTATTTGCTGTTCCAGTCTCTGGAATGCTTCCCTCAGGTTCCTGGATTCGGTACAAGGAATCAGCTGGCTTAGCCCTCCCATCTCCTTATTATTACAGGAAAGAAAAGCCTGGAAATATGGGCAACCCTAAGAAAAAATTTGAAAGTAAGTAAAATTTGTCTTTGGTGTCCATCTACTTCCTTTCCCATATCACTATGTCATGAACTATTCTCTCCTCTCTGCCACTCCAAGAAGTCCACACACTATTCTCCAACCAAACTTACCATAAGGTTCCTCATACATAGTACTCCATGTTTGATCTCCATGCCTTTGCTATGCCCAGTGCCTAGAACATACTACACACACACACACACACACACACACACACACACACACACACACCTCCAACTTAGAATTCCTATTTTCCTTTAAGGCTCAGTGCCTCCATCCCAAATTATCTTGTATTGATTTTGTCTATTCCTATGCAAGCACAAGTTGTCCATGTCCCCACATTACCTCTCTCCTCTCCCACAGATTATATTAAATCCTCAAGGGCAAAAATTTACTTCCCTTTGGTTTTTGTATCCTCAGAGATTAGCACATAGAAAGCAATAATAAATGCTTATTGATGGTCACAGTATGAAAACTACCTAATTACCATTACAACTTAATAATGATTGCGAATATATCCGATTAACTTTGCTGTAAGTTTCATTGAAATACTAAATTCTTATGTAATCTTTATTGTTTCTTGCTCATTTAGCACGGAGGGCCCATCTATCCACAGGTTTTGTTTTTTTTTTTTTTTTAAATGCCATTGAACAATTTTGTCATTTAAGAAACAATAGGAAAGTCCTCAATGAATTGAGCATTTATTAAAGACTTACTATGTGCCAAGTTCTATAAACACAAATACAAGCAAGGCAGTTCTTGCCTCAAGCAGATTACATTTTAATGAGGGATGGAAGCACATAAAGGGAAGGTTTATATTCCCTGCCACTTGGTTTGGAAATAGGGTGGTTTGCTTCTGAGTAAAATGAGGAAAAAATTCACCTATTACACAATTCAAGTTTTCAGAAGCAGAGTCCAGATCCCAATGGGAATAGGACAAAGAGGATGGCGAGGGTATACAGGTAACATGATTTGGAAAACGGCCAGATGCCCTACATTTCCCCTCCCATAAAGCTAGTTGCTAATGCTTGAGATAATCCTAGGTAAAAGGCCTTAAACTTCTCCTTAAAAAGGAGAAACCTATTAAGCTGTTAAGTATTTGGGGAGGGAGGCCTTCTAAGTGGGGAGAAGAAGAGCTATAGGAGAAGGGAAGACACTCATGATTTTTACTATTTTAGTGTGACTCAGTTGGATCAAATTACTTTTTTTAACATCTAACTGAGATTTTTGGCTTAAAGTAAGGAGAGTTTAAGTAGGGCTGGGAGAAGAGAGAGAAGAATCAATTATTAACACCTTATTGTGAATTACTTTATCAGATTATGGAGGATCTGCATTGTGCTATCATTTTGGCTGGAGGCTTGTATTTTTCTAGGTTTATATTTTCCCACTCGTTTTGGAGGAATCGCTATAGGACAAATCAGTGAAGATTCTCAGCAGAAAGCAGCAACCCTGAAATCCTATTTCTGGACATAAGATATAGCTGAGACTTCAAAGCAGTAATGACCTTGGCCAGTGGAGCAGCCTAGCAACCTAAAAGGATCAATGAGGCTAAGGTCTTAGTTACTTTAGAGTGTGGCTATTTGAGTTGTGTCAACATCAGCAGGAAAAGCAATAGAGAGGGCATTGAGGGAGGAGGGAATTAAGTTCAGTGGCCCAGCTACTGCTCTAAGAAGCTCACCTGTATTCCTGGATTTGGAGTTGGGGCAGTAAATTAATCAGCTTCTTTAAGGAAAGGAGAAAGAAGAAAGAAACCACTGAAATTTCTGAAGCTCCTAGTATTTTCCTCTGATTGTCCCTTTCCCCTGAAACACTCTCCCTCTTCCACTTCTAGCTACTGACCTTCCTGGTTTCCTTCAAGTCTCAGATAAAATCCCAGCTTCCACAGGAAGTCTTCCCTAACCTCTCTTAATTCCAGTGCCTTCCCTCTTTTAATTATTTCCTATTTCTCCTACATATAGTTTGCATTATATATATTTGTTTGCATGTTATCTGCCCTATTCGATTGTAAGCTCTTGAGGATAAGATTTGCATCCCCAGTCCTTAATACAGTGCTTGGCACATTCTAGGCATTTAATAAATGTTTATTTAATTGAATAAAAATACCCACTAAAATCCTCTGTCACATATTGTGTCCTGAAGATTTAAAATTCCCTCTCCTCCCCTCCTCTCAGGCTCTCAGAATAATCCAGATATTCTGGGTCTGAATAGCCCTAAATTCTCCTGTCCAAATTGGGAAGTTTCTATGACAGATGTTCTTAGGAAAGCCTGAGTCTACTTCAGCTGTGGACTTAATTGATAAGGGAAGAGATCATTGGTCCTATTTTTCAGTCCTAGACAAAAAAAAAATTGTAGCTTCTCAAGAACCTAGATGGCCTCTGTGATGAGTCAGTCTCAAAGCTTCATTGAATCATCAGATCTTAGATTTAAGAATGGCTTCAAGACCCATCTAGTTCAAGTTCAACCAAAATCATAAATACCATCTACAGCATATTTGGCAAAAGTTTATTCAGCCTGTACTTGAAAGTGTCTAGGAATCGAAAACTTTCTAATTTCTAAGGCAGTCTGTTCTTCACATCTTTGAAGACAGTATCTTATTTCTCCTAAATTTCCTCTTTTCCAATAATATTCCCAATTCCTTTATGTGTGTGTGTGTGTTTGTGTGTTGGAAGGGCATGATTCGGGGGAGGGAGATATGGTAGAAATTAGATACATAGGAAGTAGAAGAAGAACGCACTGGAGATGCAAAATTCCTTGGAAACATCTTGGGCCAGTCCAGCACCTTAGTACAATATCTAACACATAGTAGGCATTTAATAATGTTGATCAACTCATCCACTCCAGAGCCAAGTCAGTCCTTAGAAAAACTACAAAGTAAGCAAAATTTCTCTCTCATATCCTCTATCCATCCAATGACAGTACCTCCTTATTCCCTGACCCATGTGCTCCCTCCCATATGCCCATATGCCCTCATCTATGCTGTCTTCCCAAGACCCTTTTTTGTGGTGCACTGCTCCAGTCTAAATCCCAAATTATGCCTTTTTCCTTTTCTAGGTCTCATTTCCAAATAGGGTTACCTTGAGTCCTATTTCCCCAGGGACTTCCAAGGTAACTGGCAGGCTAATCTAATTTACATATTTTGCAAGAGTGAATACCACAAGCATGGATAATCATAGAAAAGTGCATATCTCCTCATGGGTAATACCTTTTACCAGAGATGTTCAAGGTTTGACCCAAAGAAATTGACCATAAAGGCAACAAGGGCAGCATATGGAGAGCAGCACATGGGCAGTTGAATACTCCACCAATGAATAGGGAAAGTAAAGTATTTATGAACTCTGATGAAAGGGCTATATTCTCTGGGGAAGCACTAGATTAGCTTCAATCAATCAATAATCATTTATTAAGTACCTACTGTGTGCCTAAAGTGACAACTGCTAGTGCCAGAAGTGATCAATAGTGGTTACAGATTTTTAAGTATGGGCCAAAGACTCTGAATACCACATTTACAACCAGTTACCAGGAGAAAAATCATAGAATGTTAAATCTAGAAAGAGCCTAGAAACAATCTTGTCTGTATAGATTAAGGAAACTGAGGCTCAAAGAGGTTAAAGGATTTGGTCATAGTTAAACACTGTATTAATAACAAAGGTCAGTCAACAAGTATTTAGCTAGCACTCCCTATGTGTCCGCTATTGTACTAAGCATTGGGGATACAAAGAAAGGCAAAAGCAGTCCCTGCCCCCATGGATTTTGCATTCTAATGGGGAGACAATATCTAAATAACTATGTACAGAGACAGAAAATAATCTCTGGGAAGATTATAGAGGCAGAGTGTCTAGTGTGGTCTGAGAACAACTCCATCACCTTTTCTTATCCCACACTATTGGTACTTTGCTCATTGTCTAAATCCAGTTTCCAAATATATGACACAACCTGATTTTTTTTTTCTTTTCCAGGATAGAAATACTTAGAGGTTGACTGGTGTGAGTCTCCTAAGGTTTTTGCTTTTCATTTTCTATTTAAAAATCTCTGTCCCTATAGAACCTGTCTCAACTATCAACCAACTTTTCATCTATTACATATTTAATGCACTTATTTTGGGGAATCACAAGCAAAAAATCCTTTTTTTTCCAACTCAATAAACATTTATTTAACACCAACTATATGCAAGACAGGGAAGGGGATTTACCGAAAAAAAGATTTAAAATGGCTTGATCATTGCACTGAAGGAGTTTACATTCTAACACAACATTTGAAATGCCAACAAATAGGGAAGATTTAAGATAGAATGTGTTAAAAAAGAGAGAGAGAGAGAGAGAGAGAGAGAGAATGAGAGAGATCCAGGCTAAGTGCTCTGGAAGCATTTCAGGAGGAAGAATTTACCAAGAGGAGATAACTGACCTGGAAAGAAGGATTTTAAGAAACAAAGAGAAAAAGGAAGTATATTCCAATTAAGGAGAGTAGTGGGTACAAATGCCTAGAGGTGGAAGAGTGAAAAATGTTAGCAGTGACCAGTTAGAGTCCAATTGTGTTAGAATTATATCCAACAAGAAAGCAGGAATAGAAGTTAACTCACGGACTTTCCTTTCTTAGTAACACTCTCACAGATGACAAAAAGAGGTAGAGCATTTGAGAATAGAAACATAAGATTGTGTTAGAAAGGACCTTCAAAAGCAACTTATAAACTCATCAGAACCCTTTTTGATGCAACATCCAGCCACATTCCAGAGGACTGATAAGGAAACAAGCAGAATACATTCTCAAGTATGGCCAATGTTTGGATTTGTTTTGCTTGACTGTATTTATTTGTTATAAGAGGTTTGTCTTTAGCTTTTTTTTTCCTACTGAAGGAATAGGATTGAGAAGGGGAAGGGGCCCAACAATAGTACACCCCCAAGAAAAAAAAGGTCCATAAAGCATTTCAAATAAAATGGACAGAAGAGAACAGAAAGAAATTCAGAAGCAAACACAGAAAAGCAAGCCAGCTTTGGAAGTAATAAGTTGAATTTATTTGAAGTCACATAGACAATCCTCTAATTCTGTTCTAGTTTGTATATGGACACGCTAATGTGGGGAGGAAGTGGGGAGAAGAAATGTTTGTTAATTTCAGAATTAAAAAAAAAACTAAAAATGGAATAAAATGGGGGAAATAATACTCTGTCATTTGAGTCAGGAGGAAGTAGCTTAGCCAATCTCACATAGGTAACAAGAAGCAAGTATGAAGAACTACATCAAGGTCCTTACAATCCAAATCTAATTTTCTTTCCACAATATTCCACAATTCTCCCTCATTTAACAATAAGGAAACAGAAGCCTACCAAAATGAAGTCCATGCGATGGAATATTACTTTAGCCAGAAACAATAAATGAAAAGAAACATGAGAAAATTTGTGTGAACTAATGCAGAGTGAAATAAGCAGAGCAGGAAGAGAATATACATAGGGACTACAGCAATGTAAATAGACAGAACAATTAAAACTGAATACTACAAAATTATAATGGGGGAAGAGAAATGAGAAGTTAACTTCTTGGCAGAGGTGAGGGCTATGAATGTGAAACACAACTTTATTAGATTTTTTTCATTATGTTGCTTAATTTTGCTGACATATTTTTCCCCTTTTAAAAAAACTTTTATAAAGGATGCTTTCTGGGAGGGGGGAGAATAAGGGTTATATAAAGAAATGGAAGTAATATAAAAACAAAATATATGCATAAAATGTTAAAAGAAAACTGAAAGATAGAAGGTAATTTATCCAAATCAGTTTCATAGCTGGAATTTCTGGGAAAATATTCTCCCAAATTTCAAGATTGAAGGTGGTAATATAGTCTTATTTGCCAACAACACTCCTCACCTCGCTACACGTGCACACCTCTCCCCCAAACACACTAACACATTACCAGCATCTCCACACTTCTCTAAAGTAAACTGTATCTAGATCCTGGCACCACATCTGGTCTGTTGCCAGAGAGTGGCGACTGGTTATTTATGGAACTCATTTCAAGTTTCTGCTGTTGCCTGACCCATCTGTTTGACCATGCGTCCTCCCTCGGCTCCGCCGGGTTCTGACTGATGGTCCTGGGCCAGATGGGGATCTGCCCCAGGCTGGAAGCTGTCGCTATCTTCCTTCGTAGTCCATATGGTAAGGGCAGAGAATGGCCCCAGGTCAGTGGGCAAAGAGCCACTAGCTGGGGCTGGAGGAAGCACCATCAGAAAATAGGATTGAGGGGACACAGATGGGTCACTTAGTCTTGATAAGAAATATACCAGGTTTGAAACAGAATAAGGGTTTGAGGGAAATTTAGCAATGAAAGTGGAATGAGGTCAGCACTCTGTTGGGAGACAGCCTACCCTAATGCAAGAAGGGCTAAGGTAAAGAGAGACCTGGGTTAGAATCCTGGTTCTGACACTTAAAAAGTTGGGGAATCCGGAAAGATACTTCACTTTTATGAGTCTCATCTTCTTGTGTCAAGTGGAGATGATAGTACATTCACCACTTACCTCACAGGGAGAAGCATTGCATGGGAAATTCTAAAGCAGTATGTGAATGTGCACAACTATTGTTATAGGGTTTAAGAGCTGGGAAGGACCTTAGAGACCTGCTCATTTTACAGATGAAGAAACTGAGGTCAAGAAAGTTGAAGGGATTTGCCCAAAGTTAAATTAGGAGCAGAGAGAGAATTTAAACCCAGATTCTCTGATGCAAAATCAAATGTTCTTTCCATTGTTCAAAGATGTATATTTATGTATGGAAAGAATTAAAGAAAATAGAAGCCAGATAAAGGTTTTAATGTCTGAAGAAATCTCTCTCTGGCTTTCTTCAGTGGGTATACAATCTTGGCATGTAGGAGATTATATATAAATATGTGTGTATGTGTATATATGCATACATACATATACACACATATATACAAATATGAATATATGAATGAATGCTAGCTGAAGAAAAATTAAAGGTACTGAGGATTTGTATAAAGTGATGGGACTTATTTTTTCAATAAATATAGCAGAACACATTTGCAAACTAGTGTTGTCTTTTTCACAGGGGTTTCCTTAGAAAATATAAAAGAAAATAAATTAATAAAGAAAATAGAAATTGGAGTAATAATTCTAATGAATAGAAAATACATTCCTTGAAGCCAGGGACCAAGAGGCATTTTTTTTGTCTTTGTACCTCATCTGGCACAATGCCTTTTCCATGTAGTGGGTACCTAATAATGTTTGTGAAACTGAAAGTGTCACTGCTCAAAACAATATTATTAGGACCTGTCTTTTGGAATTGTCTTTATAGGCAACATATGAGCCTGACAAGAAAACCAGTAATTACTTTATAGTCATACAAGTTACTTCAGTTTTCCCAAAATTTCTCAATAATTCATCTTATTAACTAGGCTTGATTCCAAATGATTTTCCCCAAAATCTTTGAAGAACAAAGATTTGCCATGATGTAGTGCCAGTCATATGGAAGGATGCTGACTATAAGATAGCTTTACTTCTATGGTCACACTTTTTTGCATGGATGAAATCAAAAAACTAGTAAAAGTCGACCAACAATCAAGTGTCTACTCTGTTCTCTTCCCTGATGCCCCCTGACCTTCATCTCCAGGAGTTAATCTACTCAACTCTGAGATTCACCAACATTTTATTTCTAGTTGGCTGTAGCCTAAACTTCATCCCACCAGGGCTTGGACAGATCAGGCCTTTTGCAAACTACTCTGTCAACATCTACAAATCCCCCACCTCATTCTCATTTTTCATCTCTGGCTCAGGGAATAATAACTGAATCAATTTGCTTTAGTGAAGAACAAAACCATTCTACTGCTCTCCTCATAATCTCTGTGATCCCTGTGATTCTGAATCATAAACTGGTAAGACCACCAGTCCTCCCCCTAGTAATCACTCTATGCTCCCACATATCTATTTAACCCCTATGGTTCTCTAACCAACTCCATCCTCTCCTTCCATTGAAGCCATATTTTTGCACAAGCTGCCCTCATTTCTAGAATGCCCTCTTATACCTCTTGGAACCCCTAGTTCCCTTCAAGGCTCAATTCAAATGCCACCTCCTATAAGAAGGCTTTCCTGATTCTCCCAGTTGTGAGAGTCCTCACCCTAATTACTATTTTAAAAAATGCATCCTATATTTTTTTAAATACCTACAAATATCTTGTATCCTTCTAGCAGAACAAAAACTCCTGAAGGGCAAGAACTGTCTTATTTTTTATTTGTATCTTCAGTGCCTAGCACAATATTTAATAAGATACTTGATGAATTTTTTCATTGATTAATAGACAAGGTGGGAGATAGAAAAGAAAGGTAAGATATTTCCCAGTCACAGGAGCTCATAGTCTAGTAGAGACAAAAATGGATCTCTATCATCTAATCCATTCAGTTGCCTTCAGGCAAAAAAAAAACTACCCTTAAACCATCTCAGAGAAAAATGATTTTATTTCACTTAAAAGAACTACAGAAAAGCTAATTCTATAATAAAGATTAGGAATTCATGTCACTATTTAGCAACCTATGTGTTTGCTTACATTGATTCTCCTTCCTAGAAATATCTCCCTTCACTTTTTGCCTTTTGAGTCACTCCATCCTTTAAAACCTAACTCTAGGGGCAGCTAGGTGGTGCAGTGGATAGAGCACCAGCCCTGAAGTCAGGAAGACCTGAGTTCAAATCTGGTCTCAGATACTTAACATTCCCTAGCTGTGTGACCCTGGGCACGTCACTTAGCCCCAATTGCCTCAGGAAAAAAAAAAAACCTAACTCAAATGCCAAATCATAATTTCCTCTGATCTCCTGTCCCACTCCTTTAAAACTGCTCCTTCAAATCAAACATAGCATTTTATTGTGTAGTTTGGCAATGCAATATCTTGCAATATTTGACTTTCAAAAATGCAGCCCATTGATTTGTTATAGATATGTTTGTCTTATCTTTCACCAGACTAAAAACTCTATAAAGAGAAGGAACTGTCTTATCTATATTTTGTGTCTTCCTTCCCTCCCTCCCCCAACTATGTAGTAGTCAATGCTTCATTAGAACTTAATACATATTTGTGAAATGATCTGATTATGAATGGATTCTCCCTTAAAGCTAACCTAAATTTCTCATGCTGCAATTCGCCTATTTTCTCTTGTTCAAAGATTAGTGAGAAAGCTGATCATATTTCTGTTTAAGATTCTTGAAGACCTTTCTCTAAAATGAATATTCTCAGCTCCTTCAGCCTTTCCTAAATCTTATTCTCCAAATCTCCAAGTTTTTTGGGTCTTACTTTTTAAACCCACTTCATGTAGTTCTGTAATTGTGGAAGCCCAAACTAGATAGTTCAGGCCTTTCCTGCTTTTATAACCTTTCTTATCATAAGTACTCACCTTTTCTAGATTATGAGAATAAAGAATTCCTAACTTCTCCAAAAAAGGATCTTTACATTTTGGCACTACAAGAATCCATCAAAGTCAGCCACTTATAAGTGTCTTTGGAATGTCCTCAGGTTAGTTGAGTGGTCTGGATATTAGGTGAAAGATTAAATAAGTAGGTGAATCCCTTGATTTGAAAACATCAGCAGAATTCATCATTGATGCTGAAGAGGTGCAAATGTCCAGAGGTTTACCCCAAATGTTGGGACAAGGCACGTATAATATTAAAAAGAATAAGTAAAAAGTCATTCTGATGTGTCTGATTCTGACCCAAAACTTTCACAACCCTGAGCTCCAAAGCACAAGATGCTACGGAATCAATCGGTCTGAAGGAAAGAAACAAAGGCACAAGACTATCCAGAAAGCGACAGTATCTAGCATGAAAATTAAGAAATGACTTTTTTTCTACATCTAGGTTTTCTAGTCAAATTCTGCCATCTTGTGGCACAAGTGCATATGGGAAAAGGAAACAAGCATGAAACCTTCAGCCTTGCCTTCTGTCCAAAAGCTTCCTAAGCTGGTGGACAAACTAAGACCTGAGAAAGATCTTCACTTAGACAGGCCACGGCCATCTACTGCATCCCAGGCCATTCCCAGCCTTCTTGACTTGTGTCTTGTCTTTGGATTTTGATGACTGGAGGAAAAAGAGGTTGACAACTTTGCAGAGTCAAGTCAAGCCATGATGTTGTTGGTCCTCTCTAAAAAACGAAGGACCAACAACATTAATAACAAGTTGGTAGTTTCTTAATTCAGGAAAACCCATTTGTAGGGAAGCCTTCCCCTCCACCACTAGCTCCCACCTATACACATACCTCCTACCATACCTGTTACAATCTAAAATCCAGACCCAATATTTTGGGTGACTGATTTCTTCCCCAGAGTTTTAATGTCACTAAGTGCAGGAATGAGATACATTTATCAGGTGTTCAGGACTACATCCTCATCTGATCCTAGCAGAAAACTCAGATACACAGAAGGCTAGATAGCTTAATGGAAAGTGACAATACATAAGCTTTGTTTTTGTTGCTCAATCACGTCCAACTTGTCATGACACCATTTGGGGCTTTCTGGGCAGACACACTAGAGTAGTTTGCCATTTTCTCCTCCAGATCATTTTATAGATGAGGAAACTTAGGTAAACAGAGTTAAATGACTTACCCATGGTCACACAACTAGTATCTAAGTCTAGATTGGAACTCAGGAAGATAAGTCTTTCTGAGTCCAGGTCCCCCATTCTACCCTCTGCACCACCAAACTGCCTCACAGGCTTTAGTTCTCCTCAACCAGTGATTTCCTATGTGCTTCAAAATCATTTTTTTCATCTTCCACAATGATACACTTTACAAAAGAGACAATATCACTTTTAGGAGTACCTTCCTCTAAGAGAATGCTTGCGCTGGGGTCCTAACCAATAGCCCAAGATGTACCTATTAAAATATCCTTACACACTAAAATCTGACTGTGAGAACACTTTTTATCACTTTTAGCTTTCACAACTCTTAAGTGTCATCCTAAGGCTTCACCTTTTCCAGGTTATCAGTTATGAGGACAAAGAATTTCTAACCTCTTCAGAAAAAGGTCTTTACATTTGGGCTCTAATGGAATCCACCAGCCAGTTTCAAGATGGACAGGAGCAGGTCAGCTATTCACAACTATATCCACTGTTTGGCCCGATTAGCTTTCAACTTAGTTCCAGCTCCACATCATTCTAGGGCAGGAAATCGAGAGCCACCATTAAGCACAGGATTACTCTGGCACTCAAAGCAGAATGGAATTGCTGACCCATTCTATTACCCCAGCAGGGGGAGAAAGGAGCACAGCCGAAAAGGTCAGCAAAGCAATTATTAAGAACTCTCAGATCACTAAGCTGCATACCCACAGCAAGAGAAAGCCTTGTTTGCCTGAAATCACAGGGCATGGCCCTAAGTACCCTATAACTTTACTGTTATATTTTCTAACAGCCCATCATGCCCGGATTATAGCTGGTCACTTTAGGTGATCATTCCCCTCTCATCCTTCTCAGGATTTCAGTGCTCAGGAACACTTGAAATAAAGGAGGAGAGGGGTATGTCTGGGTACCAAGAGGAAAGACACAGGAATAGAAGTTGCTCGAATTTAGTTTTAGGAACAGCAAGGTTGTTTTCAACAGTATGGTAAGGGAGCAACCAGGGCAGAAGACAGGTCTTGTGGGTTATTTCTCATGAACTCCTGGCAAGAAAACAGGATTCTTTCATAAAAAACAAATGAGAAAATCATGAGGGTACCCCATCCCCAAGATCCCCCAACGGACCAGAACATCCAACAAAGAGAACACAGCTTTGTCAAAGGGGATCTGGGATTACAAGCACACTATTGATTTTTGAAAAATCTCATTGCCTCCGGTTCTGCCTGTGCCAAGCTTCCACATCTCTATGCCTGCTACAAGCCCAAGAGAGAAAGCACTGAAACACAAACACCAGCTAAGCAGGAAACCAACAGACTAAGTGGTAGGAAGTTTACTCTCAACAAAGAAAAAACACATCTAATCCCCATCTAACATATACCTTTTGCCTTTCCTCCCTCCAGCATTTCTTTCCACTTTAAAATCCTATTCCTTTATCTCTTCCCTAACCCCCTAAAACAGTCTCCCCGTAGGGCTGCTAGGACAAATTTGAAAGAGAAGTGTTTATACAGATATATATGCATAAATGTATACAATTATTCCAAGCCCAGGCACTGCAAAACACCCAGGCTTTAGAAAATAGAACAAATACCACAGTGGAATTTCAAGGTGATTAGAAAGAGATGCAATATGAATCCTGCAACTCAAAGGCCCTCAAGAGAGTTGAGAATATATAGCTTTAGTATTCTCCATGCTGTCCCCAGCTGTAGTCTTCCTTCTCCCCCCTCCCCCTTATGATGGATAGAACTATTTCTTTTATTATCTTGTACAATAAGATAATAAGTAAACAGAACCAATGTGAGTTTCCTATCTGAAGGGATAGGTGGTATGATAAAATAACCCTCCCCTAAATGTTAGTGAAAATTGTATACTATTATTACATATATGTAAAGTATTTGAGAAATTGTGATATCATGGATGGAGCTCTAAACTTGGAATCAGGAAGACCCGAATTAGAGTCCTGCCTTGGATACTTACAAGCTGTGTGACCCTAAATAAGCATTTTAGCTTCTTTGTGCCTCGATTTCTTCATCTGTAAAATGAGGATAATGACAGCACTAATTTCACAGAATTGTTTTAAAGTTGAAATGATATAACAGGAAAAGCACTTTGTAAATTTAAAGTGCAAATCCTAGCATACATTATTAGTACTTATTATTATTACTTATTAGTACTACTAATACTATTAAATTATATAAGTTGTAAGGTAGACTTTGAGGTGTCCGCTTCCCTGAAGAACAGAACCAGCATTGCCACCAATTCCTTAAAAACATTTCCCTTGGGGCAGCTAGGTGATGCAGTGGATGGAGCACCAGCCCTGAAGTCAGAAGGACCTGAGTTCAAATTTGATATCAGACACTTAACGCTTCCTAGCTGTGTGACCCTGGGTAAGTCACTTAACCCCAATTGCCTCAGCAAAAAAAAAAAAAAAAAAAAAAATTCCCTTAAAAAGGGAAAAGGGTAGAGCCATCAGCTGAGGTAGACAGGCATGAAGTGTTAACTGGACTTAAGGGGTATCTGTCTTTTGCTAGCTTTGTAAAGGGACTAAATATTCTGAAAGCCAGAGTTTGGTAGGAAACATCCAAAGGGGAAGAGTTTGAAACTAGAAGAGAAAAATGGTGGTTAGGTGCCAGAAAGCAAGGACAAATAATCTCACATTATTCAGGGCAGGTTCAAATGTTAGAACAAAAGTAAAAGGAATCTTGGAATACTAACCCGAATAACAGGATAGTGAAATGGTGAGGATAGGGTCAGATGGCACTAGAGGCCAGTTGGCCCTAAAGTATGATTGCCATTGATTTTCTATCCTAGCTGGAGATTCTAAGGAGAGAATATATTCAAATATCTATTCCTGTCTTTCTTTCCTATGGTCACTATCAGACCATAAGAAATCTTAAGGGATAAGGTGAGATATATGGAGTCAGGAAAACCTGGGTTTGAACTATACCTCAGACATTTATTATCTTCAAGACCTCACCAAGTCACTGAACCTCTCAAATTTTCAGTTTCTTTGTATAGTATAATACCTATAACACTTACTTTACAGGGTTGTGGTAAGGACTCAGTCACTTAATGTACGGAAAGCACTTTCTAAGTACTATGTGTCAGTCATTCATATTCAGTATAGTAAAATTCTTGTTCCTTTTGCTGATTTTTCTCATTAATACCTAAAGGAGCTACCTCTGTTAATGAAAGAAATAGGGATTAAGCATCCCCCCCTTTAATGAGAGGGAAAACCAAGAGCTACAGAGTATAACATGTCACTTCTTGCACTTGGATCACAGAAAATAATAAAAATAATAGGATGGGGACTAGATCTGTGATTTCATTGATCTAGTTAAACTTCCATCTGAGGAAACTCAGTCTCTTGACCAATACAGATCTGCACCTTCTCTGTAACTTGTATTGTTAGAGAATTGACTAGAGAACTAAAAGGCTGGGATCTGTCCAGAGTAACAAACACAGTGTATCAGAGACAGAAATTGAACCTAAATGTTTCTGTTTTCAAGGTCAACTGTCTATCCATTACACTAAGCTGTTTATCTGTGTATTTCTCTTTTTTTCTCTAGCTATAATAAAAATTTATATAGTTCTTTGAGGTTTGCAAAGAATAAATACATACATATGTTTATATATAAATATAATACATTATATATACATGCACACATACAAATATATACATGTTTGTGTGTATATACATGTTGTATTTCATACATATTGTAGATACACATGTATACATATCCAACTTACATTATTTGATATAATTTGTGGCCTATTTGTGGCCACCAAGTATCATATTTGCATCTGCAATTTTGATCTCCCAGAGAAGGAGGTATACTATGATTCATAATCATACAGCATCACCAAGAAAGCATATGGATAAAGTCGGGTTTTTGTACAATATAGGTAGATTTGTTTCAAGGCAGAATGGAATAAGAACAAAGAAGAAACCCAAAATGGGGAAAACCCAAATTTTTTTTAAAAAATGATAAAAAGAGATTTACAATCAAAGGATCTAGATTCAGTTCCTGACTGTGTTACTTGCTATTTGTATGATCTTGGCAATTTCTAAGATCATACAATTCATACAGATCCAGAAAATCCTCATTTTCTGGATATGTTTCCTCATCTGTAAAATAAGAAAGGTTGAATTAAACTAAGGTACCTTCTAGTTCTAAATCTGTGGCTTTATGACCCCATGTCACTCAAGTATTTAAATGACTATGGTATCAGAAGGAAGAACTAGAAGCAATGAGAGCAGGTTATAGAGAAACAGAAATAGAAGGAAAACATCAATACCATTAAAGGTTTACAAATGAGGATTCATGGCTGAGTCCTCCAACACTGGAGGTCTTAAGATGTGCAGCTTTTATAAATGTTCTTGTTCAGGTGTTTTTTGGGCTACATGGCCTCTGAAGTTCTTCCAATATTAGATTCTGCAACTTTCAATTTGGTGAAAATTTCATTGTGGACATGGCATGTGAGCAGAGCCTTGAAGAAGCTTTTACCTGGTAGCAATGTGGAAGAAGTACTAGACAAATGGGACACTGCACAAATGAAGGGAGATGAGGAGGAAGACAAGGCAAAATGGGAAAATAAGTAGAAGTCTAATTTGACTGGAATATAGAGTAAATAAATAAGAGTAGTGTACAACAGGCAGTTAGGTGATCTAGTGAGTAGAGTGCTGGGCCTGGAATCAGGAAGACTTATCTTCATGAGTTCAAATCAGGCCTCAGACTCTGTATGAATTGTATGATAGCTGCATGACCCTGTTTATTTCAGGCTCTTCATCTATAAAATGAGTTAAAGAAGGAAATGACCAGGAAAACCTTCAAAGGGGTCATGAAGAATCAAGACACACCTGAACTCAACAATTTCTCAACAGGGGTGCAAAAATTGGTAAGGTAGATTGAAGCTCTTTTGTGAAAGTCCTCAAATGTCAAGGAGAGTTTGCATTTTAAGCTGTTAGGCAATGAGAAGGCTTTAAGAATCACAGATTTAGAGAAAGATGAGATCTCTGAAGTTATCTAGGCCAACTCCCTCATTTTATGAGTGAGACAACTGAGGCCTAGGAAGCTTAAGTCAATTGCCCAAAGTTAGACCTATACTAAGTGGCAGAGCTTCCATGCCAAGTGCAGTTAATTGTTTCCATTACAGCACATTTTTAAGCAGGAAGGGGAGGGATGTAGCTAGATCTGTACATTACCAAGATTATTTTATCAGTTATGTGAAGAATAGACTGAAGAAAGGAGAAAGTAAAGACAAAAAGACAAATAAAAAGATAGACAAAAAGTAATAAGATCCTGGAAGAGGATATAGTACTAGCATGAATTCAGAAAGAAGAATAAACACAGGACTTAGCAACTAATTGAATATAAGTAGTGAAAGAGAGGAAAAAGTTTAAATTGGCTTTAATTTTATTTTTGATGTATTGATTTTAAAGATATTTAGGGGGCAGCTAGGTGGCGCAGTGAATAGAGCACCAGCCCTGAAGTCAGGAGGACCTGAGTTCAAATCTGGTCTCAGACACTTAACATTCGCTAGTTGTGTGACCCTGGGCAAGTCACAACCTCAATACCTCAGCAAAAAGGGAAAAAAAAAAAAAAAATATATATATATATATATATATATATATTTAGGGGATATCTGGCAGGTCATTAGAAATACACAGGTGGTATTCTGGGGACAGATTAGAGTTGAATATACAAATATGGTGATCATTTGTTTGGAGGTAATAATTAAAGTCATATAGCAAAGTACGAGATCATTAAAAAAGAAACACTTCCCATCATTCCCCTTTAACACTTTCTATGTTTTAGGAAAACGGTTCTATTGGATACTTTTTATATGTGGATATTTCCTATATATGACATTCGAACTTCTCCTTCTATACATTAGTAGAGGCTATCCCCCATATTGGAAATGATCACCCTAATTCCATTCAAAGTTTTTTACATGGGGCCTTTATTAGTATTCTGAACCTTCTGAAATTACTTTGTATATTTTGTATTTACTTATGTCCTTTTTTTCAGTAAAATGTAAGATCCTTGAGGGCAGGAACTATTTTCATTTTTATCCTTATATTCCTAGTATTACTTAATATTTATTGAATTAACTGAGTTGAAAATATATAGAAAAATAAGATGATTAAGAACAAAGTTTTGGGGGACAGGGAGGATAACAAAAAGATGAACCAGAGAAGACAAGATGAAACAAGACAGATGAAAAAAAGTAGAAGAAAAGGAAACAGGTAACATCAAGGATGAGGGCAGTCAGTGTCATGTGCAGTAATAGTCAAGGAGAATGAATTCTGAGAAAAAACCATTTGGATTTGACATAAAGAAGTCAAGGTAATTTGGGGAAGAGAGTAATTTCAGTAAGACAGTGGGGACAGAAGCCAATTTCAGGGAATTGAGGAGTTTCTGGGTTGTAAAGAAATAGAGATAGAAAGCAGTTTCTTGAAACCTACCTACAAAGTGGAAACTTAAAGGATGGTAGCTTGAGGGGATAATAAGGTCAAGAAAAGGTTTTCAGCCTACCTGGGATAAAGGGAAACTAGGAGAGGGAGAAAAGATGATTATCAGAGAAAGGTCCCAGAGAAAATGGGAAATAATAGAATTAAGGGTAGAAACAGAAAAGGTTAACCTTGCCAAGTAAAGATACATTATCCCTTGAAATCAAAGAGAAGGAAAAAGATGGATAAAAACATGAGATTTTAAGTTAAGGAATATGAGAGATAAAGAATCCTTAATTTCAGGAATACAAAGTCATATGCTAAGAGGAAGGGTTTGAAAGTGGAATGAGGGGCTTGACAAAAAATTTGGAGTTATTACTGTGAAAAATATAATAGGAAGTCAATCAGAGTTGGATTAAAAGATCGCCTTATAGTGATCTTTTACAGTAATGAGAGCACAAATTAGACTAAAAAGCGTGAATTCTAATAAACTCAGTTAAAACTTCAACAGGGGCTCAGCCGCACAGGAATGAGAACCAAGTAGATCAATGATAGATTTATAACAAAAGGCTGGAGATTAGCAAGGCAGGAACAACAGAATGACAAGAAGGCAAGGATTTCAAGAGTGAGGATAGTAAATTCTTGAAATAGCTATCAAAACTGAAAAGAAATGATTAAAGCCAGAAAAAGTTATAAACTGGGAGGAGGAAGAAAAGATTGGGAAATGATGCAAGCAAAAAGGTGGAAGGCAGTATTTTACAGAGATGCAGTATCAGAGTTTATCAGAATCTTAAGAGAAAGAATCATTTTACATAATTCTAATGTATAGTCATCCCTATGGATGGAGATGAAAGTAAGGGAAGGAGAGGCTGATGTAAGAATAGTAAAGTCACCAAGGGTTTGGAAGATTGTAAGCCAGGTGCTAAAGTCACTGAGGAAGGGCATGGAAAAGAATTAAGACAAGGTGATAATGACACTCGTAGTAGTGTTATAATTTATTCACTACTGGCACAGAAGATGTCATATGCAGAATCCAAATGAAAGAGGGGATTCCCGCTGGATAGGAAGGTTCTTCAAATATTATTGTGCTGACCACACCAAGCCTCAGGATATTACAAGATCAACTCATTGAAATCCATGATTGCTCAAGTTATTAACATTAAAAAAAAGGGGGGGGGGGCAGCTAGGTGGCACAGTGGATAGAGCACCAGCCCTGAATTCAGGAGGACCTGAGTTCAAATCTGATCTCAGACACTTAACATTCCCTAGCTGTGTGATCCTGGGCAAGTCACTTAACCTCAATTGCCTCAGAAAAAAAAAAAAAAAAAAAAAA
>JAJPUD010001546.1:122759-179135 GCA_023553655.1 Myrmecobius fasciatus | reverse complement strand
TAAAAAAAAAAAAAAAAAAAAAAAAAAAAAAAACAACAACTCATGAAAGAAAAACCAAATGGACGGGGAAAAAATCTATTGTTTAGAACATGCCATGCTGCTGGAATGCCAAATGGGTAGAATTGATATAACTTATCAATATCAATATATGAATACCTGTGATAGGGCAGAGGAACACTTAGGTTGGGCCTTGAATAAACTAGAAGGAAGAAAGTGAGATGGAATTTGGGAAATTGTCATGGCCTAATGTAATGAAGCACACTTATAATCACAGCTACCAGAAAGCTAAATATGGCAGATCTGATCTCTAGAGTTCTGAACTGCAATGACTGAGTATCCACATTAAATCTGGTATTAATATAGTGAATCCCCAGAAGCAAGGGGACACTGGGCTACCAAAAGAAGAACAAGCCAGAAACAAATCAGAAATAAAGCAGGTCCTAGCTTTAGTGCCAATAAGTAATGGAATTGTGTTTGTGAGTGGACCCTTGCACTTCAAGCCTGGGCAAGATAGGAAAAACCAGTCTTAGAAGAAATTTTTTTTAATAGAAATTACAGTGTTTTGTTTTGTTTTGTTTTAACAATTCCAAGCATCAGCCCTGACGTCAGTTGAGTTC
This sequence comes from Myrmecobius fasciatus, assembly GCA_023553655.1. NCBI lineage: Eukaryota > Metazoa > Chordata > Mammalia > Dasyuromorphia > Myrmecobiidae > Myrmecobius > Myrmecobius fasciatus. Next base: position 178,518 of record JAJPUD010001546.1, on the reverse strand, counting down.
AAATCTGGCCTCAGACACTTAAAACTTCCTAGCTGTGTGACCCTGGGCAAGTCACTTAACCTCAATTGCCTCAGCAAAAAAAAAAAAAAAATTCCGTGTTGCTCCTCAGCACAAAAAAACACCTTTTTCATACAAATATTCTCCTAGTAATGCTATTTTGGAACGACACACTATCTAAAGAATTAAAGTTAGGTGACCTAAAGATCAAAAGAAAGATACACAGAGGGTACAAATATGCTTCAGTATATCTTCAAAAGAGTCCAATGTGCATGAAAAGGTGTAAGACACATTATTCAGGAAATGTATTATAAGAAAAAAAGCAGGGAAAGAAAGCTAGTCATGGGAGCAGCTAGGTGGTATAGTAGGTAGAGCACCCAGCCCTTAAGTCAGGAGGACCTGAGTTCAAATCTGACCTCAGACACTTAACACTTCCTAGCTGTGTGACTTTGGGCAGGTCACTTAACCCCAATTGCCTAAAAGGGAAAAAAAAAAAAAAAGAAAGAAAAGAAAACTAGTCATGAGGGTGAGTGAAGGATCAGGGACAGACAGTGCCTATTCATATTTACAAAATCTTGAAAAGAAGACCTTCAGCACATTGTATAGATCTATGAATGAATGACCAATTATTTATTTTCCACAGAGGAACATGGAAAAAAAATTGCACACAATAAGGCATGGTCAGGTTGTAATCCATAGTTTGGACATCATACTCTCCTCAATGAGATAATGATCTATTAAGTATCAAAGCAGTTAGGTTCTACTATAATCCTATGAATTCTAAGACTAAGGATTAATAAATATAAAGGAAGGAATTTGCCTTATTATGGGCATTATTGTTTGGGGGCAATCTTGTTGGGAGGGCTCTCTCTGTTCCAAATCATATTGTATACCATCAAGAATGCCAGAACTAGAAGTCTAAAGTGCTTGGTTTTACTCCCAGTTTATCCACATTAAACAAGCCATGAAGGCACATGGCCAATAAAAAGTTCTAAATGTACTGAAAGGGCTATTACTTCCTTTATGCCTCTACCAAATGGCATTAAATTGTAACACTTCTCTATCAAAGGCAGTTAAGAAGCTGCATTTAGTCCTAATTTTCTCATTGGTTAACAAACTTTCACAGAAATGAAACCTGTTTTACCTAGCTTACACTTGTAGAATCACAAGTTAAATTAATAAATATCTAACACATACAAGTGATTGTTCTAGATAGTCTTCTATCCTTCCCTTCTTGTGTCTAATAAGTAAAATGATTTTATGTAGAACACCCTATGAAACCCCCACAGTTAGTTATCAACTTGAAAAAGAGGGAGCTGCCCAAAAAATAGCAGGTTGTAAAACCCCATGGTACAAAAATTCCAAATAAACTGAGACAAAGATAAGAAACTGGTTTATTTGTCAATGCTAAGCTTATTTCATGATTCATGCATGTCAACATAGTCATGTGTCTTCTTGTTCATAATCCAAGTGTCTGTCCTGAAGACAATTATGTCCATCAGATGTCCATAAAAAATCTCCTAACCTGTGCCAAATATTTTGGTTTCAGGTAGTCACCCAGTTCCTCCTTTGTGACCCAAACATGGTCATCCTTCTTCCTGGCTTCGGAGAGACTTCCATTTTGTAGTAAAGCTTTAAAAAAGAACACTTTGGCTCCTATGTTGTTCTCTGTCCGAAAAGCCTGAGGAAACTTAAACTTGTAATAACCACAGGGCGCATTTCCTAGGAATTTGGCTTCCACACTATTTTCTGAAGAGAAACAAAACAGAAATAAGAGTTAAGTCCCCCCTATAAGATCTCAGAACCAATATTACATAGAAACAGGAGAGACTTATCTCTATGGATGCCCCCTAGGCATCTTCCTAACAGTTCTCAATTTGGCCATAGAAAATGATAGATACTGTATAAAAAAGTAGGAAGGTGTTCCCTCTGCAAATAGATTTTGTGTGCTGTTTCTATATTTTTAAGAAGCCTCTTATTTTTATCTATAATTTTGTAATCAATGTAATCAATGGGTAAATGCTTAGGCCAATCTGGAAATTAGTTTCCATGACTCTTACCACAAATGTCTGAAAGTATACTACTTCTCACTAAATTATTCAATTCAATATTACACAGCTATCAATACTAAAAGCCAACAATATAACTAAAAAGAACACTAGGCTAGGGAATCAGTAGACCCAGGTTTTAAATTCAATTGTTACTGATATACTGAAGGCCACTTACAGTATATTATTACTAATATTTAATAGCTATAGAGTAAAAGTTTAAATTTTTTATAAAATAAGTATGCTAAATATATCGATCCTTTCCTTTTAGAGATTGGGAGCAAGTAAGTATCAAGCATGAAATTTTATTGTACAATTGAATTCTTTCATGGCAGACACCAACTTTCAAATAGAATGCCTTAAAGCTGAGGATAGAAACATTGAAGCTGAAATTAGGAAGGGATTATATTAGTAGCAACTAGCTCTTGTGCCAAAGAAAACTAGCCCCATGCCTTCTCTGAAATATGAGCCTAGTTTTTACATAAAAGAAAATATGGTCAGTGTCTTTGTGGCTATGGAATTCCATCTGCAAAGTTATGTGACTGTGTTATGTGATACTGTCTGTGAGAAAAAAATAGGGTGGTAACCATGGTGAGCCAGTGATTAATAGTCCTGTGGATTCATTCCATGGAATGTTAAGAATAAAAAAATTAGCACCTTAATGATCCCAGTATTAAGACTGAGAAAAATGAACAAGAGACTGGATTATTGCTTGCCTAGAATCAAAGAATATAAGAATTGAATGGAACCTTTGTCATCTAATCATAGAGGCAGGAAAGAGGGTGAAGAGAAGGATACCATTCCAGCCAGTTAATTCTTCCCTAGGCTTTCTTAGCCAATATTTTTAATAAAACACAGCCTACAACCAGCCTATCAGAAAGATTTAACTCTAACTGGAAGCCAGAAACAAGACACTAAGAACCATAAATGGACTACTTACGTGAGAGAATAGCAAGGACCCGCTCAGCAGTTTCACGCAAAGTCTCCCCAACCTGCCATTCTGTATGTGGAAGTATCCACGTTTCCTGATCTCCTATTTTTTCTTTGACCAAAAGTACCAGGTTTTGGTCTAATTTCCTATGCAATGAGGTTCGGTCATTTTTTTGATCAGCTTCTATGAGTCAGAGGAAGAAACAGAACTATCATTTGCCAGGACAGAGCAAAATGAGAGATCAATGATGCTCAAAAACAATTTTTAAAATGTATGTTCTCATAATTGTACTAGATACATAAGAAGTATAAGGAAAAGATGTGGTCCTTGTTCCAAGGGATCTCACAATTGAACTTACAATATCAATCCTTCCCTCTCACTAGCTTTCTTTCATAGCTCTATTTAGGTACTGAGGGACACCAAAAATAAGAACAATAAAACAAAGAGCTGGGCTTCCCACTTTCAGGTAGTTATATCAAATGCTTTGATCTCTTTGGAAAAGAGATATGGACAACACTTTAAAATATTATTATTTTATCATTCTAGACATCATCATTGATCTCAAAAATGAAAGACCTTTTCTATTTTTCAAATTCTTGGTCCACAAAAATAAGAACACTATTAATCATCCCTTCCTAGTTTCAAAAGGTATTTTTGGAGAAACAGAAAGCATCAATGATAGACTTCTCAATTAATTCCCACACATACTTTCACTTCATGCTTATGGCATTTGCCATATTAATTCAAATAAAGACTTTATACCAAAAATGAAATCTCTCTGAAAAGAAACATATTGATAACAATGCAGTGAAAGGATAACATTTATTACAGACTGCACTAAGGTGTTTTTTTTTAAATAAGCTAGATTTGAGAAATTACTATAGCCTATATTCAGATGATAATATTACTTAAAATAAGAGATTTAAACATAACTATTGATTTAGGAATCAGAATGCATCTTTTTCTTTCCATTAATCCAAAAATAAAATCCCACAAACCCGTTATTCGAGGATGAGGTTTGAATCTCAAAAATGTCTGCTCCCATGTGTCTTCCAAATCTTGTGCTAACAAAATGTCTTTTTCATCATCATCATCATCATCATCATCATCATCAGAATCATAAATGTCAGCTTTCTTCCTCTCCAGTTTTCGTATTTCTTCCAAGGCACGAATCTCATGGTCCGAATATCGGCTTTTTTCCACCTCAATCTGGGAAGGATAGACAAGGGGGAAAAAATTAAAACTATGGAACATCCTATAGGACCAAAAGTTCACTTCTGAGGTCAGATGAATACACTTGAGCCAGGAAAATTACCAAAATATTGTACAGAAATATAGGAAGACACTTGAAAGATGGCTATGCTCAAATATGAAAATGTTACCCTATGATATGATCAAGAATTATGTTATATTCAATGTTTGGCATAGGGTGATGACTACAAATATGTATGTGAGGGAAAGGAAATGAGGAATTCTGGCTAGGTTAAGCATTTCTTTAAATCAAAAACTGGGGCAACATATGAATCCTATTTCTGTCACCATTCTTCCAGTCTTTCAGGTTCAGAATCTTGGTATTACCCTCAAATTCTCATTCTACCTCTTGCCATATATCCAATGAGTTGATAAATCCTGCCATTTTTACCTTCATAGTTCTCACAACCTTCTTTCTAATTCATACAATCATCAATTTAGACACTAATAAACCTAATACTTAACACTTCAATCCTCATCTATTGCAATGGCTTTCTAATTGATCTGTCTGCTTCAAGTCCCTCCCTACTTTAATCCATCCTCCATACAGATATCCAAATGATTTTCTTTTATGCAGTTCTGACTATATTGCTCTTCTCTTCAATAAATTCCAATAGCTCCCTGTTACTTCTAGTTTCAAATGCAAACTTTTCTGTTTGGTTTTTAAGCCTTTCATAACTTGGCCCCAATCTATCTTTCCAATATCATTATATATTGCTCCCCTTCCTGCATGCCATGGTACAAACCAGTTGGACTCTATTCCCCTCATTCCATTTTGTATTGGCCATCCTCCATACATAGAATGTATACTTTATTCACCTCCCTCTCAACAATTATTTCTCTTCCTTCAAAATATAGCTCAAAAACTAGGCATTGACCCACACCTAACACCTTTTACCAAGATAAGTTCGAAATGGGTTCATGATCTAGACATAAAGAATGATGTTATAAACAAATTAGAAGAATAGTTTACCTCTCAGATCTGAGAAGGAATTTGTGACCAAAGAACTAGAGATCATCATTAATTACAAAATAGGTAATTTTGGTTATATCAAGTTAAAAAGGTTTTGTACAAACAAAACTAATGCAGACAAGATTAGATGGGAAGAAATAAACTGGGAAAATATTTTTACATTTAAAGGTTCTAATAAAGGCCTCATTTCTACAATATATAGAGAATTCAAATTTATAAGAATTCAAGCTATTCTCCAATTGATAAATGGTCAAAGGATATGAGCAGACAATTTTCAGATGAAGAAATTGAAACTATTTCTAGTCATATGAAAAGGTGCTCCAAATCACTATTGATCAGAAAAATGCAAATTAAGACAACTCTGAGATACCACTACACACCTGTCAGATTGGCTAAGGTAACAGAAAAGATAATGACAAATGTTAGAGGGGATGTGAGAAAACTGAGATACTAATACGTTGCTGGTAGAACTGTGAACAGATCCAACCATTCTCGAGAGCAATTTGAAACTATGCTCAAAAAGTTTATCAAACTGTGCATACCATTTGACCCAGCAGTGTTTCTACTGGGCCTATATCCCAAAGAGATCTTAAAGGAGGGAAAGGGACCCACATGTGCAAAAATGTTTGTGGCAGCCCTTTTTGTAGTGGCTAGAAACTGGAAACTGAAGGGATGCCCATCAATTGGAGAGTGGCTGAATAAATTATGGTATATGAATGTTATGGAATATTATTGTTCTGTAAGAAACGACCAACAAGATGATTTCAGAGAGGCCTGGAGAGAATTACATGAACTGATGCTGAAATGAGCAGAACTAGGAGATCATTATACAAAGCAAAAACTCTATACAATGATCAATTCTGATGGACATGGCTCTCTTCAACAATGAGGTGACTCAAACCAGTTCCTATTGTTCAGTGATGAAGACAGTCATATATATCCAGAGAGAGGCCTGTGGGAACTAAGTGTGCACTACAACATAGCATTTCAATGCTTTCTGTTGATGTTTGCTTGCATTTCTTTTTCCTTCTTAGGTTTTTTTTTTTCTTTCTCTTTCTAGATCCTGCCATCTAGGGGAGGGAGTCAGGGGAAGGAGGGAAAAATTTGGAACAGAAAGTTTTGCAAAGGCCAGTGTTGAAAAATTGCTCATTTGTTCTGTAAATAAAAAAAACTTTAATTAAAAAAAAAATAGCTCAAGCACCACTTTCTACACAAAGTCTTTCTTGATCCCAACTATTAATGCCTCCCTCCTAAACTAGCTTTTATTTGCTGGATTTTTTTTGTTGTTTAAACTAATACATGTACATATTGTTTTCTTTACAGAATATAAGGTCCTTGCCTTAAGAACAGGGATTGTTTCATTTTTTGCCTTCACAGTCTCAGTTTTTAGTAGTACCTAACACACAGTAGGTTCTTAAAAAATGTTTACTGACTAAGCTAACATCTTTTATGCCTGTGTTTGGCACATAACTCAGTAAATTTAATATGCTCATGTACCTTTGAAAGGCAAGTAACCTTCATCATTTTAACGTGCTCCAGCTCTGTTTGTCAAACAGATGACATCACTTTCCTTCTGGTTAGAAAGAAAATTCATTTGTCCATTCATTCAGGGAGGATATGGAGGATGAATTGACATGGAGAGGCCAATGGTTTCAACAATGGACACCAGAGGATACATTAGACTTGCTGCTATACTCTAAAGCCCACTGGGCCTTTCCCATATACCTTGTGGCTGAATGCTTCTATGAGTGTTGTGTCCATTAGAACGTAAATCCTATGAGAGTAGGGGCTAACTCAAGTTTATATCTATAGTCTCAACTCTTAGCATGGTAAGTGTCTCCCAATAAGCACTTTTTAATATATGCCTTTTCATTCATTTATCAAATGTCAATTTGTACTACATAACAGGGATAGAAAAATACTAATTCTCAAAGAGTTTACAATCTAAAGGGATGAGCAAGTGACATGTATACTAATAATTGTAATACAAGGCAGAAAAAAGTTAAGTGTAATCAAAATCTTTTGAGGAATTGGAAAAATTGCTTTGACATGAGAATCATATAAGCAGGTTTGACAAAGTTCAACAGCCCTGGTAATGGAAGCTATGAGCCCTAAAAAGTTTACTTCTGGAGTCTTGGGGTTACAACAATGGCACAGTACAAAAAGTGTTGAACCAGAAAGAATTCTTTAATACCTAATCCAGAAAATTAGTCAGGAAAAAGTTTACACATTGTAAAGTATTCTATGAATTTACTCCATTTATTGAACATTTTAGAGTTGACAGGGCTTTTTTTTCCTGTAAATTATCACATCTGAGTCTTACAACAAGAAACCCTATACAAAAAAAAGATCAAACAGTAGACTTGAAACAGGGAAATCTGGGTTTGAATATTATGTCTAACTTATACTTGTATAATCCATTCTCTTTGGAATCTCAGTTCTTTGGGTTACAAAATAGGACCTGGCTACAAAATACTTGACCTGGAATTCCACGGTTTCAAGGAAAGCTACTGAAATGTGAGCTAAGTGTGTAGCTTCGTAGGGTTTACTTTTATTTCATAAACAACAAATGAGGGAGCTGAACTAGCTGGTCAATAGTCACTTCCAGTTCTAAATCCAGTATTCTGACTCACTGCTTGTAAAAAGGGATCTTTCCACAGTACCATCTATATTCATCTCCACATTTATTAAGCAACCACTAAATTTAAAATACTGTACTCCAGAACCAGGGGGGTTAAATAATCCTTTAAGAAATGTATCCTCTAATGTGTTTGGGAGAATAATCTGGCAGAGTAAGTTTAATGTTGAAAAATACATAAGATGGAGGATTTTCAGCTGGAAGGGGACATCAGAAGTAGCCTACTCCAAAAGTTTCTTTTTACAATACAGTGACTTTGCACAAACTTCTACAAAGGAAACATGTACAAATGTATAGAAGTAGGTAAATGCAAATTATATACAAAGTTATAGACAGGGTTATTTTAGGAGGGAGGGAGCACAAAAGGGGAAATGTAAAATTAGCAAAAGCCCTTATCCTATATGAAAGAAGTATCACCTGAGCTGTACTTTGAAGGAAGCTTAGGATTCTATTAGGCAAAGTTGAGGAGGGGAGGAAGGACAAACTAAATATGAGGAGGCTTTTCAAGAATTTCTCATTCTTCTTAGATTGAGAATCAGAAATGGCCTTGGGGACCTTCAGGTCCAACAACAACATTTATATAGTTACTTTAAGTTTTGCAGAACGCTTTACCTAAGTTAACTCGTTTGATCCTCACAACAACCCTAGGAGATAAACGTTATAATTATCCCCATTTTGCAGACACAAGAAACTGGCTGGATAAAGCCGAATGAGTAGCCCGGGATCACAGAAAGTGTCTGGAGCCAGCATTCGAACTCAAGTCTTCCGGTCTCCAAGTGCTCTTATCTATAGCGCCACCTAGCTTTCCAAGCCCCTGCTTTGTAGGAAAGTCAGGCCCAGAGAGGTTATAAGTGGCTTTCCCAAGGTCACACGGCTCATGCGCCTCTAAGCCAGGCCTCCACAGGATAAGTCCGGGGCTGCCAGGGTGCAGGAGCACTGGCGCCCACGGAGCAGCCGAGCCCTACCTGCTGCAGCAGCTCGGCCATCTCCACCTGCAGAGGGGTCAGAGGCTGCGAGATAATCGGAGGCCTCTGCAGACACAACGCCCCCAGTAGGCGCCACGGAGACCCATCGCTCGGGGTGGCTGCGCTCCTGCCAGGGGCTGCGGCGGCGGTGGCTGCTGCGCAAAGGGTCCGCGGGCACCATGGCTGCCCCAACCCTCGCGCCGCGCCGTACAACACCTTCCTCACGGGGGCCGCCATCTTCCCGCTCTCCCACAATGCACGGCGTTTCAAACGAGTGCCCACTTCGGCGCCGCGTTTTTCCCACAAGACACCGCGTGTATGAAGATGAGAAAAGTTTTGACTTTTCCCTTAGGACAAACTATTTCAATAAGGAGGGAGGAGAGTGTGATTCCTAATGTGTCTGTAATTTTGCAATTAAAAAAAGAACATTTATGGATTGAGTTTACTTATAATTCTTTTAATTTTATTAGGAAGTAAATAGCTAGACCCAGCAGTCAAAGAACGGACAAATAATAATTTAGTTTCTACCTTTTCCCCTCCCCGTTGCACGTGGTGCTGGCGGAGCTCCGCCCACACTGGGAGTCTCAGGGCAAACAGCCCGGAGCTCCGGTTGGGCCATGCAAGTCTTGAGGACCGCGGGCTGGCGCTTGTTACCCCTGCGGCCCTGGGCGCACACTTTAGGGTAAGAAATGTCTACACCTCCATTCCCAGATAGCCTCGGGTGCGTTCTCATTTCTTCCCGGAGGCTGGAGTCTGGGGGTCAGGGAGCGAGCGCGGGGATCGATGGGTGTATGGTGAGGGACCCGACCCCGGACTCATCGGGCCTCCTCTTCGCCGCAGGGCCCGGAACGATGTTCCGGCTGGTGCTGTCCACACGGGCACGCAGAGGCTCCAGAGCGCTGTGGAGAAGACAGTTTTGGAAACAGGAGTAGAGCCGGAGAGTACCCAGAAACCCAGCAAGTTCAGGTGAGACCAGCCCAAAATGACTCCTGCTTTCCCTGCTGCAAACCCAGTCCCAGCCCCTCCTTGCTGAAGAGGTCAGAGCCTGGCTTTGTTGAGTAAAAGAAAAGCAAGTTTGGCACCAAGAACTTTCTCAAGTCCAGATTGACCTGTTATGTCTGTACAAGGGAAAGGGGTCAGGTTGAATCGAGTCAGGGCCAGGACGAGACCACAATGGAAAATCTGGCTCTGCCTCTTAGTAACTACCCTTCTGACCTTGGAAAGGTCCCTAAGTGACCTCTAAGGTCTCTTCTGGCTGCAGGCTTCAGAATCAGACGGTCAGAAACATTTGTTAAATACCTACTATATGCTAGGCACTGGGCTAAGCACTGAGGTTATAAAGAAAGGTAATCAGACCTCCCCTGCTTAGTCTGATGAGGGAAGCAACATGAAAGCAACTATATACAAGACCTATGGGACAAATTAGAAAAAATCTACAGAGAAAAGGCTTTAGAATTAGGATTTGGAAGGGCTTCATGTAAAAGATGGAATATTACTTGGAAAATAAAGGAAGCCAGGAAATGGACAAGAAACAGCCACTGAAATATTCAGAAAATAGTATCTTTTTTGGAAAGAACAGCATTCTCCCCAGGAGGGAGAATAGAGGATGAGGAATATTATGAAGGTAAAATCAAAAGACGACAACAGATTGGAGGAGAAGCTCAGAGAGGCGGGAGTGGATTGAGGATGACACCTCTGTTGTGAAGCTGGTTGATTTGAAAAATGGTGGTGCCCTCAACAGTAATATGGAAGTTAAGGAGGGTGGGGGGGGGGAGATAAAGAGTTCAGTTTTGGGCTTGTTGAGTTTAAGATGTCCAATAGGCTATTGGAGTTGGGATACTAGATTCAGCAGACATTTTAGGGTGGAGTAAATAGATTGAGAATCATCAGGATAGAGACAATAACTGAATCTATGAGAACTGATGAGATTGGCCATTGAAATAGCAGAGAGGGAAAAGAGAAGAGGACTCAGGACAGAGATCCGTGGGACATCCAGGTTAATGGATGAGACTTGGATGAAGAGCCAGCCAAGGAGACTAAGCAGGATCAGCCAGGTAGAAAAGAGCCAGGAGGGGGTGAGGTCATGAAAACCTTAAAATAAAAGTCTCTTTTCTTTATTTCTATCCTACAGTCAAAAAATCTAGCTATGATCCTATGTCTCTTTGGTTTCCCTGCTAGTTTACTATGGGACTTTAATCAAAAAAGTTATCTTTCTATATAAAGAGACAGTTTCTCTGTAAATGTTATGTTTATTATCTGTCTTCCCATGGGACAGAGAAAGAACAAATCAGATAGTGGCAGTAAAACTTTTTTAAAGTCTTACAAGTTTTCAGTAACAGATGTATGCATGTTTTTATAGATATGAATACTTTAAATGTATTTCTGCTTTTTTATAGCATTTTTCCTCCAGTCCCGGACCAGGAGAGCTCCTTGACATGGGGAGGCAAGAAATATGAAGAAATTCCAATAGCTCACATTAAAGCAACATATAACAAGTAAGGAAGAAATATCCCAAGCTAAAGTGTGCCTTTCTAACCTGGGAAAGAATTTGTCCAGGCTAATTAGCCCATTTTGTAATTCCAGCAGTGTATCATTGTACTCTTTTCCCATATTCCCTCTAATACTCAGCACATTAAGTTTGAAATATCCAGTAGGCAATCAGTGACATTGGGGCTGAAGCTAGATACATAGATCTGGGAATCATCTGCATAGGATAATGAAACCTGAGAAAATTAAGATTACAGAGACTGGGGAAGGTAGGGGATAAAGAATCAGGTCTTTGAGAAACAAGGGAGTGTGGTGTGAAAAGTGAGCCAGTAAAAGAGAGTGAGAAGGAGTGCTCAAGTAAGGAGAGGTGTCATGAAGTCCCAGAAAGGAGAGAATGTCTATTTAAAGAATATGGTCAGTAGTGCTGCCTGCAGCAGGAATTGTAAGGATTGAGAAAAGACCATCATGTATGGGAATGAAGATCACTGGGAATTTGAGAAAGAACAGTTTCAGTTGAATAGTGAGATCAAAAGCCACGTTGCTGGCTTGACAGAGGTGTAAAGGAAAAAGGAATCAGAGGTAGCAAGTATTGATTGCAAAGTATATCAAATAATAGCTTGAAGGATGTTGGGGTTTGGTGAAGGCTTTTAAGGATGAGAGGTTAAGTGTGTTTGGGCATATTGGAAAGCAGTGGGGAAGCAACCCCTTGATAGAATGAATAAAGCACTTGTTTGGGAGGGAGAGGACAAATGCCATATGCTGACATTTGCTCCTTGTTTGGTGACTGAGTCAATCTCTTCCTCTCTTTGGGCTTGGGTTTCTTCATCTATAAAATGCAACATTTTGACTAGAGAGTTTTTAATGATCCTTCCAGCTCTAATAATCCCTCCCAAAAGGATCACTTAAAATGTTTGAATGGTCAGTAAAATAGGGATAAATGAGTCACTGCTGAATTTGTCAGTGTAGGGAGCTAAAGATTATTTGTAGGAAAAATAACAACACTGACAATGCTCTTTCCACCAAAGAAAGCTGTCTTCAGTACTACCTGTTGATACACACCTTTATTTTGTCTTTTTCTTCCCTATGGGCCACTATTTATGATTTTTAGATAATAATAATGAGTGAAATGCACAGTGAAATACAGCCTCTTTTCTTTTTTAAGCTACAGTTACCAGAGTTACATCTAAATTCTACTTGACTCTTTTTTCTTTCTTTCTTTATATCTCTTTCTCATATGCTATAGTCCAGTGGTGTTAAGTCAAAAAAGAAACAAGCCACTAAACCATACATAAAGATCCTGCAGTCTTTGTATTGATTTATAAAACCATATATTAATATTATTGTATTTTTATTTATTTTAAGTATTTTCCAATTACATTTTAATCTAGTTCCCATCACACTAAGCCATATCTTTGGCCCCTCTTGATGTAATGCATACAGTTGTAGACTTGGACTCCAGAAGATCTGGGTTCAAATATTTCTGCGACTAACTCTGGTCTAAGGCATGTTACCCTGTCTGAACCTATTATTTAGCTCATCAATATAAGATTCAGATCAGGTAATATCTGTAAAGTACTTTGCAATATTAGCTGCTATTTATCATCATGTAAATGAGTATCATGAGTTTAAAGTTATTTAATGTAAAACATTTTATATGCTCTAGTAAAATAGAAGTACTTTACATTCCTCAAATATGTTTTCCCACCTTAGTGCTTTCACTCACATTTCCTTATGCCTTCAATGCCACTCATTTCTCATGACCCCCTGTGAAATTCTGTTTTTAAAAATCTACTCAAATATAATTTTCTCTATGAAAATTTCCCCTAATACCTCCAACTAGAAATGATTGCTTCTTTTTTTTAATTAAAAAGTTTTTTTTTATTAAAAGCTTTTTATTTACAAAACATGAGTGATTTTTCTACATTGATCTTTGCAAAAAACTTTTTTTTCCAAGCTTTTCCCCTCCTTCCCCCCACCCCCCACCTCTAGATGACAGGTAATCTAATACATGCTAAATATGATAAATTATATGACAAATTAATATATGTATACATATCTATACAGTTATCTTACTGAACAAGAAACATCAGAGCTAGAAAGAGAAGAAAAAAAAACAACCTAAGAAGGAAAACAAAATGCATGGAAATATTCACAGAAAGCGATAAAATGCTGTGTTGTGGTCCGCACTCAGTTCCCACAGGCCTCTCTCTGGATGTGTATGACTATCTTCATCGCTGAACAATAAGAACTGGTTTGAATCACATCATTGTTGAAGAGAGCCATGTCCATCAGAATTGATCATCATGTAATATTGTTGTTGCTGTGTATAATGTTCTCCTGGTTCTGCTGATTTCACTCAGCATCAGTTCATGCAAGTCTCTCCAGGCCTCTCTGAAATCCTCCTGTTGGTCGTTTCTTACAGAACAATAATATTCCATAACATTCATATACCATAATTTATTCAGCCATTCTCTAATTGATGGGCATCCTTTCAATTTCCAGTTTCTTGCCATTACAAAAAGGGCTTCGACAAACATTTTTGCACATGTGGGTCCCTTTCCCTCCTTTAAAATCTCTTTGGGATATAGGCCCAGTAGAAACACTGCTGGGTCAAAAGGTATGCACAGTTTAACTTTTTGAGTATAGTTCCAAATTGCTCTCCAGAATGGTTAGATCCGTTCACAGTTCCACCAACAATGTATCAGTGTCCCAGTTTTCCCACATCCCCTCCAACATTCGTCATTATCATTTTCTGTCATTTTAGCCAATCTGACAGGTGTGTAGTGGTACCTCAGAGTTGTCTTAATTTGCATTTCTCTGATCAATAGTGATTTGGAGCACCTTTTCATGTGACCGGAAATAGTTTCAATTTCTTCATCTGAAAATTGTCTGTTCATATCTTTTGACCATTTATGTTACTTCAAACTGAAAGAAAGCATGGCATGGTTGAGAGAAGACCACCCTTGGAGTCAAGAAGCCCTACGTTGATGGGCTGTGTCTGATGTATATTGTAATGGTGGGTCCACTTAAGATTTTAAGGGGCAGGACATTGCTGATTTTCATTAATGAAGTTTCTATACACTGATGAACTCATAGATCTTGACTAGAAAACCTTTGTTTTGCATTTATTCTGTGTGCATATCTTATCTCACAATAAGTTGTAAATGTCATTAGGGTCACAAAGACTATATCTTTATTCATTTTTTTTTCCTATTTAGCACCTTGTACTAAGAAATGATTAAATATTTGTTGAATGAATTTTAAAGTGTTCTTGAATCATTACCCAAGTGAAATCTGTAAGAGAGAAAATAATGTTCTGCTTTTGCCATGTCTGGCCAGTTTCTAATTGGACATTCCTGCTTTTAGGACTCTTTGACTTGTTGACTAAAAAGGGAATTTTGACAGCAGTAATTGCAAGGTGGCAGAAAAAAGGGAGTAATGGGCCTGGAGTCAGAAAAGTCTGAACTCAGATCAGGTCTCAGAAACTTACAGGTTTTATGACCCTGGAAAAGTCACTTAACATCCACCTACCTCAAGTCTATACATCTGTTAAATTGGGATAAGCCAATTCCCAGGGTTGCTATGAAGATAAAATGAGATCATATTTGTAAAAACCCTTGCAAACCTTGAAGCACTATATAAATGCTAGCTATTAATGTGGTTTTAGATAAGCTTCTTATTAGAAGACATGGTTTTAATATCTGCTTGTTGACTTCTCTTCCCAGCACACACATACAGGTGGTCTCTTCTACAAATGAGTCATTTGCCCGAACATCTTGTGGCACTGAAGGGTTCAGAAATGCAAAAAAGGCCACAGGGATTGCAGCACAAACTGCAGGCATTGCTGCAGCAGCGGTAAGAACTTTTCCTGTTTGGGATCCTTGTTATTTTCTAGCTTATAACTCTTACCATTGTAGAGAATTCCCACTTAACCATAAATCAAAAAATGTTACAATATCTGTCAATATTCTCTAGCATGAAGGTGGTTGGAAGACAGTTGGTGGTTTATTTAGTGCAAGTAATGCCTCCTGCCTTTCGCCCCTAATGAAGTCTAGGGAGACAAAACCTATTCCTTGACACAACATGATAGGAGAGATTTAAACAGCTTAGATTTAAAAAGGAAAGTTTCCTCTCTCCGAAAGCCTGGAAGTGTCTATGACCATCCTTAAAGCCAATGTCTAGAGCCCAGCATATCTTCCCCCAGAGGAAGTCTGAGGGCTCTTTAAAGACTTCCACTGGGTGGCAGTGCTGTTATTTCCCAAGAAGTGTCAGCATCGTCCATAGGAAAGAGAGGCAGAGTCATTTGAATTCTTCTCTGATTTCATAAGTTGTCTTCCTCTCACTTTCTATCCTCAGTTACTCCTTCCCTCTCTGCATGTCATATTGAGTGCTCAGGTTACCCTCTTCACTGCAGATTCCCTAGTTGAGAATCACAATGCTCTCCATCTACCTGCAGTTTGTCCTTGTTTGCATAATTGGCAATGATACAGGGCCAAATATATCGATGCATAATCTGTCTCCACAGATTTAAGCTAATTGTAGATCTCACAACTTGTTTCTTCTCTAGAAAGCCACATCAAAGGGAGTGAGCCACGTCAGAGTGGTGCTGAAAGGCCTGGGACCAGGGCGCTTCGTAAGTGTCTAGCTGTATTCGTTGGTTTTCAGTGATAGGATTTGCTTTTCAGAGCTGAGAGCAGGAGCAGGAGGAGAAACTTAAGGAAAGTTCATTTTCCAAGTCTAGCTGTTTTCTCCTGTGAGCAGCTCAGCTCGGCTCTTCACCAGTACTTAAATTGTAGGCTTACAGTTAAACACTGGTGGCCGTGGGTTTGGGGGTAAGAGATCTTAATGGAATTCAAAGGGACATGCAGCATCCAGTTCTTGCCAGTAATCCCATTTAGTATTTAAGCTCTTTAAAAATATAGAATATAACTCCTTAATTTTGTTCTACTCTACTCAAGACTTTCCTTTTTATGCTTTTACAGTCTGCTATCAAGGGATTGACCATGGGGGGCCTGGAGGTGGTCTCAATCACAGACAATACCCCCATTCCACACAATGGTTGCCGCCCAAAAAAAGTCCGGAGGCTGTGAAGAAAACAGTTGACAGTCTTGAGACCTAGTTCCAGTTTTCACATTTAGATTGACTAAAGAACAATGCAGACCCATTCCCTACAGGACAGAATTCAGCAGAACTCATTAAAGATAAGTCAGATTGGACTGAGGAGCAAAAATGAAACTATTTCCTCCTGTGTATAGTGATGTATATACAAGTACATTGTATGCAAAAACTATGCAGTGTTCATCACTGACTCAATGCCTCTTTTGGACAGGAGGGGGTGCTACAGGTACACTTCTGGCAAAGCTTTGTCAACCTTGATAAAATAAAATACATTTAACCATGTTCTTTGTCATCTGTCATTATTTGGAGTGTGTGGCTTTCTGGGTGTCACCAAAATACTGATTGTGGAGGGGGGGGTTATCATAAATATGTGTAAAATACAAGTGTTAGAAAGTCTCATAGTCAGTGTTTGGTTTGCCAAGCCAGTGCTATAAGTAGTAATACTGCAGCAATATAGCTTTTTTTGTGTGTAGTGCCTGGGAGAACTAATCTCCTCACTACAAATATGGTTCAGTTTTGGAAGATTTTGCTATTTATGGAGAATCTAAAATTCAGCATTATGAATTATGTTTACAATGGCTATGTTTATTGATAAGGGAGAATACCAAGGGGCTTACTAGGGCAGAATTTCCTTTGCACATAAATGTTAATTATGAAACACCAGGATTAGAGAACCCAAACGAAGGAGAAGGAATTGCCAGGCTGAGTCAAATAAATAGATTGATCTCTAAGGGGATGTAATAGAGTTGTGGAAAAAAGAACTAGAAAAGAAAGGTAAGGGAGTGATAAATGAAGCTAGGATGAGCCAATTCAAAATAGAAGAAATTGTATTGGTTTTTCTAGTTCTTTGAACAGTCAGCTAAGACCAAAAAATAAACCACAATAGAAGGAATAAGATACACTTAGTGCTAGTAGATCTTCATTAAGCTAAAAAGAAATTTGAAGGCAACACAAATGTCCTGTTTAATAGAAGAAACTACTTAGGTTCTGTTCCCAGTTCTAAATATGAAGTTCAGTGCTTTTTTTCTACCACGCAGCATCATTGCTGAAGTATCTATAATAACAAGAAAGATGAATCAATCCAGTGGGCAAATTCTAGTGCTGAATCTTGCCCAAATTCGGCAACAGTTCCAGCTACAAATTAAAGGGTCAGAGCTGGTGAGCATGGCAAAAAAAAAAATCACCACCACTACCCCTTTGTAAAAGCAATGAGCTTACAAGAACTAGAACTCTTAAAAATTAATGACTTGGAACTGGAGAAGGAAGAGAACTTTTGTTAACTTCAACTACAACATTGACTATATTTCTATCCTGAAATTCCTTCACACTATAATAGAGTTAACAGTTTTGCATTTGAACTGACAATTTTATGGAGAAGGGGAAAAATGTATTGGGAGAGAAAGAGTAGAAACTGATCTCATAGGTTTGGTCTTCGAAGAAATCTTTATATTCTTGAGTATTGATACTAAGGGATTTGTGGCTAGAAAACCAGCTGGAGAATTCTGTTTTAAGAGTTTTCTACTGGGATGAAATAACCTTCTTTTTTTTTCTAATAGTAATGACTTCATTACAAAAGATTGGACTATTTGAGTTATTATGCCCCTAAATTGGACTGTCCCTACTTCCAAAGAAGAGGTCCTTGCACTTCTTAACACCCAATCTAGTGGGAGGTCAACAGTGCTAAACTGGAGTCAGATTTGAGTTCCAACCTCTCCTGTTACACTAGTCATATGACCCCTGGCAAATCACTTAATCCTTGAGACTCAGTTCCTGGTCTGTAAAATGAAAGGATTTATGTAGGTATCTGAGAGATTATGATGGTTTGTTTCCTTCAACAGGTTTTATGTGATGAATGGGGGAGATACACCTTATAGTTTAGTTCCTTCACCTTTAACTTTTTTCAAAAACAGATGCATAATTCAAGCTCTCTCTGGTTCTGTGATACAAGCTAATTTTTACATATAAGGTGCTAAACCAACTGTTCTAGAAAACCCAATCATTAAACTATACATTGTCATCTTTCACACAATAACACCATTACTGACCCAAAAAGCAAAAGGGAAAAATCCCACATACACAAAAATATAGCATATCTAATATGTTGACATCAGCATATATGGCATTCTGTATGCTAGTATTTTAAATATACAGGATGCCACATGTGCTGTTGTTAACACGCGCGCACACACACACACATATATAAAACTAGAGATCCATTATTGGAAGAGATCAGAGAAGTTTATCCAGCTATCTGCAAAAGCTAAACATTTCTCTATTTTCAGCCAGGGCCACATCTGCCACAGCAATTAATAGGACCTGTCAAAAGAAGCTTATTACCATAGCACCTGAATGTTGGCAAACTATGAGGATTTTTAGGGGAAACCAATCTTCTAGTAAACTTTAAAAGACTACTTACCCTGAGACTTGACTCTCCCTTTCCCTTTTTCACAAAATTCTTCCTGATTCCTTTAAAAGGAATTCCTTCCTTGATGTTTTTCCTACTAATTTTCTTATTTTGAAAAATAAACTAGTTAGTTGGGGTAGAGGGTTTCACTAGGAGCAAAAAAACAAGTTTGTATTAAATATAAACATTAGCTCTAATATGAGCACTCAGGAAGCTAGAGCTATTAGATCACCCCTCCAGTTACCCAGTTGAATTCACCTATTAGGAGCCACACTCCAGTCCGGCCTTTACCCTGACTTTCCCTCCCTCCTCGATTTCCCAACAACTCCTTTCTTCTGCTGACTTACCTGGCCCTGCTGTTCCTTTGTCTCTAAGTGAAAATTAAATTGGACAAACTCCATTTTTTAAATCAGACTCCAATTTATAATAATATTGGCATAACTTTTAGAAAAATGATGATGTGTGTGTGTGCATGTATACATGGAAGTAGAAAACTAGAAGATAGAGATTATGCTGTTTGCTTTCTTTTATGCAATTGTGGTTATAAGGCCATTTTGAAGATGCTAAATCCAATTCCTTTTTTAAGAAGAAATGTCAAATGAGAAGCAGTGTGGTATATTGCCGAGAACCTGTGTTCTTTTTTCTGCCATTAGCTAGCTTATTTGGCCTTAGGTAAGGAACTTCACTTTTCTGGGTTTCAATTAGGCTCCATTTAATGTTTCTAGTAGTAAGCCTTTAAAATCCTCTGAGTTATGAGGGAATGAAAGAAAATTTAATGAGGGAGTTAAACAGCAGGGGAGCAAGCAAGGAGTTTGTGATCCTAGAAATTTAAACTCTGATTTCACAGCTCTTGCTTTCTTATTTACTCATAGAATTTAAAGATCATAGATTTAGAGTTGGAAGGAACCTTAGGGAATATTTAATTCCACATTGTCATTTTACAGATGCAAAAACTGAGGCCCAGAAAGATTATATGATTTATCCAAGTTCATATAGAGAGTAAGTAGAAGAGATAAGATTTGACTTCAGATCTCATTTCCAAATCACTCTTCTTTCCATTGTCCACACTGCCTCCTTGTTAATTGACATCACTGATATCTATTTCTAATCTTCTGAATGATGTCAAGGAAATACACCTGATTCCCTACACTGCCAAATTGTTGTTTTGTAAATTAAAAGCTGGAAAAAAAAACCACAGAAATCATTGAATCTAGAGATTCTTAACCTTGTGTCATTAACCCTGTGGGCATTCTGGTAAAACATGCAAACCCCTTCTCAGAATGTTTTAAAGTACATAAAACAAACTATATAAATTACAAAGGAAATTAATTATACAGAAAAATAGTTAAAATATTTTTTATAAATTTTCAGACCAAATTAAGAACCCCTGATTTTATCCAACTCTCTCATTTTACAGATAAGAAAACAAATCCAAAGTGCTTAAAGAAATTGGCATAGGATTACATAGATTATATAGCAGAGTTAAAATTCAGACTCAGGTCGTCTGACTCCACATGCTGGGCTATTTTGCATTCTATCATACAATTATGCTTTGGCTCCAAGTTCAAAACAGATTCCAATTTCTTTAATCAGGAGAAGAAAGATTCAATCCAATTGACCAAACATCCACTGAGTACATTAAAACAATTCATGCATATTAGAAGTAGCTTAACAAATAAGGGTCACTCTCTTGCCCTGCCTAATTTTTTCTTCATTTTTAATTTGAGATTGAAAATAGAAATAAGTACTTCAAATTGCCCCTTCCCACCACTTACCTTCTATCTAGGATCATCTGTTCAAATGAGTACCCTCAAAAGTTATAAGCCCATAAAAATTAATTGGTGTGGAAGGGGAAATGATAGGATATATTTTGCCACATTCCCTACATACAAAAGGATCATTAGTCCTTTAAGTATCTACAATCTATTGCTTTCTCTCTTTGGTGAGGCTTATCATTGCAGGTACAAGTTTTTCTCTACTCCTTATTTTTGCTGTGTCTTCCTCTTCCAGTTTGATTTTTTTTCTTTTGAATAGACAAACTAAGTCATCTTTTGCCTCATTTCTTACCTAATCTTAAATCACTGAATAGCTATTGCCTCAGACAAACTGAGACTTGGGAAAGAACTTAACTTTAAAAAGCCAGTTTCCCTTTGCATCTGGGGTTATCTCCAATTATTCTGACATGTTTTGACATTGGACTCAGATGATTTTGGAGGAAGAATGAGATTGGTAACTTTACACAGCCCTTCCTCATTTAAACCCAATTCACTTTCAAGTCAAGATATCACCTTTCTGATGTCATTGGTCTGCTTCAAGAATGAAGGACAGACAACAATCTGGGCACTCAAGTAGTAGGGATAGGCAGAAAGAAGCAGTGAGACATTGGAAAGAGTCCTAGACCTGGGATGGAGATCTGATTTTGAATCCTAAGTGTGATATCACTACCTCTAAGCCTCAGTGTCCTCATCTGCAAAATGTGAATAGTACCTCTTCTGGTTACCTCAAAGAACTATTACCTGTTTCTCTGGTTTGTCCTTCATTTTTGAAGAGAACCAGTGATGTCATTAGTGATGTCTTGATTTGTGTGTGAATTACAAAGATCAAATGAGATAATTTGTATAGCATTTTATATTCAAAATACTTTACAGGGGATCATAATTATTATTATGGAAACTGTTGGGTAGCAGTCTATTGCATTCCTCCCAATCAACTTTTCCCTCAAAGCATAAAACTTCCAATGTAGAGATGAGGATCAACCAAATCCTGTTCTCCAAGTTTTAAACACAGGCAAAGGCAAAAAATGTCCTCTTTGGATTAGGATGATTGGGGCATTAAAGGAAATACATTTCTCACCATATTTTTCTGGTTGAAAAGTATTTTGCAGTAATTTAGTATAGTTGAACCTCTTCTATAATCAGAATCCAAGTAGCTCAGGGAGAGACTGAAAACTGGGTCACGCCTTGGGATCTGTATCTTCCATCTTTTGAAGACAGAACATAAGAAGCACAGTCTTTCTTCTCATCTTTCTCTCTGCTCCCTTCCTCTGAAGAACTGTTCCCTGCAGATTCTGACACAAGGCTGACCATTCCTCCCTTAGCCAGAGAAGAAACAAAGAAAATTGGGTCACAAAAATCCACCCAGAAAATACCAAATGCAGAAGCATAAGAGGAAATAGGAGTAGGATTAGAACAATGGGGAGAAGGAGAAAGTGACAAAATATAAGCCTTTTTTCTTTTTAATGAAGAGAGTAGAGTGGAATGCCCCAGAACTAGGATTATGAATGTTTTATGAAATGCAAAGGGATATTCAGAAGAAGAAAAAAAAGAAATGAAAGGAAATCTTTTTAGGAAAATGAAAGAAAGGGGAAGGAAACAGGACTGAGACAAAGCTAAATGTTAAAGGTGTGGAGGTTCTTTGCAATTGCCCCAGCCACGGCTGGAACCCATGCTGGAAAAAAAAAAAAAAAAAAGAAATTCTATGTTCTGTTTTTAAAAAGAACAGAAAATGTTTTGGAAAGTATTAAGAGGATTAGAACAGAGGATTTAGAAAATGAGGAAATAAGAAAATATCCACAAAAAAGGAAAAAGAACAGAAATGATAATTAAGAGAATAAAAAAATAAAAAGAGTATAAAGAAGAAAAATCAAGACTAAGAGGAACAAGAAAATACAAAGGAGAAAAAGGAAAGCTTCTGAGGATATCATTCCAAAAATCACATAAATTTCAAGTATTAGCCCAAACTTACAAACTGAATCATTTAAGATATCAATGATCTCATCAACATTATTCTACTTGTTACCACACAAATATGTTACTTCAAGTGTATATATTAGAATTTTCCCCAGGATGTCATTGCAAACATTGAAAAGGCATTTTGGTACAGTGAATATTTATTCAGGAAGACAAAGATTTAAGTGCTAGATGTAGATTCATTGACCTGGATTCAAATCCTAGCTTTGCTATATATTACCCATGTAGTACCCTGGGAAATCACTTAAAACTTTCTGAGCCTTGGTGTCCTCAGCTATAAAAATTAGGAAGCTAGATTTCATTACCTTGAAGTTCCTTCCAACTCTACACATATGCGCCATTTTCCATCTCTGACACAGCACATGACCCTATCTAAATAATAAACATGATCTTCCTGAATGGATCTCCCACACCATATGTTAGCAATGATGATGAAATTATAGACTCTTCATGTACTCAAACACCTACCAGTTTCACAGTAATTGCCTATTCTATATTCCACCCAGAAAATCTCTAAACTACAGTGTAAAAGAGAGGGAAAGGAGAAAATAATAACCCACAGTAAAAATGCAAAATAAGGCAGGACAGCCAATTAGGAAGCCTTTGCAATAGCCAAGGGTAATAGTAATGAAGACCTGAACTAGGTTGGTGGTCATGTAAAGAGAAAAGAGTACAAGTGAGTGATAAGTCAAAGAGGTAAAATTAGTATGGTTTGCACTTGGTTAAATAAAGATGTTGAAAAGGGAAGAATCAAAGATAGCACTACATTTACAAACCTGGGTAATTTAAAGAATGTCCTCATTAAGAAGTTGGAGAAGGGGGGGAGGGAGAGAGCTAAGTGGCACAGTAGTTAGAGCACCAGCCCTGAAGTCAGGAGGACCTGAGTTCAAATTTGATCTCAGACACTTAACACTTCCTAGTTGTGTGACCCTGGGAAAGTCACTTAACCCAAATTACCTCAGCCAAAAACAAAAAAGAAAGAAAAGAAAAAAAAGTTGGAGAAAAGTTTAGATTTGAGAGAAAAAATTAGTTTTGTTTTAAACATATTGAATTTGAGATATAGGGCATCAAAATGGAGACAATCAAAAGGCAGCTGATGATATAGGACTGAACTCAGCAGAAAGATGAAGAAAGAATATGTAGATTTCCATAATTGGTATAGAAATCAAAGTTGAATCCATAAGAAGTGAGAGAGAGAAGGGGAAGGGAAGAGAAGAGTATTTAGGAAAGAAGAGAGACCAATTAGCAAGTGCATACACACACACACACACACACACACACACACACACACACACACCTCCAAGGATTATGATACTGCAAAGGAGAATGAGGAAGAGTAGGGAGACATTTCAAAGAACCAGGAGAAAACAATATCAAGAAAACCCAGGAAGAACCACATTATCAAGCAATTTGGATCATCACAAGAGACCCCAGCAGTCATCTAGTTCAGTCCTCATAAATGGTTAGGGCAAATCTAGGGCAAATGGTTCACTGGGATTTATCTCTGTTAGATCATTATCAAAAAATCAGAGAAATTTCAAAGATGACACAGAAATCGATATGGTTCTCTTTTGATCCTAAAGATCTTGGACTAAACTGGACCCAAATCTAACAAGCATTTATTACATATACCACTATAGGCAACTAGTGGCACAGTAGATACAATACGAGATCTAAAATGGAGAGAACTCATCTTCCTAAGTTCCAATTTGGCCTCGAACACTAGTTGTAGGACCCTGGAGAAGGCACTTAACTCTGCTTGCCTCAGTTTTCTCATTTGTAAAATGAGCTAGAGAAGGAAATAGCAAACCACTTCAGCATCTTCATTAACAAACCTCAAAATGGGGTCATAGAAAGTCGAACATGACCACAATAACCTGCAAAACACTATGGGGATATAAAGACAACATGAAAAACCATCCCTGTTCTCAGCTAACATTTTACTTGGGAGAAGGGCTAGCATGTAAACAATTAAATATTCCATCCATTCTCTAAACATATATACATAATTATTTGTATTTTGCTTTCCTCTACAGAATGTGAGATCCATGTGACCTTTCTTTGCAACCCCAGTGCTTAGCCCAGTGCCTGGCACATTGTAAGCTCTTAATAAATGATTGTTAACTAACATTATGTATCTTGGAGTTTGCTCACCCTACAGCACATCATAGGAGCATGGATTCAGAACTGGAAGTTTTTAGAGGGTGGACATCTAGTCTAATTAACTTATTTTAGAGATGAAGAAATTTGGGTCCAGAGGAATTAAATGATCAGAAGCTCCAAGGCTTGACTACCCAGACTTTTGACACAAGTAGGTAAAGCATCTTTGGCCAGGGAATTCATCTAAGCAAGGATTTTTCACCTTTTCTGCCATGGACACCTCTGGCAGTTTGATAAAGCCTTCAGATTTATTGCAAAGATTTATTGTTTTTAAATGCATAAAATACATGGAAGAAAACAAATCATATTGAAATATAATTATGTATATGTATACATATATAAGTATATGTAATTTTAAAATTCATGAACCTCTTGAAATATTCATTAGAAAAATTCATGGAACCCTTGAGTATCTATGGACACCCTGACCTTAATAGATTCATGACATGTCAAAGCTATTTTTTAAAAAAGCAAGTATACTTGGATCATGGAATTTTGAAAATAGAAAATAAATAGGCACAGAAAAGACAAGGTCTGAGTACATTGTGTACTCTAAGGTCACATCAGCCTCCAAAACCATATTGTTTCCATTCTGCTAGGTTTTATGCCTTTCTTTCCAGAAGCAAGAGTTCACATGAACCACTTGATAGTATAGGAAATTTCTGAGTTGTGTTTTAGTTTCTCAATTTTTTTTTTAGAAAGAATGACATTTACAATGATTACTAGCTACTAGTAGGAGAGATTCCATCGCCTTAGAGATATCCTTGTCATCTCTGGTTGTCATAGTGATGGAGATTAGCAAGAACTAAGGATCCCTGAGTCGAAGCAGCAGGGAAGCAGAGCCAGAGAGGTCTAGTGTGCTCCTTGACCAAATGGTAGGCAAGGTTGTTGGGTACACCTAATCCTACTGTCACTGTGCCCTCTACCTGGGCTCACTGCCTGCACCCATCCTCTGAAAACAACAGCTGGGCTCAGGCCAGTCCAGAGTGTTCCATCTGTTATTACTGGCCCATCTTCCCTAGGGATGAGGCAGGTGTCTCTGAGATGTTTCTTATCCTTTAGTTCATCTTACCCTGTCTCCTAGGGAACATGGATCTGTAGCTTAGATGAAAATTTTCCATCCTGACAGCAAGATTTTTTTGATTATGACTTGCTGGGTCCTAGATGAAGTATCTAGACCTACTTATTAGTTCTTGCCTTTGATACACCTGCTCATAAGACCACTAAGTCAGGTACATCTCAAGCAATCAATATCTACCATCATAGTATATTGCAATATAACAAAGACCATATTTATAGTTGACTATACATGATCCTATTATCAGAGACTTCTGATGGTGACTCAGCTGAAACCAGGTAATTTTAGGATAGTTCTTGGGGATGGATTTTCTCCCCTAAGTTGACTGAGGATTTTTTTTTAAGGGAAAGCTATTATATGGATTCTTCAAGAAAGACCTTCCAGAAATTGAAGATAATTTCTGCTATGTCACTGAGGTATAAGATTAGGAGATTGAGGTGGACACCTTCCCTATCTATGAAAAGGTGCCAACTATTTCATGCAGGAATAATGTAGTACAACATACCAGTATATCCTTCATTCCTCAGCCTACTCTTTTGGGGAAGTTGATTGCAGAAGTGATTATTCTCAAAATAGCTTATAAAGCATGGACTTTTTCTAAGACTTTTCTGAACTGTTTCCTCTGTTTTTGTGGAGGGAATACCTTTCAATCTCTTTCTTTTCTCAGACTTTTTTTTTTCCTATTGGTTTTAAGTTTGGATGATCTGAAATAAATATACTAACTGGCAGGCCTAGAAATGTCTTCAAGCTGAGACAAGTCAAAAGCAGCCAAAACAGCTGGAGCTCTGAAAGGTGTAGAATTTTTTTGTTTTCCTATTTTCACCCCATCGATAGGAAGCAGCTGGGAGCGAAACCCAAACAGAGCATGGTCATTTCCTCTAGTGCCTCTCTAGAAAAGAAAATCTATTTTTTCTCACACAAAGATAAACTTGTTAAAAAAAAAAAAAAAAGAAAACTTAGTTAACCCCTCAAATACTTGTCTACACTACTATCAGGCATTAAAGAGAGGTGAGCCAAATAGCCCAGAAAACTCTTCAGGTCTGTAAAAGGCCTACTCAGCTGGAGTCACTAGAATAGAAAATCAAATCCCTTTACTATTCATCTCACAGACTCATAGGGCAACTAGAGGCAGCTTTGGGTGTTGGGTTTCTGGTGCTATTAGCTGGAATGAACCTTATAGGTCATTCTACCCTCTACTTTTGCTGAGAAGGAAATTAAGACTCAGAAAGGGTAGATATAAGTACCAGTAAGGACTAAACAACAACTAGGATTCATGCCTCAAGTGATTCATATCTACCCTGGTGGTTTCCAAACCCATTAGAAATGGAGAAACAGCCAAATGAGTGGTTCCCTCAACTTTACTTCAATATACCTGAAACTGGCTTGCCATGTTCTAGCTGCCTCACCTAGGAAAGCACCAGATCTTGTCAGCTCAGGTTGATATTTATAGAAGATATTGAGATATAAGATACTAAGGTTCTTGACCATCCATGGAGTCAGGGCTAATTTCTCAGAGATGCCCATGTGCCCAAATATTAGGGTTTATTTATTATTATTCTTAAAATATTATTTTGAAATTCTTAGATTATTATTACAATTGGATTATTTTTTCAAAACCCATATATAATCCTCACTAATTATCCTTACATCTATATTAATGGGCTTGATTCAGAAGCCATCACTGAGCATAAGGGCAAGGTTACATATTCTTAATCAGAGACAGTGGCTTTGACGATCAGGAATCTTTAGATTTCAAAAAAAGATTCTTAACTTTTTTTATCTTGGGACTCCTTTGGAAGTAATGTGAAACAAATCAATGGGACTCATCAAAATAATGCTTTAAAATATATGTTTACAATAGAAACAACTTGTGTAGAAATAGTTTTCAGTTTGTTTAAAAAGTTTACAGAACTCCCAACTAAAAAGGCTATATGAAGCATTTTTCTGACTGTTATTTGTGTATGTTATATGGTGACATTCTCCCCCTATCTTTTAGTCTAAGACCTTCAGGGAAACCTGACCAAAACCCAACTTGCTGTTGATTTAAGTATCAAGAGATTTTCCAAGGTTAGGCCTTCAAGGACTGAATGGGTTCAGAGCATTATGGCTGCGGATGGACTTTCAACCCTCCCTCTCTCTCTCTGCCTCTCTGCTCCAACCTTCAAATGATACTGCCTTCCATGACACATTTGCAAACAGACTGAGAAGCTTTCTCATGGAAAGATGGAGCTTTTCAAGGGAGCAAATGCAGGATGTTGCTAAGGATCAGCAAGCAACAGCTGCTTGAGAAATGAATCTGTGTCCTTGGAAGGGCTTGTTCCCAGTCAACAATTAAATGTTACTGCAGCATCCCTTCTATCAAGGATATACAGAAATATGCCATAATGAGGCAGGTGGGAGGAAGAAATCTGGTTCAAAGTAAAAGTGGCAAATAAAAGCTCACCAAACCTACTCCAGGCTCACTATGCAAGCAAAAAAGCCCAGGAAAAGAATACTATTTAACTTACAAGGGACTTGGTAGTAACTCTAAGTTCTCTGAAATATCATATGGTGAGGGATAGAGTGGAGGGGAAGCGGGCGCTGCAGGCAGCCTGAGCCAACTAGGCTCTGAAATTAGCTTACAAAACTACCATAATGATTTAGATATAAAGAGTAATTCTGTAAGTAAATTAGAAGAATAAAGGATAATCTACCTCTCTGATCTGTGGAGAAGGAATTTATGGTCAAACAAGAACTAGAGTATATTATGAAATGCAAAATGGATAATTTTGATTATGTTTAAAAGGTTTTGTACAAACAAACCAATACAGAAAAGATTAGAAGGGAAACAAAAAACTGGGTGAAAAACTTTTATATCCAAGGGTCTGAAAGGCTTCATTTCTAATATTGACACATTTATAATAATAATACAAGCTATTCTCCAATTGACAAATGGTCAAAGGATATAACAATTTTCAAATGAAAAAACTAAAACCATTTCTAGTCATATGAAAAAATGTTTAATCACTATTGATCAAAGAAATGCAAAGTATGATAACTCTTAGATATCACTATATACCTCTCAGATTGGCTAAGATTATAGGAAAAGATAATGATAAATATTGAAGGGGATATGGGAAAACTGGGACACTAATACATTGTTGGTGGAGTTATTAACTGAGCCAACTATTCTAAAGAGCAATTTGGAACTATGGCCAGAGGGCTATCAAACTATGCATACCCTTTGATCCAACACTATCTCTATTGGGCCTGTATCCCAAAGAGATTGTAAAAAAAAGAATCCACATGTGCAAAAATGTTTGTAGCAGCAAACAGTTTTTTTTTTTTTTGGTAGCGGCAAGGAACTGGAAACTGAGTGGATGTCCATCAGTTGGAGAATAGCTGTATGAATGTTATGTTATTGTTCTATAAGAAATGATCAGAAGGATGATTTCAGAAAGGCCTGGAGAGACTTTTGTAAACTGATGCTGAATGAAGTCAATAGAACCAAGAGAACATTGTACATAGCAATAACAAGATTGTGTGATGATCAATTCTGATGGATGTGGTTCTTTTTAACAATGAGGTAATTCAGGCCAATTCTAATAGACTTGTGATGAAGAGAGCCATCTGCATTCAAAGAAAGGAGTTCGGGGACTGAATGTGGAGCACAGCATAGCATTTTCACCTTCTTTATTGTTGTTTGCTTCCTTTTTTTTCCCCTTTTTGATATGATTTTTCTTGTGCAGCATGATAATTGTGGAAATATAGATAGAAGAATAGCACATGTTTAACATATGTTGGATTGCTTACTGTCTGGGGTGGAAAGAGGGAGAAAATATTTGGAGCACAAGATTTTCCAGGGTTAAATATTAAAAACTATCTTTGCATATATTTTGAAAATAAAAAGTTATTAAAAAAAATAAACCCTACATATGGTCCAAGTTAACAGGTAACTAGATCTAGCAGAAACTGTTGTTTCAACAAGAAAAAGACCAGTTTCTGATTACCTTTCACTTTCTAATCTCAAAATGTTTGAGACACGGAATAGCAATGCAGCAAATCATTTCAGCATTTCATTTCCTATCTTTTACTGTCTGACTCCCTCCCACCCCCCACAATTCTTTGAATATTTCATGAAAAAAATTTTTGATTAAGCTGAGAATACTTCCATTGGGAAGTGAAGTCTTAACTTTTTTTTCCTCATTCTTTTAATAACCCATTAAAAAATAAAAATATCTCACTTTTCATTCTTTAAATAAATAAGGGTTCAAAAATTCAAAAGTGCCAGTAAAGCTGAGAGTAAATTTTTGCTTTTGATAATTCTATCCTCTTCATGAATGAGCCCAAAAGTGAATATAACTAACTTGACATCAGGGAACTCCTAGTCCTAAGAAACAGAAAGGAAATGACACCCTGAAACAACCCTCCCACATGCAGCCTTCAGAGCTCTGAAACTGATAGCAATCCAGAAAAGCTAACAGGTACCACAGCAAACAATGTCTGTAGGGAGCTCTACTGTGAATTTTGGCTTCTTTCTGCAGAAGAGGAAAAAGACTTTTAGTATCAAAGAGTTAATAAAATATTATGTGGATGAGCTGTGAAGTTCCAAAAAAGCAGTCAAGTACTAGGATTTTTTTTTTTTTAAATTTTCTAAACCCACACTTCAGAAATTGGATAACATTCAATTTTATCGATAGTGAGAAGGGGTTGGATTTAGATGAGTGAACAGAGAGGGTGGAAATTTTTCCTTCTCACTTTGAAAGAGAAGATAGCTGTCAAGGAAAAAAAAATTCTCCACGTAAGAAGATAAAAATAAAAAGAGAAGAACATTCACTAATGAGGGGAGATATACCCATAGATTTTTAGAACTGAGAAAGGTCATAGAAATCATTTAATCCTACCCCCTAATTTATAGTTGAGGAAACTGAAGCTTGAACGTTATGACTTTGGAGGTAGTCATAGAATAGTTCCAGAGAGGGGGGTCTGGGTCTCCCAAGTCCCTCCAGCTCTATATACAAATTCTTATTTTTTAAGCAGAACTATTAGAAACCCATATTAAAGTTTCTGGTGACTAAGGAATACTTCAACAATTTGGAGTTTAGTGATACAGCAGATAATGCTACATTTGAAATCCAAAGATGTGAATGAGGGAGTCAGACTAGATGGTCTCTAAAATTACTTCTGGCTCTAAATCTATGATCTTATGAATTCAGAAGATCAAAGCTTTCTTTATATGTGATAGCCCCATGGTACTTTCCCTAAGCTGATATAGCCTTGGCAAAAACGGGCTAGTTAGCAAACCTTTCTTAAATTATAAGGTAAAATTGAATACCATAAAACCAAGTTTCTAAGAAAACTAAAGGGAAGTACTTTTAAACAAATGTTCACACCTTTAAATTATCAATGACCTATCCAAATCTTCCATGACTTGGGCCATTCTAAGTTTTTAGGCCTTAAATTAGTTTTCCCCTTAAGTGATTGTACTAAATACATCCCAGGACAGATAGAGCATTTGTTCTAATAACATACTATAATTAATATTGTCAGGAGAATTCTTGTCATGTAGGTCTGGATTGCTTTTAATTTGCAAAACTATAAAGCTGCTTTTTCCTAGAGCCTATATGATCCAAGTTGCTTGCTTTAATATGAAAATCAAAACAGCACACAAGAATTATAGGATTTAGGGTTGGAAGGGACTAGAGAGATCACCTAGATCAATCTACTCCTAGACTTGGAAGCAGAAGAGCCTCTGCCATCACCACTGAGCAACTTCTCCTTTGCAATTAGCTCCATCCAGAAATATCACTTCATCCAGATATTTGTGGCAATTATCTGTTGGTCAGTGAATTAGGCTCTTACTATCACAAACAACTAAAATGAGAGGTAGCATGGTATAATGGAAAGAATCCTGGACCTGGGTCCTGAAATTCTGAGTTCAAATGCTACCCTCATCATTTACTAGGTGACATATACTTAATTTGTCTGAGCCTTATTTTTGTCATCTCTAAAATGGGGATAACAAAATCAGAAGTGATTTTTGTGAAGATCAAATGAGATGATGTATGTAAAGTGTTTGCAAAGCTTAAAATACTCTACCTTGACTATTTTTCAGGAAGTGACTATAATAAATCCACAGCTTCTACCTTTTAAAAAAATCAAGAATTTGAAAAGCACAGAAAGGAATATCAAATAATCAGAACAAAAGAGAGCCTTCAAACTGCAGATATAAATAAGTAAGAAAATATGTCTTTTATTTTTACTTAAAAAGACAGCCTTGGTTTTTGGCTAAATGTAGAGGAATGAGCAGGGTTTTAATCAATTATGTCTGGCCATAATGGCAGTCAATTGCTCTGCTTTAGGCTGCATTATCATTGTCAAGAAAAGAGGAAAGGGGGAAAATCTGTGGAAAATACACCTCAATAAAATATATACACATAGAACTTCCCCCATTCAAAATAATTAAAAGACTTAATGCTGGGCAATCTCCTGTGGAAAAAGTAGGAGATATTTAAATTATTTGATAGCTAGATTGTATTAATTTTTTTTAAAAAGTAAGTTATCCTGGGTCCAACTCCTCTCTTCTGGCTCATATTTGAGGGACTATAAACCAACCAAGGTTCACCAACACAGACCTTGGTTCCAAAGGAATGATGCTGGCACCTGAAAGACTCTGCTTTCTGATCTGCAGAGATGGGAAGGGGATCTAAGAAGGCAAGACAACTTGGCTTTGGTGGGTCCCCAGTCTTTGGGAAACATCCTATGTGCAGCTGTGTCGCATGTGGAAGTTGACAACATATTCAGCATTAGTCCTTTGAACTGAAATGGCAAAAGGCTCAAAAGGGTGGAAGGTAAAGGCGACCAGGCGTCTGACTGTGTGGTTGATGGGGCGACCCAGCAGGCCTGCCTGGATCTCAAACTTGAGCAGACCAGAATCCCGGGCATAGAACCTGAATGGAAGAGAAAAAGGAGGAAAAAAGAATAGTATTTATATTCCCTAGCACTTTAGGCCCCTTCTGCAGTGAAGAGGCTAACAAATTACTAAGATGCTTCTCTGTTCCTTCTACTTTCATCTGTTTTAGGGCAGTGAGGTGTCAATGGATAGAGTACCATGCTTAAGAGTCAAGATGACCTGAATTTAAATTTGGCTTTAGATATGGTTTAGCTATGTAATTCTGGGCAAGTCACTTGACCTTTACCTCAG
Source organism: Myrmecobius fasciatus (assembly GCA_023553655.1). Lineage (NCBI taxonomy): Eukaryota > Metazoa > Chordata > Mammalia > Dasyuromorphia > Myrmecobiidae > Myrmecobius > Myrmecobius fasciatus. The sequence goes on along the minus strand of JAJPUD010001546.1, from coordinate 145,536 downwards.
TTTCCTCATATGTAAAATGGAGATAATAATTGTACCTCACCCCAAAGTTGTTGTGAGGATTAAATGAGATAATATTTATAAGGCACTTAGCAAAGAGTAAGCATTATATAAGTGTTAACTGTTGTTATTATTATTCCAGATTTTCAAAACAAAAGAGGTCTAAATGACAAACTATGAAATGCCTAATACTTTTAAATCCTGTTATTCCTTAAGAGTCATTTCCTTCCCAATGATGATCCCAGGTACAAATCAGTCACCTTCAAAAGTCACTAATCGTAAAACAGCTGGGCCCATTACAAAAAAGTAAATTGTTACTTTGAAAATGTTCAATCCCATATGTTCCAACCCATAAAATGTTACAGGCTTGTTTTCCTTTTAATAAAATACAATGAAACCAAAAGACTTTTGTAGTAAGCCATTTCTTAGTTCCCTTTCAATTTTAAGATTCTATGACTTAAAATGAAAGTGCCTTAAAATAGATCAGTATCAGTATTGATGTATGTTTATGTACACTGTTAATTCCTGGCCTAAAATTTCTCAAAATAGTAAAGTAAGAACTTCTCTTAATCTTATCTATTCAACAAATTGCCCAAATTCTCAAACTGCTTCTGCATATTGCAAACTACCAGGTCTTAAAAGATGATCTGATGATTTGGAAATATATATAAGACTACATGTCTTGGCTTTACAAATTATAATTATGTAATAGATTACTGGAATAATTATTGAATATCCTTTTCTGAATATCTTTAAAAAGAGAAGACATATCTATAAGTCTTAAATAATTCACCTGGTAATATAACTAAATTATGAAATGATCAATAAAAGTGATCATGTATCATATCATTCCTATCCTTTCTAATGAACATATGAAACTCTGGAAGACATGATTAGTAGAAAGGACAGTAAAATTATGCAAACCAAAATGACTTATGGCACAAGAGAACTGAATGGGAAGCTAGAGCTAAAATGGGAAGTTAGCTTACTTACTTTCTTACTGTCTGTGGTAGTGATAGATAATATATTTCTTTGTACCTGATCGGGTGATCTCCACAAGTCTTGGGCCGCTCCATGACTGACACCCACTTATCATCATAGCTGAAGAGAGACAGATCGAGGTAGGGACTGCCACTGTATGACTGGGCGCTGATGGGGAGCTGACCAAGCAACCTCCGTACTGCCTCTGTATGTCCTCCATATTTTGCATTTACAATAGTGTCTTTAAATCTGAAATCAATCAGTATAGGAGAAAGACAATATAGAAGACACTATCAGAGTATATAATACAAACTCAAAGTTTAAATTTACAAATTAATGGGTTTGAAAATAAATTATTAATGCAAAATAATACAACTCCACCTGCTTGTTTCCAATATTATAGGAACTTATATCTCCAGCTAAAATGGTAGAAAATGGAAGGAACTTGTTTCTAAAAACATTTCACTTCAGATTAGAAGCTGAGAAAAGGGAAGATGTGAAATGACTAAGGAAAGTCAAAAGATCAACACATGGACTAGAATCCCATGGCTGATTCTGACAAATTATATGAGCATGGGCAAAGTCATTAATCTCTCTCAACTCCAGTTCCCTCAGTTGTAAAATGGGAATACCTATTTTAAGTATCTAACAGTCAAATGGGAAAAGGTTATGTGAAGCATTCTGCAAGCCTTAAAATGGTATATAAATTTTTAATAATTGTTAAGTAAAACAAGTATTTGTGATTATCGCTGATGTCCAAGAACAAAAGACAATTTAGGAAACTCACTCCTAAATTAATAGCTTTTAAACCTATTAAAGAAAACTCTAAATAATAGAAAATCCTGAACTGAAAGCCTTTTTTGGGCTCTTCTGGCAGTATACATTGTAATATGACATTGCTAATTTATTTTTTAAAAGACAAAAAGTGAGCAATTTATAAAGTTCAGTACTTAAGTTGCTACTTCAGTCAGGGTCTGCATTTCTATAGTTTCCACTATTTATGACAGTAGATAGATAGCACTCAGCATAATACAATACTTTACATATGGAAGATAGTCAATAAATACCATATTGGCCCAAAATTAGATAAGGACTCTTAGAAATGGGGTTAAACATTTTTAAGCATATACATGTGTATTATACATACTTGTAAATACATATCTAAAACATTTGTATACACTCACAAATCATTACAGAAAACTTCTATCTTAGAAACAGGCATGTATGTGTTTACTAAGAAAGTATTTTAACATCTTTTAATTCAAATCATTTTTTCTCACTGTTACCCCTCTTACAATATTTCCCACAGGCTTAGTGTAAAATGTAAAACTAACTTTTGAATCTAAGACAATATTTCCAAGATTACTAGAATATAAATCAATTATAGCTTGCATTCAGGTTTTGTCTGAGGCAGTTTGAGTAAACAGTGCATCTATGTTCTGATCAATATAGAATTGAATCAATAAATAGCTTTGATACTTGTCTTCTTTTTGCTAAGAATAATGAAGTGGAAGTTTGTCAAAATATTAAAAAATATTTAACTGTTATTGATGGTTATGATTCAAAACATATTGTTAGTCTGAAAATCAATTATCATTATCATCCTCTATCATCCCTAGAATCGTCACCTTGGTTTTGATTTCTGATTCTTGCTATATTCTTGCTTATAGCTATTACATAAAATGTATGATGGGAGAATAAAAATGCCAAATGTACTCCTGACATACTTTTAGTATATAATGTAAAATCAACTTTGAATTGCATCTATTATCTTATTATCTTCTATGAACCTTTGGACAATAACATTCTCAGCGTTACTGGAATGATGTAACTAACCCAGGGTTTGCAAAACCCCTAACATCTCCTAACACCTCTCTTATGCTCCATTAAATAACTTCAAGAGAAAAATTAGATATGCTTGCTAATAGTTTTCTTCATATTCTCAAACTAAGAAACTTTGTTATAATAGAACAAAATACTGTTCATATCCTTAGCTCAAAATTTTCAGGAGGGTTTTGCCATTTGGCCTTTACTTTCCTTAAGTACTTTCACTCATCTATAAGAATCCTCTATTCCATCCAAAGTAGGCTGTTCATCATTCCTCAAACATGTAATGCACTCTTATCTCTACAGCTTTGCTCATACTGTTTTCCCAATGTAGAAAGCTTTCATCAACACTTGCCTAAGTCTGACTTTTCCTTTAAAGACTAGCTCTCATTTCATCTTCCACTGATGACTTTTCAAATTGCTTTGGTCCTCAGTAATTGTTCCCTCTTCAAGTTTTCTATAGCACTTATCATTTGACATTTATTGTCATATCATTATTAATCTTTTATATATAGTTAAGTGCTCCAAAAATATTTGTTAGATTGAACATACTGTTTCCAGATGAGACTATACACCTCAAAGAACAGGAATGATGTTTTCTACCTCTTTGTATCCCTAGCACAGTGCCCTGTAGAATATCATACAACACAGAATTTCAAAAATGGAAGGGAAATCAATCACATTTTTCTTCCCTAATCCTCCTCCCTTTCCTTCACTACTTTAACAGATGAAGAACCAGAGTCTAGATAGGATAAGTGCCTTGTCCACAGTCCAACAGTTCTTGGCAGGGTCAGTACTGGTTACCCAAGTCTCCTAATCCTTGGATCTAATACTCTTTTCATTACACTTCAAAGCCTCACTCATAAGTAACAGTTGTTGACTTACGACCAAAATTAGGTCAGGTAAGATCTACTTGTTGGAAATCTGTTAGTAACTCACCGGCGCTGGATCTGCCTTGCAAAGTTGTTGCTAGAAGCTGAGCAGGGAAACTGAACAGCTTCACTATGAAGGGTAGCATTTCGGAAGAGGTCACAGAAATTCTCAAAGAGCTCCAGCAACTCATCTGAGGTGTTCTCAAACACTGCTATCACCTCTGTTGTCACCATATTGTACACAACAAAGAAGGAAGGCTGAAAAGGAAGAACAAATGAAACTGTTAGCCAACTGAATATAATCCATGGGTAGGGTGATCCTTCAAATTGAGCTAAAAATTCAAGCTACTCAAGAGAAACAAAAAAATATTCCCACTGTATGGGTCAATGGGGAAACAGGTCCCATGTCTCAGGGAGCCTCCAATGGGCTTTTCTCCATGATGCCACATTCCCCACTGTAATTATGTTATGAAATTATCAAGTTGGCTAGTTTAAAAAAAAAAAAAAAAAAAAGCTTTTCAATCTTTCCTTTCAAACTGTGTGCTTCAATTTCCCTTTCCAACTGTTTCTCCTTTCTCTGCTCCCCAACCCAATCTGAGATTTAAAAAAAAAAAAAAATACATTTTTAAAATGCCAGATTTAATTTTATTTCCTGCTGGGGAAATGATTTGCAGCCCAGCATTGGTTGCTGACAGATTATTTTCTCCAATGTATGTACAGTTGAAAGTTCATTTTTTGGCACCTATTTTTCCTCTTAACATTTAAAACATGCAGAGAGGCACCTTAAGTGCATTGTATTTTGAAACTGCCTCAGAAAGTTGTGTTCCAACAGCATCCTGCTGCTGGCCAAAAGAAAATCCAGAGAGGCATTTACTGTTCCTTTCTTGACAGATGCTCTTTTGGCCAAAAACGTCTATATTTTCTTTGTGGGATTTATAGCAATTAAGCAGAGGTAGGGAAGGGGGGAAAAGAGAGGAAGGGTAGTAGCACAGTAGGCAAGACAATGATGGGAGGAGAAGTAGAAGGACCTGAAGTTCATTCAAATGCTACAGATAAGATAGAAGTACCCAGAGCTACTTGGGAGTTAACACTTTTTCAGAGTGGGCATCTAGATGCTCAATTCTTTCAAAATGTTCCTTAGTTTGCTCTGCTGAACCTGTCTATAAGAGCCCTGGGATTTTTTTTCCAGGGTCAATGGAATACCAATCTATAAGCCAATCTATTGGTTTCATATAGGAAAATGAAATGATCAGACATTAAGTATTTTTGATGTGGGTTAGAGCTGAATCTCCATTACCCATTTGTGATGCAAACAATTCATGCTACAATGTGGAATTTAATACAGCTGGCATATTTCATCTGCCTATAGTGTAAAGAAACTGGGTAGCAATCTGAAACTAATTTCCTAAATAATATCCCAAAGCTTCATATTTCAATGCATTTTTTACTCATTCAAATTCATAACATCCACAAGTGGGATGCAGAAAGTTTCAGTTTGAGGCTGCAAATTATGTATGAAAAGAATTGTACCCTAGCTTCCTAATTTCTCAAACCAAAATTATTTTGTATAAGTTCAGAGGAAAAAAATGCATCATTTTAGTTAAGAATCAAAGAATAATCTCGATTGTGATGACAATGATTTGGGATTTGGTAATTTATGCACCAAAATGAAAATTATCACCCAAACTTAAATAATGGACTTTCCTGCTTCTAGTCTTAACTTATATATTTTTTCTATAGATGTGGGTCAGCTCAGATTTTGTTGTTTTAAAAAGATATTGCAGGAAAAAATGTTTAGCTATGATGTTACATGATTATTGCATGAATTACATGCATATGCAACAGGTTTCTCATCAGCTAAGGTTTTAAGAAAACAGACTAGGGAGAAGTAAAGGACTATAAAGCAAATCTTAAGCAATGTATTCTAAAAAAATAGGTATTTACTAATGATGATTCAATGAGCTTGCCATCAGATAACTAGGGAGAAGAAAATGGGTTTCTGGACTGATCATGATAGTTTCCACTAACAACTGAATCCTTTTATAGAACAAAATAATCCACTTCTCAGAGGAAGCAGATTGAAACTATTTTTCTATAAGCTAGCTAATGAGCTTTTTTGAGTCCACAAAGGCCTCTAATAGTCAAACATAGCCAAAAAGAGGATCTAGAGTTAGAAGTTCTTAACCTAGAATCTATGAACATTAAAAACATTTTGATAGGTCTATTTTAATATAATTAATTGGTTTCCCTTTATAATACTGTATATTTTATTTTATGCATTTAAAAACAGTACTCTTGGGGCAGCTAGGTGGCACAGTGGATAGAGCACGAGCCCTGAAGTCAGGAGGACCTGAGTTCAAATCTGGTCTCAGACACTTAACAATCCCTAGCTGTGTGACCCTGTGCAAGTCACTTAACCTCAATTGCCTCAGTAAAAAGCAAAAAAACAAAAACAAAAACAGAAACAAAAAAAACAGTACTCTGAGGAGTCCATAGCCTTCACCTTGCTGCTAAAAACATCCAAGAAACAAAAAGAGTTAACTTATAGTCCAGATAATTGATTTGGGTGTACTTTTTTTTTTACTTGCTATGGACAAATGGGTCTGAACTATTTATGAAACAATAGATATGGCACTAGGAAGGCAAATAGCACAGACATCACCCAAGTGATGTCTCCATCTGTCAAATTAAAAAAGAAAATTTCCAAGAAGAAAGGCAGTGTACTCCAAGATAAAATTTCAAATCTTTTATTTCCCAGGTCCTTAAGTACTCTTAAAACTTAACTGATCCGGGGCAGCTAGGTGGCGCAGTGGATAAGAGCACCAGCCCTGAAGTCAGGAAGACCTGAGTTCAAATCTGGTCTCAGACACTTAACATTCCCTAGCTGTGTGACCCTGGGCAAGTCATTTAACCCCAATTGCCTCAGCAAAAAAAACAAAAAACAAACAAACAAAAAAAAAAACTTAACTTATCCTACTGTTCTTAGAAAACTCTCTTCTTCTTATAAGCATTTTAAAAAGTTAATAAACCAGGGCAGCTAGGTGGCACAATGGATAGAGTACCAGCCCTGAAGTCAGGAGGACCTGAGTTCAAATCTGGTCTCAGACACTTAATACTTCCTAGCTGTGTGACCCTGGGCAAGTCACTTAACCTCAACTGCCTCAGCAAAAAGCAAAAAAAAAAAAGTTACTAAACCAATTTTCACCAAAACTGAACGGGAAAAAGTTGAGATATTTTACTTAATATCTGAAAAGGTTAGCTGTATAGTGGCCCTTTCATAGACATAAAGGCCTGAACATTCAGAAGCTAATAAAAGAGCTTGTGAATCAGGAATTTCTCCATTAGTTCTGTTTTGTTTTGACTTTTTCAGTATTCAGTAATCCCTCTTTTTAGCATGGGGATAAAGTCAACAAAAAGAGGTAAAACTCAAGTCAATCAAATTAAGTTTATTAATTTCTTTATAGAAAAGTCTAGTGAGGAAGTTGACATTTTAATTACTGAATTGTGAAAATGAAATTTTCAATTATTGAAACATTTTATTTTACCTCGATAGTCTGTCCCCATTAGCAAAGCTAAATCACTCAAAGTGGACAAATTATCCATGAATAGTAGAAGTTTAACTATTAATGAATTTTTGGTCTCTGAAAATGCAATCATCCCAGAAGCATCAAAATGAAATCAGACATATACTCATCAAAATCTCAAAAGGACAGAGTTTCAGCACCTATCTGCATCATAAACAGAAATCTCCCAGATTCTTTGGAAGAAAAAAGAATTTCTAGAGATCACCTAGTTCACTAAAGAAAATAAATATAGCTAGGAAAAAAGAAACATGATTTTAGCTGTTGTAAAACTAAAGACAAGCAAAATTTAAGACTATGAAAACCCAAATACAATTTCAGCTAGCAATGCAAAAACAGGCCAACTATTGATGCAAATGTAAACAGAATGAAAGGAACACATTTAGGAGTCAGAGGACCTGGATTCAACCCCAACTTCTGCTGCTCATCACCTATATGACCTTAATATCTTCATTTGTAAAGTGAGAGAGGCTGGACTAGATATTCTTTTGAATTCTTTTCAATGCTAGAGCTAGAATCCTACTATCCTACAGCAGTTATGTGTGGTTCCTCAATCTAAGTCTCTCAGTAAGGCTGACTGTCATCCAATACCTGTGATGGATCCGTGACCCGTAGTGTCACTACATCTTCACTAGTGTACTTGATAAAGAGATGATTTTCATCTAGAAGCTGCATCTTCCACATGCGTAACTGTCGTAACTGGTCAAAATACTGAAAGAAGCGCCTCTTGGCCATGGCACTACCATCCTGCTCTGCCCGACGCCACAAGTATACCAAGAGTCGGTGTTTTAGGGAATTAATGAAGGGCTCCTTGTAGGGGTTGGCCATGCCCGTTTGACTGTCTCGCTGTACCTCAGGGTAGACAGCTGACAGGGTGAGCAAGTCATCCTCATAGCAGAATCGACCAATGGTACGCACATCAATAAAGGTGCCCTCAGGAGTGACCTGGAAGACATGAATAGTCTGCTGCTGTACTGAAAGAATGGCTAGTATGTTCTTATATAAGTATAGCCCTTGATTATGGGACAAGATCACTTTATCACATTTGAATGTACGAGTATCACACAACCTGCCAGTGTGAAGATCAATGATATGAAGGGAATAGTCCTCCAAAGGAGAGCGGGGATTTGGTGTCACTGACTCACTGTTGCGATATACTTCATAAAAAGGAGGGTGAGGCTCTTCAGGGAGATAGGCGGCTGAACCTACAATGACACAACGGCAGTCATCTGTGAAGAGGCTACACTCACGATTTAAATGTTCACCATTAGCAGCTACATTGGTGATATGCAGCAAAACAAAGAAGCGTTCAAAGAGTCGGCCTCGGATGTTGACTGACCTCTGGTCATTGCCATTGGCCAAAATTTCACCCTCATAACCCTGCAGTAGGTCCTCTGCTGCTTGGCAGCCTTGGTACTCATAAATCTCCAGTGATGTCTGGTCTGAAGAAAAGGCAATAAAGAAGCGTCCATCAGGTGAAAATTTTCGCAGAAAGCAAGGTGGCTTTTCCACATTAACCACGGTATAATTGGGGAAGACGTTCTGGTGGAAAACTCGAACTTGGTGCCAATGGGTACCAGCCTTGCCTGAACTGATGCGCCGACGCTCCAAGCGATGGATAACATTTTGGTTCTGGATTCTTCGAGGTTTGATTGTTGGGACATCATGATCCATCATCACAGCATCTTATTTCTGGATGATTAAGAGCAGAGGTTCACACATTAAAAGAAAAACAAACAAAAAACCCAAGTTCCCTTTCCACAGACATATGTCAGGATTTACCTAAAATCTTCTAAAAAATATCTGAATTACTAGAATAAGTGAATTCTGAGTCAGAATTCCTTAAAACACAAAGTGATACTTCTATCATTTTAACATTATCAGTAGCCCTAAGGTAGAAAGAATATGGATTCTTTTAAGTAAAAATTTATGAAGCATTAATTCAAATTTAACTTCATTTGAACAAACATTTATTAAATGCAGTACTTGGAATACAGTAATGTTTTAACAAATGCTGGTGATTAAGTACTTACTATTTATGAGTTACACCAGGAATTATTACATGCAAAGCACTGTTTTAGCTAAGCACAATAACAAGTTTTATTCCCCTCCCCACCTCTATTCCACTATTCTGCTCCAAAAGAATCATTAAAAATTAAACAAATAGTTAAATTCAGAAACATAGTTTCATAAGTATCTTGTTTTCATTGAGCATGTCTCAATATTTTACTTTCTCCTCCCCCCAATAAGATTCAATCCCTCAGAAAGGATATTGGATTGGTGTGAAGTGGCCCCGGTTTTTGATTAAAACTCTCCCACCCATGCTGGTTTTCTAAATTACTAAGCCTCTCTGGAACTTAATTTCATTGTATTACAGGATTCAGTGGTAGTTAACCCTCAGATCACCTAGACTAGAAGTTCTCAATCTTTTTCAATCTTGGTATCCTTTGGCCTCAAGTAAATCTTCCAATTTCAATATGGATGGAAATATTCTCGAGTTTACTATGCAAGAGCATATTAAAAAAAAAAAAGAGACTGATTTTTCATAGGGAACACTTTATTTAGCATGTAATATTTTTAGTATCATAAAATAATCGCTAACTACGACTTATTGAATATTTCAATAGGAAAATGCAATAATTTACCAATTACTCCTTCAAACACCTCATCCTCATACTCCTGAGGGTTTCTCCAACCGGACTGGAGAACCCTAACTTAATCAAACCCCTTTCCTTTTACAGACGAAATAAAATAAAGCAAAATCAACTAAAGTTCCATGAACAATGAGAAACTGTCTACAAATCTGCTTCCCTTTCTAGGCTTTCTCACAGCCTCTCTCATCTCTCAGAAGCTGGAGTACACGATTGCTCAGACCTTTTCAGATCTAACCACATACAAGTTTGACTCTAAGGGAAAAAAGAACTCTCCACGGAGGCGAGCACTTTCTCCCCATTTCCACCAAGAAAACAGCAGGAGAGAGAAAGACAGAGAAAAAGAAGTTGTGGAAAGCGAAATATAGGTGGGATCTGGCATCGCAGCGGTTCGAGACAGAAAAGGATGCATGGCTAGGTTGGGCCACGGGCCGGGCCACTGGCTACCTGCGCGACCTTTTAAGACCCGGGCCAGCTCTTAAGCTTTGAGCCTCAGACAAGGCGAGGGCAGTCAGCCCGCGGGGACCACGATTTTCAGGGAAAGGTGGGCCAGGGCTCGGATAAACCTGGGTGCACGAGGGCCCGGGGGAAGGGGGAGGAGGAGAAGGGGAGGCGCGCAGCCCAGGGTCTGGGCAGCCCGGCCAGCAGGAGGGGAGCCCGCGGCCGGGAGGAAGGCCCGAGGACCTGAGAAGTGACGAAGCGGGGAAAGGGGAGCGTCCTCACCCGACCGTCCCGCGCCCCCCGTCGCGCCGGTCTCATGGGGCCGGGACGAGGGGATCCCCAGGCTACGTTGGCCGCGCTCCGACGGCCGTCACAGCAGCCGCCGCCATGTTGCCACTGACGCCGGCACCCGGCGACAACGGCCGGCCGGGATGCCCAGTTTCTCTCACTCCTCTCCCTCAGCCAGCCGACGGATGTAAGGGCCATAGAGGAGAAAGCGTACGGAGAGAGCGAGGCTTCCAATTTTCAGCGCGCCACTGCCTGTCCAGAAAAGGTGACATCGCCCCCTCGTGTCCGGAGGTGAGGCGAGGCTACCTGAGCCCTAAGCGACCACTCCTGGTGAAATTGACTCAAAAGCTAGCAGCCTATCTCTTTTTTTTTCTTTTTACTCCCGGATGCTGAGAATGACGGGGCAGAGCCGAAATATGCCTTATCATTTTACAGATGAAGAAACTGAGGCTCAGAAAAGTGAAGTCACACTTCTAACAGAGCCAGGATTCCAACCCTAATTCCCTGTCTACATTTTATGCTCGCAAGCCATTACCTCAGTATATTCATTGTTACAATATAACAATGCCCATAGCACGCTGATAATTTTTTTCTTTATGAAAGCTTTTTATTTGCAAAACATATGTATGGGTAATTCTTCAACACTGACCCTTACAAGCTTTCTGTTACAAATTTTCCCCCCCTAGACCTTACCCCTCCCCTAGATGGCAGGAAATCCACTACTATGTTAATTATGTTAAAATACTTGGCAAATAGAATATATGTATACATATTTCCACACTTATCTTGTAGCACGCTGATAATTAAGGAGAGAGAATTCAGAACTGAAAATTAAAATAATGTCTAATAAAGAAAATAACTTATGTATAATAAAATGGAATAAATGAATTTTAAAATATAAATGTATGTTTAATTTTTAAAGTAAAGAGTGACCTTTGACTTTCATGGAAAACTTGGGATCATTAAAGTAGCTTTACAGTTTCCTGAAGGAAATCAGCCTGTGGTGGTCCTATAAAACCTTGTCTCCAATGTGTCAATCAGTATTATACATATTTATGGACTAACTTCATTGTATATATCCTCTGGGTATTGCTATATGTTGTCAAACTTGAAAAATAGTAACATTTTTATCATATTCTTCTTTGAAGAATTAAACATGAAAATCACAGAGGGAAAAGGAGAAGAATACAGTGGCTGTGAAGAAGTTATAATACTCTCCCCCACTTCCCCTTTCTAGCCTGCTTACATAGTCTGATTATTCAGAGGGGCAATCCTTGTGGGAAAAGAGGTCGTTATATCTACCAATATTTAGCTGGTAAGTGCAAGGGCTCTAGAATAGCATTCTCCCCAAGTCCCTTCCTCCCTTACCTCAGCCGATCACTGTTTCCACTCTGTCCCTGCAAGCCATCAAACCATAGATCAGCTCTTGTGGAAACTGGCAACCTAGCAACTTCTGCAGGTGCTGAAAGCCCTGTTTTCCTTGAAGACTCAACTATCAAAGATCAAGAGACCCATTTTCTGCCAAACTAATTTCTGCTTTTCATAGCAGTTCTTGGAGAATAGGGAGTCCATCTCCTGATGGTTTATGTCCTTGTAGTTATAGATCACTGGGCTATCATATTGGATTTTTTTGATAGTAAATTTCATTAATCTGCTTTTTGGGGGGTTTTTTAATCTGTTTTTTTTTTGCTGTTATACATTGATATAAAGAGTTCCCCAAATCAATGAAATTATAGGTCTGGATCATACTACCTTTAAAAACAACTTTGTCCCAATATATGTTTTTTTTTTCCTTTTTTAGTTATTTCATTGGAATATAGCTTCACTAATGAAATTACCAGGTTAATGAACAGGATCCAGTCTTACATATTTTGTTTCTTACTACCAAATTGCTTTACAGAATACAGCCCTATTTTAAATTTCCCTACAGACCTACCAACAATTTTGTTTATTTTTCCCATTTGAATATGTATAGGTTATTAGACTGAACATTTTCCCAAGTGTTCATTGATAAAAGGGGAAACACAAATAGTAAATATTAACCATTTATAGCCTTTGCCCAGTGAAGTAAAAACTTCAAAGTCAGATTCACTAGCATTGAGATCACAACAGCATAACAACATAAGGTTTTTGGAAGAGATCTTAGAGGCCATCACATATATCCTCTTACTTTTTTTTTTTAACTTTTTATTTGCAAAACATATGCACTGGTAATTTTTCGACATTGACCCTTGCAAAGCCTTCTGTTACAAATTTTTCTCTCCTTCCCCCCGTCCCCTTCCCTAGATGGCAGGATATCCACTACATGTTAATTATGTTAAAATATATGACAAATCAAATATATGTATACATATTTATACTGTTATCTTGCTGTACAAGAAAAATCGGATCTACAGGAAAAAAAAAAAAACCTGAGAAGGAAAACAAAATGCAAGCAAACATCAACAGAGAGCATAAAAAATGCTATGTTGTGGTCCACACTCGATATCCTTCTTAGTGTGAAGATGAGAAAACTGAGGACCAGAAAGTAAAGTGATTAATAGCCCAAGGTCATATACTGATCAGCAATAGAACCAGGGTGAGAAAATGGGTTTCTATCCTTTACAGGAATAAGAATAGGGACCGGGACAGAATCTGTTATTTCACTGCTATAAGGATCTACTGGGTTTGGTAACTCCCTCTCCTATTGTGATCAGTCCTAGAGCATTACCCGGAACATTGAGAGATTAAATGATTTGTCAGGACTCAGAGAACCAGTGTATGTCCGAAGCATGTCTCTGAGGGTAAGGTCTCCAACTAGTATGCCACAATTCTTTCTGCTGAAATATGGAGACAAATTATTGGACAGGATTCAGTGCTTATGACTGGAGTATGCAAATGTAATAAGAAGATAATACCTAAAATACCTAAAATAATTTACAAGTTTATTGCTATAGCAAACTGTCAATATAATACTTTGTAACTAGGCAAAATAATACCAAGTTCATTTGGAGGAACAAAAAGTCTAAAATTTCAAGGAAAAGATAGAAAAAAATAGAAATGAAGATGATATGGTATTACCTTTGATAATAGTAATCATCAAAACTATCTGACATTGGGCTAAAAAATGTATTCTCTTAGAAAGTAGCCTGGTACACTGAAAAGTTAAGCACCTTCTTTGATTATGGTTATAAAGTCAGTATGCATCAGAGGCAAAATATGAATCCAGGTTTTCCTACCTCTAAAGCTAACTATTTAGTAAATGGTAGCAAAATCCTGTACTCAACCTGAGTGCCCAATGGCTGGGAAATAGCATGGTTAGAATTAGAATATAGCAAGGTAGGTAGCTACCTAGGGCACAACAATCCGAGCTACAGATTTTTTAATATATTTTTTATTCTTTTTTTCCTAATATTCATCAAGACCATTGAGTGAAGAGTGGTACTTGGCTCCCATCATTCATCTTGTTATTCTAAATAAAGCAGGAAACAGCCTAAAGTAATTGGAATGACTACCAACCAACCAACTGTCTATACTAGTGGGAAATGCTGATGTATGCAGAGAACACTGCTCTGAGCTAGGGGAAATATGGCATCAAACTAAATTTTACCTGAACTAACCCCAATTTCCAGTCATCCTGATCTATATTTTGCCATTGGACCCAGATGGCTCTGGAGGGAAAAGTGAGTGGTAACTGGGAATTGCACAGCCTCCCTCACTTAAGCCCAATTCACTTGCACGTCATGGCTTCCCCTCCCTGATGTCATGGTTCTTTTTTGAGAATGAAAGACCGACAACAACAACAGAAACCCATTCAAAGATGAGAGAGTAGGGTTGTGCTCCTGATTGCTGGACAAGTTTCAATGTACATTATGATTCAGGACTATCATAACCATGATGAAATTTAAAAAGTAAAAGCTTCAGAGTCACCATAGCTACCCAGTCTACTTCATGTTTGAGCTGTAAATCTGCCACAAGAGAGAATTCTCAAGTCCTTCCCTCACACTCACTGAGACTGGAACAAAATGAAGCTCTTCTCTCTTAATCCCACCTTAAAAAAAAGGGGGGGGGAGTTATCTGAAATGTTCACTACTTGCCAAGAGATGTGGAAAATTACAGGAACAGTGGTGACCAATACCCCCATATAGAACAAAGGAAGAAGTCCACTGAACCTGGTGGCTGGAAATTTCAGAGCACCCCAGTAGAATGAAGATAGCTCTATATCTAATTCATCAGTATAAGGGACTGAACCTATATGGTTCATTAGGGAAGGGATTATTCATTTGCAGGTGTTGATTTGTTATCTATATACTTAGATAAGAGTTCTTTTTGTGTGGATTAAATATAGTAGAAATCTATGCATTATTAAGTGAGATTCTTCTGTGAAACTTCATCTAAAGCCCCATACAGCTGTAAAGGACTGGGACAGTAAGTATATACTGAAAAGTAACACTGCTTATAGTGTTTTAAGCATGCAAGTTTTATGCATGCAAGTTATTTTTTTTAGGGGGATAGATAGGAAGTGAGTGTACTTGATATTTAAAAGTCATTCAACCTACAAACATTTATTATATTCCTCTTTTATGCCAGGTCCTGTATGTAGGGGAATAGTATATAAAGAATGAAACAATTCTGACCTTCAAGGAGCTTACTTTTTGGGGAGAATTTACCAATACAGCATTTACATTGTTATAAATCGGGATTTGTGTATTATAGCAAAAGTTCAACATTGTACACAGGAATGTCAAGATTATGTGATGATCAAGTATGATAGACTTAACTGTTTTCAGTAATACAGTAATCTGAAACAGTTCCAATAGACTTGGGATAGAAAATGCCGGCCATATCTAGAGGGAGAACTATGGAGACTGACGGCAGATATAAGCATATTATTTCCCCTTTTTTGTTTGATTTTTCTTTCTTGTGTTTTTTTCTCTTTTTTCTGATTTTTATTTAATAACATGACAAATATGGAAATCTTTAAAATAATTATACATATATAAACTATATCAGATTGTTGGTAAGAGAAAAATTTTGGAACTAAAAATCTTAATAAGATGAATGTTATATAATTGGAAAAACAAAACAGTATTGAAAAAAAAGTTCAAAACTTCCAATGGAAAATAGCACAGAAAGAGAACACCTTTTTAAACAGAGGAAAATGCAATTTCTAAACATTGATTAGAGTGTTCAAATGCCAAACAGAGGTAAGACTAAGTGGTTCTGGAAATGCTACATAACAATGCAGGGGATATTTGACCTGGAGAATTTCAAATGTCTGCATACTACATAAAGACTGCAACTACATAAAAATGATATGGGGCATATAATTCCATATAATCATAATGAAAAGTGCCAGTTACTAAGTAAACATATATACATGTTAATTATAATAATGAATGTTTGATTTTTTAAATTGTGTTTAATAAACTTTGTAATATAAAATAGTCTTTTTGTATGCATACCAGTATCTGTGTGACTATGTGAGAGATGGCTAGGGCAGAGAGAGCATGTCTTTCTCAGAGCTTTGTCAGCCTAAGGAAGCTGCCTAAAATTACTCCCTCCCAGGAAGCCACTCATCTATTCCAGTAATAAACCCATTAGTAATAGTGCTCCTGGAGGGCAGAGACGGGTTCATTTTTGTCTTTATATCTCCAGCACTTGAGAGGCAGTATAATTGAGTGTTCTTTTTTTTTTTTTTTTTTTTGTCATAGACTCCCTTGGCCATTTGGTATATTCTGTGGACCCCTTTAGAGTGTGACTTTTTAGATGCATAAAATAAAATAATTAGGATTACAAAGAAAAGCAAACAGTGAAAATAAATACGTGTTTTTTTTCTCATCCAACTTCACTGACCCTCTGAGATCTACCCAAGGACTTCTTAATGGTCCCCAATATAACAATCCTTGGCATAATGCAGAGAAAACTATCCGTAAAGTCAAGAAAATTTATGTTTAAGTAGTACCTCTAACACACTTTGGGTATGTGGCCCTTCACAAATCCCTTAATCTCTCAGGACCCCTAGGCATTTCTTTAAAACCATACATTGAAATTCAAGTGTTGATCTGCATTGGTAACTGGGAATTTCCCCATATAGGGTTCTCTAATCCAAGAAAGTCACAAGTCTAGTCCAAAACAAACAAACAAAACAAATGATACCTGATACATATTTGATATTTAATAAATGTCCATCAAATAACAAATTGTCTCTCTAAAAACTTTGGTTCTATAAGATTTTTTTAATATTAAACTATATTTCAATATAATTGGTTTCCTTTTGTAATTGTAGACATTTTATTTGTTGCATTGAAAAACAAAATTCTGAAAACAGATCTCCTGCCTGTACCAGACGGCGACAGATATCTGTTAACACAAAAAAAAGGTTAAGAATTTCATGGGTAATTTACCTGACCCCAGGGCATTCTGGATCCTTGGAAGAGAAAGTCAGGAAAGTAAATTCTCTCAGCCTAAATGATCTCTAAGGAAAAAACCCTAGGCATCTTCCCTGGGAGTGACTGAGCATCTCTGCATTTCTTTTGGTTTTAGGTACCCTCTTACCTACCACCCTCTGAACTTCTTATTCACAGTTTTCTATGAATACATAGACATCTCTGTGAAATTGTATCAGCCAGTCAGTGAATAAACATTTATTATTATCAATGTAGTATAGGCAGAAGTGATATCTTTTACTAATAACACCCAGGAACAAGTTCTAGAATGGGGGTGGGGAAGAAGGTGAGATGTTCTTTTAATCATAGAATTTTAGAGCAGGAAAAATCTTTAAAGAAAATCTAATCTAAGCCCCACATTTTGTTAGATCATACACAGCTTCACCAACAGTATGTCAATGTGTACAAGGATTACTTGGTGTAATCCTTCCAACAAGTGTCACTTTAATTTTTTTTTATTATATTTGTAGTCTAATGGAGGTGAATTATTTTAAGTTGTATTTCTCTAATTTTAAGTGATTTGTAGAATTTTTAAAATATGACTATGGATAGTATGGGTTTTTCCCCTTGAGAATTACCTCTTGATATTATTAGATCCTTTATCAATTGAGAAATGGTTTCTATTTTTAAATAACTTCCTTATATATCTTGAAAATGAGACCTTTAGTAGAGAAATTTGTTGCAAAGATTGCCCTCTCAGTTGTCTCTCCTTTAAAAAAAAATGCAGCTTTCCTGCATTTACTTATATTCAGTCTTTTAAATTTCATGCAATCTAAATGATTCTTTTTGTTTTCTGTGATCCTCTCTATCCCTTATTTGGATGTCAACTTTTTTCCTTTGTGTAGACCTGATAAGTTTTTTTTTTTAATTTTTAAAGATTTTTTGTATTTTTAATTTAAATTCATATCTCAGCTACATATATGTGTGTATACATTTACATATATATATGTATATATATATTTGGAATTTATCTTTGTAGAAAGTGTGAGGTGTTGGTCTAAATCCAATTTCTTACAATTGTTGTCCAATTTTTCTAGCAGTTTTATCAAACAGTAAATCTATAACCCCAGTACTTGGGATCTTTGTGTTTATTGAATCCTAAGGAAATAATACATTTGCTTCTGTGGCCAATTTCTAAAATATTGCCACCTCTTCTTCAGTCACTCTCAACCACTGACCCAGCTCTTGGAAGGCTAGATCTCCCCCAGTAGTCTTCATTCCTTGGCCAGCTTTGTCAAAGAGAGCTTTGTCTTGGGAGAAGTTAATTAAGCTCTCACTACAACTGAAGTTTGTTCTTTTCCATCCTTATCACAACACCTCCTTTCTACCTGGCCAAGTCCATTCTGGGAACCATGAAGGGCTGCGTTATTCCCGGTTAAAGCGTCCAGTTCTTCAGTGAAAAACAGGGTGTTCCCTTTCCCATTTGAGATAGAACTAATATCTACCAAAGTTCTCTCTTCTCTCTCTTCCAACATTAATCAGGCCATTTTTCCTGAAAGATGATAAAGCTGTTCTAGAGACTTGACTGGGCTTAGAACCTCCCTTGAGGCAACTTTCTGGTAGCCTCTGGCAATAATGATGGGGTTACCACATGCGCAAGAATGTTTGTGGCAGCACTTTTTGTAGTGGCTGGAAGCTGAATGGATGCCCATCAATTGGAGAGTGGCTGAATAAATTATGGTATATGAATGTTATGGAATATTATTGTTCTGTAAAAAAATGACCAGCAGGATGATTTCAGAGAGGCCTGGAGAGACTTTCATGAACTGATGCTGAGTGAAATGAGCAGAACCGGGAGATCATTATACACAGCAACAACAATACTACATGATGATCAATTCTGATGGACATGGTTCTCTTCAACAATGAAATGTTTCAAACCAGTTCCAATTGTTCAGTGAAGAAAGCCATATACACCCAGCAAGAGGCCTGCGGGATCTGAGTATGGACCACAACACAGTACTTTAATGCTTTCTGTGAATATTTCCATGCATTTTTTTTCCTTCTTAGGCCATTTTTTTTCTCTTTCTAGATCTGATTTTTCTTGTGCAGTAAGATAACTGTATAGATATGTATACATATATTGGATTTGTCAAATAATTTAATATATTTAACATGTATTAGACTACCTGTCATCTAGGGGTGGAGGTGGGGAAAAGGAGAAAAATTTGGAACAAAAATTTTTTTTGCAAAGGTCAATGTAGAAAAATCACTCATATGATCTGTAAATAAAAAGCTTTAATTAAAAAAAAATAAATAATGATTGGGTTACTTAGTCACTTCAGAGCATATGTAGAGTTGGCCCATGATTGAGGCCTTGAGAGTCACCGTACTTGATCCTGCTGATCAAAGCGATTTCTACCATAAAGAGGACAGGAGAATTGCCTCTGCTCTTAGGAAGTGATGCTGTATCCTTGTTGGACACAAAACTACATAACTCCTTTTGTTAACTGTAAAATTACCTTTGAGTGCTGGGTATTTCAGTGGAACATTGAACCTGAACTACTAAGGATCAGCTTAAACCAGGCCTGCCACTAATACAGTATGGTCCTACTTGAGCTTCCAGCCTGTGGTGACACAGATGGACAACACAGGCACATAGTAGGCATTTGATTATGTTTATTAATTGATTGACTGATTAGGATTCTCTTTCTTGTAGGTCTTCAAGCAGAAAGACTAATAACCATTATACTACTAGCACATTATTGTAGCAATTCCTTTGGTGTAGAGGTTGGATTAAAAGGCTCTTAAGGTCTCTTCTAACTCTCAAATTCTGTGACTTTATAATTCTCCAGTCACTACTAGAATCACTACTTTGTGATTTTGTGACTGATTTTGTTTTTGTTGTTGTTTGGTTTTTTTTGCTAATGACAAGTAGAGGTAGCATAATAATATGGACAGAACTCTAGATTGGAAGTTAAAAATGTAGATACCTTTCTTGGTTCTTCCATTTAGAATTATAGGATCATAGATTTAGGACGAGGAGAGACCTTAGAAATGATCTAATCTAATTTTCATTTTATAGATGAGGAAAGTGGGGTACAGAGTCACCAGATAATTGTGTCAGAAAGGATTTTAACCTGGGTCTTTCTAATTCCAAATCAAGTGCTTTATCCATTACTTCTAGTGTGACCTTGGGTAAACTGTTTCTGTATCAGAGTCTGTTTCCCCATTTATAATGGGAGGATAATAATATTAAATCTACCTCATGGTACTGTCATGAGAATTAGTGAGATCAGGTAGGAACATTATAATGATTATTACTTGTAGTAGGACCGTTATACACAAAGTGTTTTGAAAACTAAAATGTGCTATGTCAAAATAAAGTATGATTGTCATCATAAGCAGGGCGCCTGCCTGGGCTCCAGAGCCATAGCAATCACAGCTGTTAGCAAAGTGTTCTCATTAGGAGGGTCTGGTTTCTGCTAGTTTGGCGCCATGCCTGCCTGGGGCCCAGGGTTCTGTCAGCACTAAGAAGTGATTTATGCACAGGCCTATATCATTCCTGTGGGGGGCCGGGGCCTGGAGAATCAGGTTTCTCCAGCATCAGATAGACATTACCTCTACAAGGGGCAATAGAGCCCAGACTGCTCCCTGGCAGTGGGATGCTCCAGAGAAGAAGCCAGTTCTAACTCTGTGATGAGAGAGTTAAAGTTTAACACCCCTTTTAGACCCCATTCAGATGAAAGGCAACATACAAGAGTCTTAGAAAGTATGCTAGAATTGAAAACAGAAAAAAATCTGGCTTTAAATCCTAATGATAAGATGTATGATCCCAGGAAGTTCAATTTCTTTATCTGAAAAATGTGTATAGTTCTGAGAATCAGCAGTTTAGAGTTGGAAACCCCACCCCAGAAGTCATCTAATTCAGCTCCTCTTATTTTATAGATAAGGAAACTGAGGTTCAGAAAGATTAAGTCAGTGATTTTCCCTAATAAGTGACAAAACAGAAATTTGAAGATAGATTCTCTGATTCCAGTTACAATAAGTTCTTATTCCTTTGCACTATCCTGACTAGAAAATAAGTAAAATTCATATGTTTCCATGACCTAATCCCTGGGTAGATCTATTATTATCTTTATTATTACTGAGGCCCCCTCCCCAAGATGAATCCAATCAATGTAAGCTTAGAACTTTAATAAGGCATCATGGGTTACATAATAGAAACAATACCTCTTTGAAATTTGAATTCTTTGAAAGAAAATAAATATATTTAAATTTTCATCAAAACATAACCCTAATTGTGGAATTTTATATAAGCCAGGCCTAAAGAAAAAGTTCAACTTCAATTTCTATTCCCTATATACTTTGTTTCCTCAATGAGATCATAAACTCCTTGAAGACAAGGCCTCCCCTAGAGGCTTAACATAATGTGAAGCCCTATCAAAAGGATTTAATAAATTCTCAATGAATTGAATTAAACTAAACTGAATTGAATTCAGAAGGGAAACTGCAGCTATATTCTTGGATTCCTGACATTAATTTTCAATGTAGTGTTCAAAAGTCTTTAACCTTTCTAGGATTTCCCTGCCTATTTGTAAAATGGGATTAATGTTTTCTGCTACCAAGGAAGGTACAAGCATCAATAATATCCTGAAGGATCATAGTCTCTTTGAAATGATTTCAAAGTTTGGGTCTCATTTTTGGTTTGCTTACAGCTCTGATGAGAGAGCCCAGGGAATGGTATGCTCAGATCAGGCTTGCTGCTTTAGAAGGCAAAATCATGAAACCAGGAAAACAAATTATACAATAACAACAATTTTGTAAAGACAAGCAAAAAATTTGAAAAATTGAAGAACTTTGATCAGTGAAGGAACTAAGCATGGTTTCAGAGGCCTAGTGATGAAGCCATGTGACCCAAAATCTGACAGAGAAGGGGTAGACTCAGGGTACAGATTGAGACATATAGTTTTTGACAAGGACAATGTAGGAATTTGCTTTATTGAACAAGTCATATTTGCTATAAGGGTTTTCTTTTTTTTCTCCCAAAGGGATAAAAGGGAAAGAAAATAGATTTCTGTTCACTGAAAAAAAAATTCTTTTAAAAGAGAACAAAGTTCTATTTTGAACTTTGTGGTAGAGGAAGACATGGAATCTTTGTGGCTGTTTTATCACATCATATCATATCATATCATAAAACAAAATTTCTATTTGATTCATTGCTAATACCATTACTATTATGGTTGATCAGAGCTGAGAATTAAGAAAGTCAAGATCATAGATTGGCATCCTGTATTTGTGAGATTTAGAGCTGAGCAGAATTTAGCCATCATTTTGTCAAAATCTTCCTCTCTCTGAAGTCTGGAGGACCTGAATTCAAATCTAATCTCAGACACTTAACACTTCCTAGCTGTGTAACCCTGGGCAAGTCACTTAAGCCCAATTGTCTCAGAAAAAAAATATCTCTCTCCTCAACCATCCTTCATTTAAAAAAAACTTTTTTAAAAATAATTCTGTACTTAAAAATCATGATTAAGCATGAATATTTCTACTTCTCCCTTTTTTCCCCCACAGGTAAAGAAACACATTTGAATCCAAATCCTCTGACTACAAATTCAGTGCTCTTTCCAATATATTACAATGCCAGTGAAAAATAATTTACTTTTAAAAAAATTTGTTTTGTTCTGTTCCATAGATTATAACTCGACTCCATTTAGATGCCCTGAAAATAATAAAAGCTTGTCGAATTGAAGAGAATCGTCCATATGTGC